>JARJLF010000706.1:0-144339 GCA_029378395.1 Mycena leptocephala | reverse complement strand
CTATTCCACTCGCTTGAAGGCTGAAGCCCCCCTCTAGTTCGCACTGAATTGAACTGACTATCTTCCCCGTTTCCCTTGTATGTACCAGTCATCGAATAACGATCACCATACTCACTGCGTGGAGAGCGGATCTAGACAGGCTCTGGCGAGGTGATCTGACGATACCTAGACAGACCTAGAATAACATTTGCGGCGGATACATGGAACGAGGCCTGTCGGACCATTCCTAAGTATCATTGGCAGATCTCGGCAGACGTCGCTACACAACCTCGGCTGGCTATCTGCCGAGATTATCTAGCGCAGATCGCCAAGATCTGAAAATGCAACATCTGCGGCACATCTTGTCTATAGCTTCCAGTTGATCTTGACAGGGCATGAGTCCAGACTAGCTAGTAGACCTCGGCAGATCCCGACAGCCGGTGTTTAGATTTGTCCTCCACGCAGGCGCGGGTCCAGACCGGGAGTTATACTGGCAGTGTGCATTTTGGATCTCCATTTGGCATGTGCACGCGCGGGAACTTGTGGGCGCAAATCCATTTCATTTTAATTTCGGCGCGCCCGCTCCCATACGACGTATTTTTCACCCCAGCTGGTTATGCACGAGCACGCGGGATGAGCGAAACGATGGGTTTGGCATTGCAATGAGCACCGGCCCGGTGGAGGCTTGGGAGGATTGACGCATTGATATATTTGCCAATGCACACACAGATCATGATGCACAATTGAAGTTACTTATACGGGTCAGCCTTCAATCCGTAACAGAACGGGCTTCGTGTTCCCTCCATTGGAATGGACCTGGTTTTTATTTTATTCTTTATCTGGCACTTGGCATTCAGTTATTTAGGAGTATCAAGGATCTCACCGCCGAGCGAGAGATCTTTGAATCCGTGCTCAGATTGGCGCTGTCAAGCCCTCAAAATATATCTGCGACTCAGGGACCAGTTACATTGACACAACCTTTCCTGCTGGCACCAATCCATGCGACTATCCGCGGGCTCAGACCGCCGAATATATTTCTTGGACTCTCCGGGCGTGTCGGCGGCGAATTCACCTGTACCTCCATTATCAACCCCCGGAGTCGGAACCCGCGGACGTGAAACTTGCGCGATGCCCACATATCCATATTCTTGTTTCGAAAAAGGTTGTAAATCCGAGCGTCACTGAAATAACGCGCACAGCATAATAAACAGCTCAAATCGTGTTCAACCACCTATCCTGGCTCCGAACTCAATCACGACTTCACAGAAAAAAGTATAGACTCTTTATCCATCGCCGCTGAACACACTATCCCGAGGACTTATCGAGGCGTTGAATTAAGCAGCTATGTCCGCATGGGGTTCGGAAGCGACCATATCAATAATGTCGACCCAGCTTGTGGGAAATACGGTGGCTCGAATCCAGCCAACGACATCATACATGGGTTCCCGCGATGGCTGTTACGTGAAGTGCCTTGCAACGAACTGTTGGGTCGTCTGAATAATTGCGAGTTAGCACGCGGCAAACCTATACTCGTCAGGCAGAATGGTTCGAAATCCGATTATGCCCTCAGGGAGCTAACCATGGGCATGCCGCGCGCCATTTGTCAGTGCTTCGAATGAGGCAACTCCTTGGACGTCGGCAGTGCAGCATGTCAATGCGATGGCGAAGCCTTGGAGGAATCAACTTATGAGGGCTCAGAAGGCATTCCGCGAAGATCTAGGATGGAGAGTATGACGTTGGTATGATGGTTCGAAGGAGAAACACCTTCCTGCACGCCGGCAGTGCAGTCAGTATCAATGGATGGCACAGCTTAGGAGGAAAAAACCTTGTCACCGTTCACATCCAAGAGGCTGGCGAACATCCAGGTAATCAAGGGCTCTTCGCGTCGCGATCATGACTTTGAATTGCCGGGGTGAGCGGACCGAGGTCAGCCTAGGCGAGGATGTCGCTGTGCAATGCAGTTGCCGGGAATAAGAGAGGTGCTTACGTTACTATTAGGCCTTTCCTAAGCTACATAAATTACGAGTCCTAAGCTCGAATGACATCTCCCCCATTCCAACAATGCAGCATATCCCCTCTGTGATCCTTCTCTCCGTCCCGGTTGGTTTAACCCGTGGACGGAATATCCCCGAATTTATTTATTATGCTTGAAACCGCTGTCGCAGAAGGGAGTTCGTGGCTGGTAGACAGAAAGGTGGGTCGAAAGTCCGGAATACGGGGTGCAAGGATAAAATGAAAAATAGATGAGAGGTCCCAGGAATCTCGTAGAGGCGTGGAATGAAAATCAGATGAGAATATGGGAATGTGTCGTGTGGGCGTGAAGTAAGGGTGTAGTTCAGAAAGGCTCAATAAGAGGAAGAATGTGGGGCTCGGTTGTATCGGGTTCACTGGCGGCGTGCTCGCGGTCGAGCGCTCTCTTCACTGGCCACGGCGATGGTGGTGGTTCGGGAGTAAAAGGGTGATATTTGTACGTATGTACATACAAAACAAATGTACGGTCTGAAGACCGGCATACCGTAAAGTACGTACGGAAATACAAAATAGGGGGAGGATGACGAGCGGTCCATCCTACCCTTCCACACCGTGAGTCTCTGAGTTGCACAATGCAGCTGAACTCCCTTCTTGTCGCTGGCCATTTCTCTTAGCCAGAAACGTCGGCGGGTAGGTGCTTGATGAGATTTCAAATTCCATCAACGCACCCCCCTGTTCCATCTCAGAAAAAAAAAAAGAAAAACCTGTGGTGAGTTCCACAAACAGCGGTAAAATGAGCACTATAATTCAGCCGAACCACCATGGCGCACCTAAAGTAAAAGCAACGGGATACACGATGCAGAACATGTAATACCCATATTAAACAGTGACAGGCGCAGAAGGTGCCGCAATGGTCA
Organism: Mycena leptocephala; assembly: GCA_029378395.1. Taxonomy (NCBI): domain Eukaryota; kingdom Fungi; phylum Basidiomycota; class Agaricomycetes; order Agaricales; family Mycenaceae; genus Mycena; species Mycena leptocephala. Next base: position 141,472 of record JARJLF010000706.1, on the reverse strand, counting down.
AGGTGTTCCAAGGAGCTCCAGGGCAAGTCACCTCCAGCTTCGATGGAAAGATGAGTGGCTCTTCAAGATTATTCCGCAACAACCGTGGGCCACGCCGAGTCATCGAATCCAGGCTGCCCGAACCCGGTGGGAATTGCACCCTTGGTCGACTTCCAACCCATATATGCGTCATCATCCATGTTTGGGTGGGTGCCCGTTTGCTTAAAAGTGGGCTCTTGCTGATTCAGACTTTCTATCATCACTCTAGGGAACAGACTAACAGCGCAAATAGCTGCCCACCCTCCAGAGACCCGTCCTCTCCACCAGTAACTTCTCGAGACAAAAACCTCGACCTCGCGGCGTACGACAACTACCGGAACACCAACAAGAAGTAAATGCCCCATTTCGTCGAGCCATAATCAATGTCGAGTGCCCAACCCCAGCCCGCCTATCCCTATGCCGCGCACCCGGCCCCAGTAGCAAGCAACGCCGCTCTCCTTACAAACGCCACGCGTCCCCACCCCCCCTCGCTACCCTCCTTGTCATGATTTGGCATACTTCCAACATTTTCGCTCAAACTCAACCCCGGATATCCCAGGTTATCACAAGCATATGGAATAACCACCAGGGGGTTATTCGTATTCACTTGGGACGATTGGATTCAGAATAACCAACCAGGGGTTATTCAAATGATGATCGGGACGCGCGTAGGGCAATTGGATTCAGAATAACCAACCAGGGGTTATTTGAACGACGATCGGAATATCAGAATAACCAACCAGGGGTTATTCAAACGACGATCGGGATACCCCGATCGCCCATTACCCAGATCGAGCACCTAAGGGCGGTCGCTATTTCATAGAAGGGACAACCATCAGTTTCATAGGATACAGTATATAAACTCAGAAGAATCTACATGTACTCTAGATTCTACCTCGTCTAATATCAAGTCTACTTTGACCTGACAACGGCACAGCGCTCTCTCACCACGACTACGAACGACGCTCGTACACATATCATCTTCTCCTCGAGTTCGGTGACCAGGTGGTTACTCCGCCGTCTTTTCCAAGTCTCGTGACGCTCCACCTCGACGGCTACAGCCAACTTCCCCAGTAGAGCCAGGTTGTTCAGCGCTGCCCTCTCGTTGTCGGTCGCGATCACTTCAGACCGGGTTATTCGACTATCGTCCCAGCTGGGTTATTCACTGTCCCACCACAGCCGGGTCGACCCAGGGCTTGTCTTGACAATCCTGAACAAATATAATCAGCTGGTGCTGTGCTACCCGACACGCTCCGAGTCTGGGTCAAACATACCTGCACACCAACTTTCCCGCCAGTGCCCGTATTGATCAGTGCGGTATCAAACCGCGCCGGAACAGGATCACCATTCTTCAATGTTTTAGAGGGCTGAACGTGGATGGAATCTACAATCGAGTCGGTCGGCCCATTGTTTGCATACGGGTCGGATGTGCTGAATTTAATCCTGTGGAATACCAGCAAAGAATTAAATGGGACGTCGAAGCTAGTGGCCTCGCGCTCAATCTCGGCGGCCGTAAGAGTCGGATCGTTGAGTTGCACAATATAACAGGAGAGGGCATCGCGAAAGAAGGGGCTCCGTATTCGGTCTCTAGGGTTATGAACTTTACGGCTTTGCGCGTTGGATGCTTGGGCATGGTGAGTTTGCGCTCGTAGATCATTCCGGGATGGAGGTTTTTGATGACTGGTGGAGGAGGGCAGTCGCTCTGTTTCCACTCGATGAACTTGTCGTGCCATTGGATTTTCTCCTTACGCTCGAGCCAAAGGGTCATTTGAGAGAACTCATCTTTGCGATTGGTGGAACGGTAGGCATCCTTGGCGAGATCGATATGGAGCCGTTCCGTGTATTCGGTGTTGTAGTCATCGGAGGTGCCGAAGAGCTTAATGTTTGGGACGTAGTGCTCGCACGAATGGAGTTTCGGCAGGTTAAAGTCTTCCTGAATCCCAAGCTCCACGAAGATGGCCTTGTTTCGATGAAACCGCATTCGTGCATCCTCGAGGCGCTCCAGGGTTACAGTCGTATGCATCGGATATTGCGCCAAGTACACGAAATCAAGGATACCCCGCACCGCCTGCACAAGTCGAACAGCGGAAAGCCCCCCGGGAAGCTTCACGTCGATGATAATGCCGAGGAGGAAGCGGGATATCTGGTCATGCTCCCGACCTGTTACGCGATTGAGATTCGAAATCCCTTTCATAAAAAGGCGAATATTGTGATTCGGGGGAAGGCGACGACAGCGCGCATCAAGTTCTGCCTCCCTGCACGCCTCCTTGAGCCATTCTATCAAGTGCTTGATTATCCCTTGGTAGAGCTGATGCAAAACGTCGGACGTGATGGAGAGGAAGATGTTGGTGTAAGGAAGATCCTGCCAGAAGGGATGGACAACAGGTTTAATTCCCGCATCTTGGCACGCCTGAGCATACACGGTACCGCCCTGGTCAAGCTTGTCCAGAGCGTCTAAGATTTTGTCTAGATTTCGGAACGGACACTTCAAGTCTCCATCGCCGAGATTTTCGTGCTGAACCCCGCCGCTCGGGCACCACCCCGTCTTGACGCAGGTGACCAGCAATTGCTCGGGATAATCCCCGATGCAGCATGCCACAATAGGATGGCCACGGCGCAGGACACCATCTCCGCTGGCAATAGAAATTCCGGTGACTCCAGCATCGCGCAAGGGAGCTGTTATAAATGACAGGCACGCGTGAAAGAGGTTGACCAATGTCCGGCGACGCGCTGCTTTATTTTTTATATGGCCGAGGCGAGAAGTTGGAAGGTACGCAAGCAGAATATACGCGCGACGCGAAGGTTTGCACCGTATTTCCTTCGGAATGTTTCCAATGGTCATATAAACAGGATATGCCGTCTTGTTCCCGAACATGGTGAGCTGAGTCTTGTCTGAGGAGAGAAGAATGGGAATTATTGTGGCACCTGGATTGTTGGCTTCGACCTGTTTCTATAGAATAATTAGCATCACATTTTCTCGCCAGTAGAATAGCTTTTACCTGCGTGCTCCACCACCATTTTCCTGTATGCATGTTATGGTAGAGTCGGATTGTCTTATCCTGGTCTGCATAATGTCGCTCAGGGACCACGAAGAGATATGGCGCAAAATCTGTGTCCCCAAATAGCGCCCGAACACATTCAATAATATTACGCGAGTACAGCTCGAAGGCCTCGCCACCAACGACGACCTCCGTCCGCGTGAACTTCGGACGCCCAGGCAACTTTCCGTCGATGATTGTATTCAGCTGGACAGAGTTCCCGTAAGAAAGCCCCAATGCTTCGCGAACCTGAAACGGGAATTAATGTTGTACTGTATGCACGCTACGATACCGCAGCTACGTACCCCTTCAATTTTTAAAAGATCTGTGAATGCCGTGGATCCAGATCCGCGCAATTTAGCCCATCGTGCTACCTCCCAGTCCATTTTCGAGCCGAATGGAGCATAAATATTCCCAGTGGCCCCCAATTTATCGCTGTATTGCTGTTCTGCTGACGCTATGGACTCGTTGGACATGGGTTGTCCCGCACGCCCACCAGGGAATTTCTCAATCACGGGTTTCTCGTGAAAACAGTCCTCCGCAATCATTCGCTGCTCCCGCGCGCGTGGCGGCAGTTCGGGCTCGCCACCCGGGGCAGCTGGATCCTCCATGTCAGCATCTTCATCGGCAGCCCCTGAAGGACGAGGAGGCTCCCATCCATCGGCAGCTCGGGCTTCGTATGCCGCCGCATGGTCCTGCGCAGTGGGATCATGATCCACCTCGTCTTCATCCGAATCCACGTTGGGCTGAGAGTCATCATTGTCCGAATCATACTCAGGTTCATAGCCAAAATCTGCGGCATCATAATTGGTTCCAAAGAAATCCCCTGCAAAGGAGCCGCCTCCAGTAGGATATTCACCCGACAATTCCGGTCCAAAATCTGCGTCGTCGTCGTCGTCGTCAGATAAAAATGCAACCCCGCGAGCTTGAATACAAGCAGGGTTTGTTGTCTTGGATAGGTGGCCACCGTATGCACGGCCGGAGAAATTTACGCCGCATCCCAGGCAGCTAGGCATAGTGCGAAAGGAAGAAAAGTAATATTTGCATGTGCTAAGAAGCACACCGAGCAAACGGGAATCCATGGCGACAGTCCTTGATCATCAACGCGTCAGTGCGGCCTCCAAAGATACAGTGTAAGCGGCAGCGCAAACAAATCACGAGCGAGAAACTTAAAACATTACCCAAACAACGCATCTTTTCCTTCTCCCATCTTCTCCCCGCGTCCTATCCCTCGTCCTACATCCACATTCCCTTATTTCTCTCATTCTTCATGGCAGAAACAGACCTCTCGGACACCTCTGACGACGAGGACCAGCTCAAGACGGCAGCACAGAAGTCGCGAGACACTCGTGCCCGCAGTCGAGCCGAGGAGGAGGCTGCCACACAGAAGCTCGTTGCTGAGACTGGTAAGCAAGACCCGCATCGATCCATTTGACTGCTTTCCTTACCTGTCACCCTTCAGAAAGGAGCGGTGACAATCTTCCCCTTCCTCCTCCTCGATGGCACCTCCACCAGAAACCGACTATGACGATGAGGTTGACGCTGTCGATGGCGGTGCAGCATCCTCTGGGATGGAGGATGTGGAGGATGTTAAACCAAACCCTGTGCGTCTTTGTTTCTTGTCCATATTTCCGGAGGCTCATTCTTGTCCGCTTGCGCTCATATAGGCCCCGAAGCTAAAGAAGACGGCTCAGCAAGTCAAATACGAGCAGGAGGTATGTAACTTCAGTCGCATACTCTCAATCCACTTCCCCATTTTACATGCAGCAACCAAAACTCGGCGCGTCGAGAGTTGTTCATGCACACTCAACTGCCAAGCCGAAAGTGTTGTCCGAGTCTGACTGGGACCCCTCCGCGCGCATCGTGTATCCCAACACCGGTGGTGGAATCAAGCTCCTCGAGCAGACCCCTTTGCTCAAGACTTTACTCACGGACTGTATAACGCTGGCCACTTACGAGCTCGCTTACAAGGACGGATATCAGGCGATGCCAGCTCGGGACGCGTTCATGTCAAGACTCATTCGTCGTGTCGCCAAGAAAAAAGCTGGCGCTGTGCACATCGAGAGGCGTGCGAAGAAGGATATGAAATTCTGTCAACGTCTAGCCCATATTGTACTTCGCACCGTGCTGTCTCCGGGCCTGCTAATTTATTTCCAAGGTCTTTACTCGCGTCAGCAACGTCAGGAATCACCTCCGCAATGCCGCCACCTCCAAGGTCGCAACTCTTTACGAGCTCAACAAAGCCGGTATCACTTCATCACAGATCAAGTCCATCGTGAAGCAGCTGTTCGCTGACCAGCGATATATACTTCCTTACGCAGCTGAATCATCCGCACCTGTCATCGACGCCGCCAACCTTGGTGCTGACGCTGTCATCGGCGACGGCACTGCTGTTCCCAGGCCGCCACCGAAGATCCTCAAGGTTCGTCTGTGCTACATATGGCGTAATATATGACGACTGACCCATGCGCGCAAGGTTTTTGTGACAGATAAACCATTTTTTGCCCCGATAATCATCGAGCTCATTCGCGAAACCTGGTGGAGTATTCACAAGGCGCTCGGCTTCAAGCACGTGAACGACCTCAAGTCCAAACGGAAGGACCGTCCAAGCGAGGTAGTACTTCCAGACTCGATGATATGCTTGGCTGGTGCAAACGTGCGTACACAATCTCAATGTCATTATTCCACTAATCTATATTCCGGACCTAGGCGTACACCGCTCTTCAAACCTGGCAAACCGGTGTTTACATTCCCGCCCCGAATTCAGCCAGGGGCGTCTTGAAAGTACCTACCAAAGTCTCCTCGCCGTCATGGAAGAACAACGCACCAAGTCACCGAAGATTTTTAACAAGCTGATGCACGATCTGTACTTGGCAGTGGCGTACGTCTTGAGCCTATATTTACAAGTACAAGCTAATCTTTCGCGCCCTAGCAAATCACCTTCTGGCCCGTAGACGGCGTCTGGCTCAGCTAACAACGTGATCTCGCTTGCTATTACTCGTATCTTAAGCAGATGCCCTGATTTTATGTGCACATGTTTATATTCTTCCTTTTCTCCCACTCCGCCCGGCAGCTGCCGTATGTCCATTCTATTTCCGATTTACCATTGTCTCGGTTGCCTCAAGGCTTTTACTTCTCACGTTTAATTTTGAACATCATGAATTAACGTCAACCATCCCTTTTTCGCGCTTTTGTGCGGCTCCATCCGCGCGCTCAAGCCCCACTCAAAAGGAAGGTGGCCGTTCAATGATAATCATTAGGCTTGCGTTCCTTCCCCCACCACCATTCCACTGTCCGCCGCTTTCCCACTCTCTGCCTGGTGTTCCACCATGGGCCTGCCTCAATAAGACCTCTCTGCAAGACCTGGCTGCCTCTTGCCTCAGAACAGTTCTGGGCCACTCATTAAGCCTCAAGTCGCAATGGAGCCAGGCCTTCGTGTAGGCGCAAAATCTCTCAATCTTGGGACGCAAGAACTCTTCATGACAACTGCAAGAGCCTGGGTTAGTTTAACACTCACTCACTCAAAATCTGCCAACTATATGATCAAGTTCTTGCGCAAGAGTCCTCGAGTTTTCAGTGCGCTGCAATATTCCTCAAGCGTCCTCAAGATCTATTTATTGGCATTCCTAACCCATCGCTCTCGCTGCCACTTCAGCGACCCAGGATTTCCGCACCTCCCCCACCCGCATGTTGTGTTTTCGAAATGGCTGCAACTGTCCAAGGCGTTGCATGGACCTTCCGTTACAATGTACGTCACTTACCTCGGCATCGATACAGGCCACACTGACTTTCTGAATCCAAGCGCTGAATTTCGATGCTGGCCGAATCACGCAGTCAGGGTCGTTCTCATTACCACGTCAGTTGTCGTCAATTCATACCTTTGCACTGATGACCGTCAGTCAGGATAATTATCCACTGTCACCATGGTACTCCATGGCTGGCACGTCGCAGCCAGTGGCCACCTCTGAGTCCCACACGTCCTGGGTATGTAGTTCTTCCAGCTCGAGAGCCAGATGGCTTATGCTTGATTATAAGGTATCCGTAATCTAATAAATCCCATTGATTGTTGGCCTGTACCAGCATTAATTTTGTTCATCGGCTTAGCGAGAATGATTATTTTTGTCACAAACCGAATCGATGTAGTTGGGCGTCATTCCCTCATCTGCCAGAGCGAAGCGACGGCACTTCTTGTTGATAGTGATTGATTGATACTTGGGATATCTTTTTCGTCGTACCGTCTACGTTGTTTTGATACCAAAATTGGATTTGCTTGCGCTTCCTGCAGTGTTCTGAGTGAATGTAATGAAGATATATATCAAATAATTCTGGCAATATCTATAAAGTTTACGTGCAACCTGGGCTGAAATTTGTCCAAAAGTACGGAAAATTTAGATATTTTTGCCCGGGGTAACATATTTTGCAAAAATTCTGACCATTCATGAAACTCCAGCTATTTTCCGGTAATTCTCGGAGAAGTCAAAAATTCCTGTGGGGGGTTTTCCTGATGAAGAGCACTTGGGAAGCCAGATTCTGAAGAGGTTATTTATACGGTTAACAATTCAGGAAGTGAAAGACGGCCGCTTAAGCCACCTAGAATAATGAACAGCGGAAGCATTCAGAGTTTGGGATCCGACGGAATTGCAGCGGAGAGAGAAGAAATTGGTGGGAAAGACGTAGCTGCATCCAGTAAGGCATACCGGGAAAGACCGAGAATCAGTGGCGTGTGAAGAACAAACAGGTGCACACTGATACGAGGCATCTGCTTAATACATGAGGTATCAAGTATCAGCAGGAGTATCAGTATCAAGCATCAAGCAATCACAGAGATTGCAACACTGCAGCAACGGGAGAGCATGAGCGATAGCTCCACTGGTCTCTCTCACACAACCTGGCACGTCGACTTGAATATTGGAGCCTCTGTATATAAACTCTGAATCCTCTCCCCAAACCCCCGCGAATCATCATGCCCAAGTTGCTTTCGGGAAACACTGCTAGTGGTCCAATTGTCTCCCTCTCGCTCCAGGGGATAATCTATGGCAAGCTGGGACTCGGTCCCTTGCTCCGCTTCTCTAACAAAATAATGCATAGGATTTTCCGTTTGCATGTTCGGAATGTCTGTCTGGGTCCTCGCCTTCCAGCGCCGGGACAGAAAGCTCAACGCCCCGATGCTGGTTGTTGCCTGTACCCTGTGGATTCTATGCACCATGGTTTTTCATTTTTTCGAATGTTACTATCAGCCCAAAACTCAACCTTCTCTCTTTAGCGCATGTTCATCAATATTGTGCGGATGACCGAGGCCTTCACCATGCATCTATCGACTCAAACCGGTCCCGAAGTGTTCCTGTCCGACGTCTCTGATCCTGTTTCCCTCCTCAATAATGCAATATATTGCATACAGACCCTCATTGGAGATGCCGTCGTTGTAAGCTGCGTTTCTTTTCTCCACCGCGTTGTCCTTTTTATGGCGTCTAGATATATCGCTGCTATGTTCTTTGGGGTCGTTTCGATATTGTAATTGTGCCATGCATGGCCTGGGTGGCATCTTTTGGTAATTCATTTACCGTTATATGATCTAAAATAAATTCTTACACCAGGCATGGCCGTCGATATCCTATTTCGTTTGCGCATAAGACGATTCTGAAACTAAATTGTCGTATTTTATTCTACGACTTTGGGTGCCAACCTTTCAGCAACGTGTACGCCTTTGTGTGCCCCAGTTCTCCAAGCCCGTTGATGGATCTGAATTCTAATAGCCCTTCTTGCATTCCGCATCTGGCGAGCAGACCGTAACGCACGCAGTCATAATCGCCCCACAGCAGTCTTCGCCCTTCCTGATTGTTATTATCGAATCTGGAGTCCTGTACACCGTCATGTTGATTATGGCACTCGTCACTATCCTCCATTTTCTGGCAATGGAGTATGTTGTCAACAGCGTCGTATGTTCGCGTGCAATGTTCTTGCCTCGGCGCTCTAAACAATGCTTGACCAGATGCCGGCAGTCATCTCGATCACGTTCAGTATGATTGTTATTCGTGCTGGCCTCGCTCGGAGCCAGGAACAACAGATGCAGGCCGGCCGGAAGATCTTCCCACTCGGCAGCAGCGTACAGTTCAGAAACATCTCTGATTTCGAGAATACTGGTTTAAATCCAGTAACTTCGATGATGGCGGCGACGACGGAGAACTCAGCGACGACCAACAACAAGGCAATTCGACTTTTGGGAAGTACTTTAACCAACAGCAATTCAGAATTCAAGGGCGAAAATGTCGATCGCGTGATTGTGCATTCGGTAGCGAATATGTAGCACGATTTTGGATATGTACTTTCATTCAGTTGATACATATTTCCGTTCCCTGTGAATCATTCATTTCCTGTTCAGATGTGCTGAAGTAAGTCCGTCAATTCCAACAAGGTCCCTGGATAAATATTGCGCTGGGATATAATATTCTTGTATTCAGGGAAGATGTACAGGAACCCGCTGGTATAATTTATCCTGAGTCTTATTCACCGTTGAAAGACTAGGTTATTCCGGGTCCCCACGTACCTTCATTGCACAGGTGTCAATTTTCATTGAAAACTTCATCCCCTAAACCACATATCATTTGGTCAACTTCCTATTCCCTACCCCTTCACCAAAAATCACGTGTTCGCGTAGGTGCAGTCTAGGGCGAGGTAGGTGAGTAGGTGGCAGGATGTTCCGGAGGTAGGTGTATGCGGGAGAGACAGTGACGTGTGTGAGGACAACAGAGTAGGTTAGGTGAATGTAGGTGGTATGTGTACGGGCATGTGTTTTGAGAAGTAGGCGCGGGGATCTCGGAGATGTTCGGAAATACGGTGACGTCGTCGATGAAGCTAGACGCGCTGTTAGGCCGCCCGGAATGGCAGTAGGTAGGGCGAGTGTTAGGTTCTAGACCAGCTGACTGTAAATTTAATCCTCCCCGTGCAATTCTGGATGGAATATTGGGGTTGTGGGCTGGAAATGACCGTCTGCAAGGGTGTTTGCACATAGAAAATGAACTGAGAGCAAGTTTTCTGTTTTGAAGACACCAAAGCAGGAGGAGTGCGAAATTGATGGTCTTTTGTAACAGGGAGGAAATTAATTCGTATAGGAGTCAATAATGGGGGGCTTGAGCTGGGGACTAGGGAGGGAGTGTATTTTTATGCCCCCAATGGACCTTGGATCTCAGCCAAACCCGCAGCTGACGGGCAAACAATGATTTTTCAGGTACAATCACAGGCGGTTTGGTAGGGTTTTTCGTTAAAAACATCGACACACGCGTTTTAGGGGGTCTCATTGTATTGGAATGAGGTAATCTCAGGAGAACACAACAAAACCTACCTCACTAACGTCACCTACGTTAGCATTTCCTCCAATTCCGCCAACGCCGCCCCCACCTACGCCACCCTATGCAACCTACACCCTAATCTCCGGCCCCACATTAGATAGGTTGCGCAAAAGCCGCACAGCCGCATGCGGCTTCATGCGGCTTTCTGGGCATTGTGCAAAGCTGCGGCCTTTTCTTTGCTGGTCTTGGTTCTTTTCTATCGAAATACTATCTAATGCCTCCTGAATCTCATATTCTACTCTCGGGAGTGTTGTGTTTTGGATGTGCACCCGTGGGAGGCCGGATTTTTCAGGCATCAAAAAACATCACTCACCTTTCCCATACTTTCATGTATGCCACGCAGCAGCGATAGTGCCCAGGTCATTCCCTCTCCCACAGTGCCTCTCCTTCACCTCAGGTACGCTTATATGACAATAGTTGATCGACACCTCGCAGATTTCAAATTTGCTGTGCGGCTTTGCACAATGCACAAAACCCGCATGCGGCTCGTGCATAACCTATCTATTGTTCCCTCTGCAATGCCGCCGGCGCTTCATCTGCCTTCCCTACACGGTACCTAAGCTCTCCACGGCACCTACTCCCAGCCTACGCAGCACCTACCAACGCCCACGCGAACGTCCCGCCCCGCGTCAACTCCATCCTACGTCACCTATGTTGCCTACTACGCTTACAACGCCTACGCCGCTCCTACGCCCTACACGCACCGACTCGTAGATATCTCACCCCACGCCAACTACGTCACCTCTATTCTACCTACTTCCACAGTACCGCCGCGCCTACACTGCCCAAGATATATAGGGTGAATAGGAAATTTCGGTTCAACCGTACCTTGACATTCCGTTCCACCGTGTGCCAAAGAACCTCCCGTGTAACTGGCGTTGTTACTCATTTCTCTGGGAATGAGGGGTCAAACTCTGTCAGCTTCATCTAGGTATGAGCAATTGTGTCATCTCAAAACATTGCTTGGGAACTTCAATCCTCTGTCAACTTCCAATTGTATACAGGCGGACAGGTCATTATGTCCGCTCTTGTAAAAAAAAGTCTTCAGGAATAATAATCGACCTGTTAATGCCGGTACTCTTCGCACTTTCCAAGGTTGTCCAATTTAAAATCAATAGGGCGCCATAGACCGTGATAGTGACTGCACAGATTTTTAGAGCTCATCATAGCCCATCATAGCCTGCTATAGTGCTCAGGACATTCTCATAGACCATCATAGCCCCCCATAGCTGACCTTTTGTCTATGGGGCAACTTTCAATTTTTCTGATGCGTGGATAATTACCCTTGTATCCATATACCGGCTTTTTGGGCATACATTGTTCAATGTCTCTTGTCCGCTAAAATACACGAAGATGGCGGGGATATTGAACTTCGCAAAAACGGGGGGACTGCTTGAGCAGAAGCAACCGCGAGGGGGAAGTCCACTTGAATGATGGCTCACAGTGCATGACCTCGGAGCTGGGTAACTAACAGTACGTTGCAAGCAGATCGCTGCGACTTTGTGATAGACCGCCTGCATTTCAATTCGTCTTGATTGCCCGATATTCAGTCATGGATTGTTTTCCTTCGGCTACGAACTCGTTTACATGATTCTTTTCAACCCTTACTGGTTCTTTTATTCCGTTTGTTATCAGGTGTGCTGCGACTCTGGTGACCAGTCAATTTGTCTGCAAACGTTTTCTTGACTACCCTTGCGCTTTCCTCGTCCCGAGCGAGAAAGCCATAGATCCAGATTGGATAATGATACTCATAGAAACAGTGTGCTCGCCACAGCATTGAAGTGCACGGAAAGCGCGCCAGTGCCGAGACAATAGTATCACAATCATGCCTGCTCTCAATCAAGTTACAGCTAATTGCAGTACCGAAGGCGCGGATCAGAAATCTGCTGTTTTGGGACGTTTTCAAAGAATTCCCGGTATCTGAGTGAGTTCTACACAGATTCACCTGAAACCCAGGTAGAAATACTCAGCTAATTCGTGCGCAATTATTGATAGAAATAAAGTTGCAAAATATCATATATTCAGTGACATTCCGGGAAGGGACCATTTTGTGGATAAATACAGTTTACAGGCATCTAGACACATCCAAATGATGTAGAATTTTGTCAGAAAAGGTTTTCATACATTTTGAAAGATGTGATAGAGTCAGATTTCGAAAGAGTTCTGCAGTTGGGCTCAAATATCACATTGTTTGCTGATTGCAGTATATTACCCCGGCTCGACGTCAGTACAAGCATGATAAACTAAGATATTGAATATTCAGACTCTATCACACCTTTCAAGATACATAGAAGTCATCTCTCACAAAAATCTAGGGCAATTGAACATGCCTGGATACCGGCAGATTGAATTGACCCCAAAAATGACCCCCCAAACCCAGCTCACCAACTATATGATATTTTTGCAACTTTCTTTCTATCACTAATTGCACACGAATTAGCTGAGTATTTCTATCTAGGTCTCAGGTAAATCGGTGTAGAATTCACTCAGATACCGGGAATTCTTTGAAAACATTCCAAAACAGCAGATTTCTGATCCGCACCTTCGGTACTGCAATTAGCTGTAATTTTGAGTTGCTGATAAAGGCTTCATTTATATTCAATTACCAGGGCAGCAGAAGTTGCGAACAACACGAGGCAGGCGGCGACAATAGTTCTGTTTCGCCGTTAGGACCGATTACTAGATTCACACGAGGTGAGTGCTCACTGTGGGGTTTGGTCAAGATGGCAGTAGAAACCTCCAGGTTCCAGTTCCACTTGATCCGGATTTAGCTATTTTTCCTTCACATTTGTACGATTGAAATCGTTGAACGGGCGCACAATGAACGTCCAGAGGAACATGATCAGATACAAAATTGGTGGGATTCCCAGCAGCTGCCCGTCGGTGGTCAAGATTGGTTTCTTTTCGGAGGTTTTCAGCTCACCACGGTCCACAAATCCAGATCCAGGCCGTACTTCTCCACCCTTCAGTCGAGTGGAGACATTGAGATACAGCTCATGGGAGTCAGACAATTTCGATACCGCAAAGGTGAAATGGGGCCTCAGTTGTAAAATCAGTGACAAGGTGCCGAACGCAGCGCTAAAGGCCGTTATATCGCGGACAACTGTCCGGAGGACAAAATCGACTCACAACGGGCACGAGGCATACACGAGAGCCGAGTCAAGGACACATAACGCAAAGGAAGGTGGCAAATCAAAGTGTGTTTGGTGACCGATAACAAGCCACGGCGTTGTAGTGAATGCCCACCAGGCCGACATATATACAAGTACCATGTAGATACTCTCTTGACGTTGGGGGACAGAAGGGCGATGAAAAATACCAGGGCAACTGAAATGAAACCGAAGGCCGAGAGGATATTAAAGGCCATAACCCAGGCCGGTAAAGAAGAAGAATCCGAGACTGCTTGGTCTAGCAATAGATCGGTCAGAAAGTGAAGAGCAAAGCAGAATGCGCCCGCACCTCTACGGGCGTAAGCCATGGGCCCATTGAAAAAGACGGCTATCGCCGGTGTGGAAGGGCAGAATGCTCGGGACGTAGGTTCTTGTGATGGGTCGGTAGTCCGTGTAGAGGTCAAGTGAATGTTGGGGATTTAATTCGGTATCCGGTCCTAAGTCGTAGAGTATGAAATGAGCGAAGGAAGAGAGTAAAAAGGTCCAAAATTGGCACGTTAAGAGAATCAGGTCGTAATGAGGTATTTCGAGGTGTTGGTGGCTAAGGAGCCCACTGGCGGCGTTCCGAGAGGAGGGGTCGAGGTCCTCCGATGGTACCTCTGGGCGCTTGCCCTGCACTAGCCGCGGTTGTCGTGGTACGAGCGTAAAATTCAATGATGTGTCACTGTTTACGATACAAATAGATGATGTAATGTAGATAGAGGCGAATGTAAAGTGAAAGTAAATACGAAATAAAAGGGGATTTCCGCATGGCGGCCCTCCGACCCTACCACACCGGCGATCCCGCTTGGTAGCTATGTACAGGAGGGAAAGGGTGACCTCGTAAGGATCGATGATGGAAGGTTTATGTGTATGTATGCCCGTGCTTGCTGGAACACCTGAGGGGCTGTTTAATTAAAATGGGGTACCTGTGCAAATGAGGCACCCATCGCAAGTCTGCCTCCGCTAAAAGTAGACACAATCAATCCGTGCAAATCGAGGTGGTAAACATCGAAGCTACGCCTCACTGAGAACCTTGCATTTCTACCACGGCGAATCCTTTCCCTCGCGGTATACAACACTTTGTCTGACATCATATCATCATCAACCAGCAAGTTCATACTCCGACTACACTCCTTGGGAGCTGGATAGACTTGCCATTGTATGCTATGATCTTTTTTGTGCATCAAGTCAGGCGGAAAGTCAGAACACAGCCCGTAACCACCCGACTCGCAATGATTTGGCCTTACTTTCGGCTTTTGTTCGCTCTCTACAGGCCCGCGCAGATCATCGGTGGACTCTGACCACTGGATCTAATATAGTCCCGGCTGCCTCCGGATGGAATTCTCAATGCCACATTGCCAATCAGACTAACTGATGGATTGGCGCGCTTCGATCTTCTATGTTGTTGATGTTCTGGCTTTGGCTTGGCCTCCTTTAGCTTCAGAAATTCCGAGACAAGGCCAGAACCCAAAAGCAAAGCTAGCAGGTCATGCCATGGCCTTTATTGGGGCTTGGTGCGAAGTCAGGCTTTAGCCTTTTCTAGCCTGAGTAATTCTCAGGCCAGCCCGAATTTCAAGTTGGCGCTGGTACGTAGGCCAAAGCCAGATCAGCTCTCCGATTCTCTGGAAATGATACACCACATGATATGATGCCAATTTTCTTAGGCGTGTACACCTTTTACCTGGTGTCCCTCTGTCGAGCAGCTTCAAGCTTGAAGTTATATTAATTTCGATCGCCGACACTATCACCGAAATTTATTGAGGTTATCGAAACTCATACATTCTTTAAACGGGACCCAGTGAGTCAAGATGCTTTACCTCTTTGCCTCTTGACCTCAGTGTGCCTTTTCCGTCCGCTTTTTGCCAGATCTTTGGTGTTCTCCCCAAAGAAGAAGAGTCCGAGACTGCTTGATCTGGCGATAGATCGGTCGGAAAGTGAAAAGCCAAGGAGCATGCGGACGCACCTCCACGGGCTTGAGCCAAGGGTCCATTGAACAAAGCGGCCATCGCTGGCGATCCCGCTTGGCCGCTATGTGAATAATGGAAGGGAAAAGACGCCATTGGCAGCCCCTTGTAAATGCCGGCAGCCCCTTGCGGAAAACAACTGAAAAACTCATGCTCTGGGCGCCGAATGTTCAATACATCAGCGCCGAAACTTGTTCTTCATCACCATCTGTTTTGGAGACATTCCTCTGCAGCGGACACCCACTTTTGGTTCTGGCATCGTAAGTATTCCGATTCGACCTGATATGATACCGCTCCTCTCTCAAACGCCCACGTACTAGCGATCTGTCCAACAGTCTTGCGTCATTCAGTGATACCAATCTCGCAGTGATACTAATCTCGGTGGCCGACACCGGTTTTAAATGGCACTGTTCATTCCAGCCAGATCCCCTGACGACGGTAATAGGGTCATTCACACCTTCCCTTTTTCACGCCCTTTTTCGCTCCCTTTTTTTTTTTTGCCGTTTTTGCCATTCTCTTCGTTTTTTGCCCGTTTTTCCCCCCCTTTTTCAATTAGAAGTACAAAAAGGGTAGAACACCGAAAAAAACGGGGTCCTAGATGCAATTCTGGGGAAATGCAAAAAAAAAAAAGGTTGGGAAAAAGGGCACGAAAAGGGGCAGGGTTAGGGTCCTCCTGCGCACATTTTAATCTGTCCAGTTCCGGATTTTATGTCACTGTTGCTGCCAGTACACTCCCCGACAGTACCGTCACGGAGAAACGTTAATAATCAGCATCTACGGAGGTGCAGAGGTCACTTCATATTATTGTCACGGTTCAATCTCCCATCTGCTCTCCAATCGTGAGTGGGAAAACAGACGTAGACATTCAGCTCATACGGATTGGCCATAATCTTGCTCATTTCCCAAGTACCACCACAAAAACAACAACATGATTCCTAAGACAGGGGAGACAATCAGGATGGTAGCACTTGATAACTAATTATATGGTCAAACAACAAGTCATTAATCCCTCCTCTGCCCCCGGCCCCGCCAAGGACAACAACAACAAAATGGGTCGGCGTCGCACCCGGGCACCCCCAACCCTCAAGCGAACGGGGCGAATCCGAGTCCGAGATTGCCGGGGGTGGATAGCTTGAGGCCAGCATCGAGGGATGGGAGAAGGGAGTGGGTAGAGCGCGAGCGGGATGAGAGGAGGGAAAGGAGTCCAGAGTAGAGTTGGGAACGCGCAAAAAATATTTATCCTTCCTCTTCCTCCCGCCGAATGTCTCCTCCTCCCGCCGACGTCTTGACTTTCGCCCCGAACCCTCTCATCGTGTCTTTTTACCTACCCGATAGTGACTCGTTGCTGGACTCGTACACTTGTAGCACTTTTTCTTCTTGATACCTCGCTGTGATTTTCTACGTACCCTCTCCTCTCTTCTACGTCGGCGTCGACGTGCTGCAAGATGGGGAACACGGGCGAGCAGCTCGGAATACCTCAGTATCCAGGCGGTTGTAGCTTTCCCGTTGGTCATGGGGTCCAAACAGCAAGAAACCGCCTCGCGCCTCATCGGTGTTTCGCTCGGCGTCTGGGAAGCCTGCTTACTGATCGACTCGGGCTCGGGCTTGGCTTGCTCAGCCGAGGCTCGCTCTCGCCGGCGACTTACCCTACTCCCAGTGATTCTCAGGCTGAGACTCCACGTATCTACTGCTGGTGCTTACTCAGGCAGGCTGCTTACCGAGCGCTAAACTGCATTCTGAACAAGTCGGCTTATGCATCTCACCTCGTCCACCATCAAGTGATTGAGGTAAGTTACCGTGGCGCGTTTCGTTCTAATTAATGCCAATCATCCAGGATTGAGTATCGAGTACCGATCATGAGGTGCGGGCTCGGCTGCTTTCAATCTGAAATAGGAAAGGAGTTGTACCGTTTACACCGAATGTCTCATTGGATGCGAATTGCGATCTGTTTTCCGCCCAAAGTGTATTGAAATATATACGAAGGCACATCACATTGCTAGCCTATGGTTATTGATTCTACAGTGAAGGCCTAAAGAACCAAACAGCACATTTACTGATTTCGAAACCCATGTATCAATCCCTCCATTCGGGCGTCTCATCCAACGCCGAGTCGTCCTTCTTCGTATATATCCACCATCCAGAGACCGGGCGCACCACATCATTTTTACCGGTGGAGGACAGCGAAAGATCGTCGCTGGATGAAACATGAGTGCCTACCATTCCAGCAGTCACAACACAATCGAACTCTTCCCCGTCATCGTTTAATTTAACATCAACCTCGGCGTATCCCGGTGGTACGCGGTCGCTCTCGAGTCGATGGTAGGGTGTCCCGTCAAATACAAGATCCATGTTGATATGGAACATTGCATATGTGGCCCAAAACTGTCCAGCAGAAAGCGTCTCCGGAGGTTCCTTCGATAGCCTCGTCTACCCACGGCTCAGTACGATCATGATTGTCGATGTGTAGTAATTGGAACGCACCACATTCAATTGATGTCCGAGCCAGTCCCCTTTGTCGCTGAACACATTGAAGGCATTGATCCATCCAGAATAATAGCTTGGACCGCTCCCGCCCGGATGATAGTGCGCGACCTTCTGCCAGAAATCCAGATTATCCTCGCTGTCGGGTGCGTCGAACGCGGCCACGAATCTGGCGATAACAGGGCGAAGCAGATGATACCAGGCGATCGTCTCAACGCCGTATTCCTTGAGTTTCTCAAGGCGTCCTAGAATGTTGATCCAGTCCGACTGCTCTCCTTCGAGCGTTACACGCGGGATACCACATCGGACGCTGCAGAATCCGTACGAGAAATATTCCTTGAGGTTGGCCATCATCAGGACCGCGCTCACAGTCGTATCATTGAGGGTAGTCGTTGTGAAGTTGGGCATGACCCATGGGCGGAGAGTGGGATCCACCACGTTCTTCTCGATTAGACCGACCATCTGGCGGGACATGGCTCCGAAATCGAGCCCATATCGACTGCCATCGGCCGTAATGACGAGGCTTTTTTTGCCCTCGTGTGTGACAAAGCTCGCCCGGAGCAGTTCCGCGTTGGCGTTGACGAAAAAGTTGAACTGGGAGAGAATGGCCATCCAAACGTCGTCGGGTCGGATGACTAGCGCATGGTGCCGATTGTAGGCTTTAATAACTGTATTGACGAATCCATTGTGATTTGGCAGCAGATTGTGGACCTTGGCGGTCGAGTCGCGACCCCTTGCATTGGAATATCAGTACACGGAGTGCGGCGTAGGCGGAGGATACATACAATCCCGCATCGGCTTCACTGGAGAATGAAAATTGCAGAATCTCGCCCGCCGTCTTACTCTGTTGCTTACACGAGATGGTCAGTATTTCTTGAGCACTGTAGCCCTCCGAAGCGCCGGTCAGATTCACAGAGTCAGCGGAGTGGGGAGCGACGGAAAACGATACAGGCATGATGGGCTGGGTGAAAGGACGGTGATAAACCAGAGCGTTATATCTCTTCTGAGGTGCGCAAACAATAGAGCTGTTGAATAGGCGCGTTGAATAGGCGCCATGCCCAACAGCAATCCAAATTGATGTCCTTAGATTTAGTTTTGCCGGTTGATGCACAACGAATTAAATCCTGATCCCGAAGTTGACATGTTGTTCCGCGTGGAGTCGACAGCACTCTGACGTGCAGAGTTAAAGGAAGGTCTCAGCGCCAAAAGGATCTGAAGGGTCGCGCAGCAAGGTTCAGAACTGCATCGCGTTGACACAGCAGGTACAGGATTCATCGCGCTTCGTCCTCTCGCAAGATTCTCAAGTCGTTCTGATGGATTCCCCAATGAGCTGCTGTAGTCAACAATCTGAATGTGGTAATCCACTTCTGCCAGGTACAGCTAGGCGCCGGAGTCGATCAAGACATTCTTACGCCAGGCAGGTGACACTGCGTGTTGCTGTAACATAGCACTGTTTGATCGGTTGTTGCGCTCAAGAATAGCGCTCAGGGAATGGAGCTCCCGCGATTGATCAAGATTTTTGATCCTGGTATGGAGGTGGGCATTGCGAACAGTACTTGCTGTATGAATAACGAACAGTCAGAATGCAGTATTACCTGGGACGGATCCCGCGCGTTGGTGACCACATTACATGCGAAATCGTCCCGGACACCGTGAAGAGACGTAAATTGGCAGGCCATCTATCAGCAGATTGGCACACGAGCGCAATTCGCTTGGCGGGAAGGAGTTTTGGGAGCATCCAGCGGACAATGGCAGCGCGCGCATCATCGTGAACAGCCATTCATTCAACCACCACATCACTGTTGTTTTCCTCTTGCCGCCGGTCAAGCGGCATTCATGACTATCACGACTCCACGACTCTTACGATGCTTTCCTATCCCGTTTGGGTTCGTCGAGGTATCCATACCTAAGCATTCTTTGCGTAGACGAATATCACATTGTTAAATTGTTAAATACATATTTACAGCCTACTTAGCGCCCCACCATCGAAGGTGTCGGGTGTTGTAGAGGTAAGGAAACTGGTTCTGCACGGCAATATCACTGGGTCAAGCGGGTTGCCCGGGATACCAAACCAATCAGCCGCATTACAAAACTAGCCCTCGCATTGGAGACCGCTGGCGACTGGATTCTCTGTCTGTCCCGGTGCAAAACCAAGGTCAATCAGCAGAATCGAGGGGCATCAGGAAAAAAAATCTCCTTTCCTAATTTAGGGGAAAATAACAAGGCCCTCCGGGCACCCCTGGTACCTCTGGCTGTACCCAGTCCTAGATATAACTATTACAGCAGCAGATCTACTAAAACAGAAACTATGGGCTCAGGCTTGCTTGGTCAACACATTCATGTCTACCAAGCTCACGTTGAGCCAAGGATACTAGACTTGATGCCAGTGTGTATTTCTCTGGAACAGAAATGGCGGAAACAATATACTTAGAGCGTATTTGCTTCAAGGTCTTTGACAGAGAGGGTGGAAGATTTCTACGAATATTTATTTAATTATTTTCTGATTGCAGTGATCTTCATATTTTGTCAGGAGGAATAATTCTATTTGGCAGCCCCCACGTGAGAGATAAAATAAGATAGAATTTTTTTTCGCCGGTCTCCCGCCGCTCTGAGGGTCGGACAAGGTGCGCGCGACGAAGAAATCCCGCCTCGTGTTGGACCATTGTTGCCCTAATTTTCCTTCACAGGCTCTTTTCGAGGACTTTTCGCCCGTTTGAGCGATCACAGCACAAAGCATGTAAAAATCACCGTCATTTCGGAGGGATGATGTCCAAAAAAATTGGAATACTTGCCTAAGATGGTCTGGCAATTTTCTTTAGATATTTATTTCTAGGTATTTTCATCATCAGGAGCGGCTGGGACACCTCCCGCCAGATCCCGCCTGCCCTGCCAGATCCCGCCATCAGAAGAAATCTTACAAATCAGTCGAGTTCTATTTGGCAACCCCTCCCAGCACCTGGGGGCTGCCAAATAGAATTATCCGAGAAGGAGGCCAAGAAACAGGGGATTCGGGGAACCAGGACATATTAGATAGGTTGCGCAAAAGCCGCACAGCCGCATGCGGCTTCATGCGGCTTTCTGGGCATTGTGCAAAGCTGCGGCCTTTTCTTCGCTGGTCTTGGTTCTTTTCTATCGAAATACTATCTAATGCCTCCTGAATCTCATATTCTACTCTCGGGAGTGTTGTGTTTTGGATGTGCACCCGTGGGAGGCCGGATTTTTCAGGCATCAAAAAACATCACTCACCTTTCCCATACTTTCATGTATGCCACGCAGCAGCGATAGTGCCCAGGTCATTCCCTCTCCCACAGTGCCTCTCCTTCACCTCAGGTACACTTATATGACAATAGTTGATCAACACCTCGCAGATTTCAAATTTGCTGTGTGGCTTTGCACAATGCACAAAACCCGCATGCGGCTCGTGCGCAACCTATCTATTCGCAATAGTTGTCGGAGTCAAGGTATTTTTTATTAATCAAAAACGCGACCCCCACAGTTGAATTAGGTTTGGTTGGATGACCGGAATTCACCATTTTGAACCAACGTTGATAGATGTTGTTGAATTGTATGGTCCCATCAAGGTCAAGGTGAATTGATGAGAACATTTATTTAATTATTTTCGAGAATTAAACTGATGGGTTCACTGATTGTCGTGATTTTGGGTTTTTACAATTCGCGTTTGAAACCTGGGTCCGTTATTGGTACCAGGAAGTTAACAGAGGTTGCTCGGACGATGATCGAGTCGGATCCAATGATCTCAAGGCATGGAGCCTCGCAGCGCGACACAGTTTGTCTTTTATTTTGCTATTTTTGTGCTGTCGTTTCTTTTCTGGGCTGTTCGCTGATTGCGTGTAGTACCTGGACTAATATTGTTGTTTCAAAGTCCTGGTTGTCGCCAATGTCGTGTTCTTTTGATCCTCATCTCGGGTCTGAACTTGGTCCAGTGTCCGTACATCTTTCAAGTGACACGTGCAAGAAAGACGAGGAGAAGGTAGGTGCGTATGCCGCCTGGCTATCTTTGCTGGAGCAGCGTCACACCTGGTGAAATCCCCGTCAGTCAACGCGAGGAAAGATCTGCAGGAAGAAATGGGGACGTACGCACGGGCCACGAGCCGTCGACTCTCCGATTCCTCCCCTCAGTCTTCCTCCTCGCAAGTCGTGTGCTAAGCTTCGGATCATGAGCACCCGACGCAGTGCTAAATACTCCGCACGCGTGGCAACCCATCTGCTGGTGTCGGATGCATGCACGTGTAGCCGTTCTCGCCCGTTCACGTTCCGCGACGGAGTGCAATAATCGATTTTGAAAGACGTCAATGAGTGCCTGTGTAGGGAGACAGGATAAACCGCGATATGGATGCGATGTACCGTGTGCGACACCCCTCCAGGGACCTGGGGATGATTATCAGTACCGGACAGAGGATCGCGGGAAGAGGTAGGTACACGTATACCTCGCCCCGCCACCGCACCAGCCAGAAACTCGGCTTCTTCTCGCTTCTCACTTCGCAATTCCGTGTGCAAATCAGAACGCGCGCCTCGATACGACGGCTCCGTCCTGTGGGTCATGAAGAGCGGGCTGGGTATGGTGAGGGTCAGAGTCGGAGGCGCCGCGTCCCGCGGACAGAAAGCTGCGCCAGAGAGGAGAGGCTGCGCCGCACCGCCATAATTGCACCTCCCTCGCAGGGAAAGGACAGCCCGGAGAAGTGGAGGCGGGACGCGGACGGTCTGTACGATGGACGAGACGAGGCTGCGGCGAGCACGCAGTGGACCAAGAGATGAGCTATGGGTGGATTGAGCTGCGCGATGGGGAGGCGCTAGGAGCTTGACGATTAGAAGCGGCCGCTTGACCCAAACGAAGCGCTGCTACAACAGCTACGTACTGCACGAGTCTGCGCGGGGAAACCCGCGGACATCGCTCAGCGTGCGTCGACATTGAGGGACAAATCTGGCGATGGCCAGATTTGTGCGCGCACTCTCAAAGGACGTGGCTTCAAAAGAGAGGGAGTACAAGGTGGGTAGATGGGTACGCGTGCGGGATAGGCCGCCGCGGTATTTGAAAGCGAACGCAGAGCGTGGCGTAGACGGGAAACATCGCGCACTTGAAGAAGCTACTCTCACGGGTGATGGAGGAGTCGCTCGGCGTGAAGGACGTGCAGATCGACACTGGCGGCGCGCATGTCTCTCGGTATAACCTTGTGCAGACGCTACGCCAATGGAATACGGCGCAGTGCCAGCATTCCCGTGGAGAGGAGGTGGGGACGACGCGGATTTGGTGAAAGAGAGCCTGGAAAGGATTAGCGGAAGGACGAGGATACACGAAGAGATGCAAAGGTACACACGAGCCCAAGAAAGAATCCCGATACCCACCACGATGTCAGGCACGCGGAACGCAGTACTGGAGCTCTCACCGCGTGAATATGTACGACAAGCTGGTCCGGATTCGGTACATATCGAGCTTGCGGTTACGCCAGATACCGTGCACTTGGACGGGGCGACGCTGCATAGGTATGTACGCGCTCGTGAAGGTGCCTTTTCGAGAGAAGAGTGAAGGGATGCCAAGTGAGTGAGATTGGCGAGCCCGGGCGTAAGGAGAGAAGATGAGTCGCATGTGTTCTGCGATACGCATATATTAGAGGCGCGGGGGAGAAGCGCCTTGATGCTGCGCGACCATACTTCACGGCACTGCGAGAGTCTGGGCAGGTCCTCGTTAGTACGACGGTGAAGGAGCTGGGATGCGTACGCAGGAGTCAGAGACTCCCCAGGTGCCTCACATCGCGCTTCCGGATCGTAATCGAAAGAGGCTGCGCAGGCGTACGAAGTTAGCGCATCGTACTCCCACAGCGCGACCGACACCAGAGATTTCTTCAATCAGAGGGACGCAGGACCGGGCGCGGGAGCTCGAGCTTAAGTACTGTTGTCGGAAGGGCCGATGTGGGATACGGGGGAAGACGAGCAGAAAGGTGCATGGTCATCGATCTTGCGGGTGTGCTAGAGTTTCATATGGTTTGCGCGGACGTTACGCCTAAAAAGACCACTGCTCGTCAGTGGGAGGCATGCATGTGTATGGAGACCATGCGTACCCTACACGCCGGCGTGGGCGTTGGCGCGTTGGCGCCCAATCGGAATGATGAGCGCGCTCTTCGTTAGTGGGATGAATATGAAGGATGTGCGTGCTAGCGATCTTTGTCGAAGCAGCGACAGTAATTGACTAAGGTGGGAGGTCCTCGTGTAAGGAAAAGGATGCGCATGAATACGATGCATACCTATGCCTGAGCCCGAGCCTCTCCCTAGTTAATTCCGCTTTCCCCGCTCCCACTTCCCGCGTCGCAGGGCACGAAGTTACTTGCTGAAAACAGAGACATAGACAACGCCGGAACGCCCACGTTCGCTCGCTGAGTGCATTGCGTTCCTTTCTCGCCGCGCAGGGTCGTCCTCGCTCTCACCGTCGGAGTAAAAGGACGGACGGAAGGAGAAAGAACGGAGATGCATTAACCCGTTCGCGGCGGTGGAGAATGCGCGCGGACTGCAAGAACGCTCGACCTCGACATTGATGATTGATAGCGTCAAAAGAAAAGTCGGCGCGCACACGTGATGATCGCGTGTGACCAATATGTCACTCGCTCAGCCGACGCGCCGGAAAGCCGGAGTCAAGCCTGGTATGTATAAGAGCACACGGACGTCGTAGTATCTTCATGTGAACGTCAAACTATTTCTATCGCGCCTGCCAGGTTCGAATTTCACGCAATTTATGCAGTGTATTTCTTCGGCGTTCGACGTGAAGTTCGCCACAGACAAGCCACAGACGTACCTCCAAAGGAAGAAAAAAAATCCATTTAATGCTAGAACTGAAGCTTTGGCGATTTGTATATAATGTTGTTGAAATGGCCAGCGATCGGCCAATTTATTCAGTAGTTCGAATCTGGATCCGGAAGTAATACTTATTCTCGGTGGAGACAGCAGGTTTCTATTTCACGAATTACACACGTGGGTTTCGCCCAAATTATCTTCGTCTGCCGTCAAATTTATCCTGGCAGGAATTTCAACCTACATCTTTACATACCTGATTCGCACCGAGACATAAAAACCGTAAGCCAATCACGTACCCTAATTCCATCCCTCTGAATGGCTCACACCAAGAGATAAAAACTGCAAACCAATCACCATCCACGTTTCGTGACTGAATTCTTTTTCCACTCCAATCTATGATCGGGAGCGAATCATTCCTATCTTTGGAAGCACTGCCATTCCTTTCCGTCGGCTTTCCGTGGCTCGATTGCTAGCACCCATCTCTCGCACCTTTTCGCGACCCGCAATCCACACCCATCCCTTTGCATGACTGAACCAGTCACCATCATCATTGATGACCAGAATCTGCTTGCTCACTCGTTGCAGAACGCACTGACAGTAGGCAACCCAGGGCGATGGTACCCCAATTTCAACAGCTGCTACAACGGGTCTGTGTTCATACCGCAGGCAGACAACGGTGCAATCTGGGGATGGGCACTTCAATTTGAAGGTGAGTGAGCCATTCTACCTGTGTTGATATTCAATTTCTTGTGATAATGTTGAATCCAGGAGCCTCGGTCTCGCTCTTTGGAGTCACACCGCCGAGTCAGTATAATCAAACGATTGGGATCGCTGATCCTGCGTCCGACAAGGATATTATCACGCAGCCCAAGGACTATCAGCCGTACACGTCCCATCTGCGGCCTTTGGCGGCCAATTCTACACCTCGGGCATCCTGCCTGCGCCGGGGCAGATGCTACTGGGGCTCAGCAACGCGAACGGCATCGCCATTGACTACGCACTCGTCACGGCAAGTAATTCGACCAACTTGCAGGGGCAGACGATCCTCGTGGACGATGCCAGTCCCGAGATTTTCTGGGACGGAAGCTGGAGTGCGCAGGATAATTTCACGGTGCCGGTGCCATGTCTCATTCCGACGCCTGAGGCTTATGAGAACGCGACGCTGAATTATCCGAAGGGTGTTTCCTTCACTGCGAACATGTCAGCGCATGCGAATACCTGCCATCAGAGCAGCAATGTTGGAGCCTCATTGACATTCCAGTTTGCTGGTGAGTAGAGACACACGTTTGCTTCCGTTCACTTGAATTTATAGATAAACGCAGGAACATCCCTTTTAATATCCGGAATCACCCCAGGCCTCGTAGGCGCTGAGGCAGACTGGCTCCTGAGAATGGAATTCACGCTGGATGGAAATACCACCACGAACGTATTCACCCCTGGAATGGAGACGTTAGTCAAGCCGCACTTTGTGTACTTCAACGCGACATTTGATGGGGCAACGGGCAACCACACGCTGGTTGCGAAGGTCGTGGACGTCGCGGGGAGTCCGCCGCCTGCGGCGCGGATCGATTATATCACGTACACGCCTTCGTTTGTGACAATTGCGGACAAGCCGAATTTCCCCCCTCCCGCTGCGAGTGCTACGGGCCCTGCGGGGGCACCGTCAGCTTCGAGTACTGCTGCAGTTCAGCGTCGCAGTTCGGTTGGGGCGATTGCAGGCGGAGTAATCGGAGGATGCCTGCTGCTTGCTCTAATTGTTGGCGCATTCTGGCTCCTGCGACGGAGACGGACGAAAGACAGAGAACAACGTGGTGTGTCTTTGACTGCCTTGTTATGAATTTGGCGATCGCTAATAATTATTCCTCTTCCAGCCCCGGAACCTTTCGTCTCATCTGCTACTCCACAGATCCATGAGAGGAATGGACGCTCAAAACAGGAGCTGCTGTCAGGCGATGGAAATGCCCTCGCTGAATGGAGGAATGACCTCACAGCCGAGATCCAAAATCTCGAAGAGTCAAGAAACGGTGAGATGGCCGCAGTGGTGTTGGGAGAGGAGCAGTCCGTGGATGAGAGGTTGCGGGTGTTACAGGCGCAGATGAATACGCTGACGCTGGAGATGCGTCAGCATTTGGATCCCCCATCGTATACATGAGGAATCGAGGGGTGATTTCAGGGTGTGTGTATTGCAATTGACGGGTGCGGTGTGTATGGATCAGAGCTGCCTCATTGTCTGCGACGTTGGCGGTGAGGTCCCGGGGAAAGAGTCGGCGAGAAATACCACTGTGAGTGCATGCGGAGGTCTTAAGGAATTTATAGGATCATCAAGTGACTTCGACGGGTAGAAAAATTAAAAAGAAAAACAGGACTCATACTGGCATGCGGAGCACAGCTCGTAGTTCCGAGTCGCGACCTACGCAAATCATGAATAACCATGATGAGAATGATTATGAGTACAGTGGGGGGAAGACACGAGAGAGACGGACACATGGTATGAGAGAGTAGAGAACACACTGTAACAGCCGGCACAAACCCACTGCTGCTCACCGTCCCCCACGCAAGTTATGCGGCCCGACACAGGGGCCACGCGTGGGGTTTTGGTTGCTTTACACGCCGATCGACAATTTCGGCGATGTCGCAAGAGTCGGAGTCAGGCTTGGACCCGGTGTCGCCCTCCATGTCCTCGGGGTCGATTTCAGGCTAAGGTGGGGCGAGAGGTGTGCTGAGGATCAGCTGCGAGCAGGAAGAATTCAGACCGGTTTTGTTGGCGGGCAGAACAGAACACGAAAAACGAAAACAGAGGGAGGGAGAAAGATGAAGGAGAACTATGAAAAGGGAGGGAAGAGCGAGAAGGAAAACTGAAGAACGAAAATAAGAGTGAAAACTCACCTTCGTATACACACTGGGGGCAATGACCAACACATCTGATTTCAGATGCGTTGGTCATTGCCCCCAGTAACATCCCCACCAGCTCAGTTCCGACACATCACACATCTTCAAACCCATACTCCCATCGGCCACCAGTGCGGTAATGTTGCTCCATTGTGCGTGGTGGCAGAAGACCTAGTGAAGCGTTAGGATTGCTGAGCACAAAGGAGGTCAAGAGAGTAAGAGATGAAGATAGCATAATCATAAGAAGTGGGGAAGGGGTGATAATCCGAACACACCGAGAAGGGCAAAAAAATGGAAGAAGAGAACCAAAGCAAAAGGCGAAAAGAGAGAGATATCAACGAAATAAAAAGAAAAGACACAGAAGTGATGAGCAGAAAGAATTGAAAGAGGTGGGAAGAGTGCAAAGTGGAAAGACAAAACATGCACTGTTCCCGCTCCAGGCTCGCCCATCACCGTCCCCCGTATAGTCTCGAGAGTCAGGAAGAGGACGCCTGTGAGTCGGGCCTTGCAGTGGGGTCTGTGTGCAGTTCTCGTTAGCATCATCAGGCTGCGGAGTAAGCGTGTGGAGGGAGGAACCCTGGTGTGAGTAGCCGAAGTGGAAGGGAGGCAGCGTGGAACGAGGACATACAATACGACCCGCACACC
The DNA here is from genome assembly GCA_029378395.1 of Mycena leptocephala. Lineage (NCBI taxonomy): Eukaryota > Fungi > Basidiomycota > Agaricomycetes > Agaricales > Mycenaceae > Mycena > Mycena leptocephala. Next base: position 113,135 of record JARJLF010000706.1, on the reverse strand, counting down.
CCATTCTTACAGCTGTTCCGGAAAATAATAGAGAGCTTGCGCAAAAGCCGCGCGAGCCACATGCGGCTTTTGGGCATTGCGCAAAATCACCAGGCTTTTGCTGGGTTCGCTGGATGATTTTGAGAGTTCATTGCTCTCTTGGGTCTCTGTGACACTGTATTGTGTTCATCCAAATCAGTATCTGGTCAATGCGCGACCCGGGGGAGCGATTTCTCAAGCCATCACTCCGGCTCCACTCAGATTTCGCACACTTTCGCGTCCTGCACGGAGCAGTTGCGGCAGTAATGCAATTTTTTCACCCACTAGGACTTGCCTCTCAACCTGAATGCCTCTCCACTGACTTGGGTTCTCACTAACCTCAGATTTGATTTCCGCATGCGGCTTCGCGCAATGCCAAAAAGCCGCATGCGGCTCGTGCGGCTTTTGCGCAAGCTCTCTAATGAACTTGCCGTTTTTTTTTTCGATCGGTTCCCAAAATGGAAGTTGGCCACTTTCGGACTCCTCAGGCTTCCTGAGGCTTTCCTAGGTTAATTTTTAAGACACTCAGCTAAGATTTGGTGTCCCTAAATGCCCTCTGAGTGCACAAAGATGTGCTGAAAAGGTGTGTTTCAGACCTCATCGGACATGATCGGCTCAAATCCCAGATCGAAGTCCGAGTCCAAACAGAGAATGATCGGAGATTTCAGCAGCCATTGGAAAGAACTCGGTGTGGCCACAACTATCCGGCAGAGTCCTGGAGGACCTCCAGACCCACCGCTCCTGCTCCCGACTACGGAGTTCATCTCAAATTCAGCCAAAAGCCAGATATTTCCATTTTGGGAAGCGATTTAAAAAAAACTCGACAGTCTCACTATTTTCCGGGACAGCTGTGAGGTAAGACACACAATATTTGATTCCAATTGGTGCCACAAAAGTGCTGTAAAAGTTATAAAAATTTCAGGCATATTTCCGGTGAAAAAAAGGGCGAATAATAACTGACATTTTTCACCAATATTTCCAATAACTTGAAATGCTCAATCAGTGTAACGCCGAGAAGGTTCTGTGTAGACCCAGTTGACAGCTTGGACCATGCGATTTGGGTTCATTTTGGGTATGATATTCACCAAACAGCCTGAGCGTTGCTCTTCGTGGTTTGCGACTGTATACATATATATATATATATATTATTGTCTACAAGCGGCTGCTGGACCGCGAAGCAACACAGGATCCTCTTTCATTAGCTGTGAATGTTAAATCTGAGGTTGACTAACATGCCTTATGACGCGAGTTTTTCTGAAGGATAAGTAATGCAAGGTAATTGTGCGGATGCGGCAGATTGCGGCCTGAGCCGAAATCGTGGCCGAGTTCGTTCCGTGGCTGGTTTGAAACTGCAACGATCAACTGCAATGCAGTATAAGTGAAACGAATAATTGAGGATTGATGGCCATGCACCTCTTACAAAGAGCGAGACAATAAATAAGTCACCCAAGTCTCTCGGCAAGTGAAGCCGAGGAGCGGAGATTGCGGCGTTTAAAAGGCTTCGGACACACGTAATTTTATAAGGAGGGAGATATACAGTACTTGGCTTTGTAAACCGCCCAATACAAACCAAACACCAATGCCAAACGCACGGAAGTGTGGGTTTTGCATGAGTTCCGGCACACCAAGGCAAGAATCAATCCAAGAACTTGACTGGTGTGTGTTGTAGATTGACCAACGAAGTTATCTACAACAGGCAGCCTATTTACACCAACAGAAAGTGGTAGTGCTATATATCAAACACAGAAACTGCCAAGATAAATAACAAGCGGGGCCGACGTGAGTGTCTAAAATATAGAAGTAACGGGGATGGAGGAAAGGGAGGATTGGGTAAGGAATGGAATAAGGAAAGAAATAGAAGGGAAGAATAGTGCTCACGCAGCGTGAGAAGTGACGATCACCGCTGTTACAGCACGAAAAGTAAGTAATCTAATTCTACGTCTTCCTCATCCCCGGCAGCTCGTCCTGCATCCCTCCATCCTTGCTAACACGCGCGTCGGGGGTAGGCGCAGCCAGCAGCTGACCGGGATGCGCGACGTTGAGCGTGAGGATCGCGAGTGTGATCATCGCGCCGTCGAGGACGTCTACAAGTGGGTGGGTATAATTAGTGTGCGTTGCTAAAAAGACAGTGGTCCAAAAAAAGTATCAATGGAAGGGAGTGAAAGCAAAATAAGGGGTGTCGTAGTCCCGGACGAGTTCAGATGAGGGATAAACATGTAAGGAAGTGAGGATTGCATGGAGCAAGGGATTTGCAAGGAATGGGACGGGAGTACGAGCCCGCGGGGAATATGTTTGGTTGGGAGGGCCGGCGCAAGGGAATCGGTGAGCCAACCTCCGCCATCGAACTCGAGAGTGAGGCGATAATAAAGATAGAAAGCATAAACAGAAGAGGAAGGATAGGATAGAACCAATAGAACCCAAAGAGAATCAAACGCAACGCACTGAAGTACGCCTGCGTGGTGATAATCCTTCCCGACCAGCTGTCGCTCAGCTCGATCACACGGTAGACCGCGCGGATGAAGAGACACGTCGTGTTGAACACGAGCGCGTAGACGAGGAGTTTCATCTTCCGGCCCAGCGGTACCGTCGTGCTAGGCGCCTGCTCCGACCCATGGCCAATGGGCCGGTTCCTAAGGTAGCGCAGGAGGAACTCGGTCGCGCAAAGGACGTACACCGCTATCGTGACTGGGCAAGGCAAGAACATCAGTATGCATGCGGTGGGGTGGGGAAAGAAGGACGTGCACCCATCTGGAATACGATCCCCCCGAGGATGATGTTCCCGCCCTTCGTGGGGTCCCGGTTCTCATTGACGGCGGTTGCGGCCATTCCACCACCGACAGCCTGCACGACGAGCGATACGATGTCCTGCGAGTGAGGTATAGTGAGCTGCGCGCAATCAATGGGAAGGTAGCCGGCGCACGCAGCATAGGAAGAGAATCGTGTCTGGGCAACGTGATGAAGGTTAGTTGAGGACGCGCAAGGTGAGAGCAGCACGTGACGCACAGAGTTTGGGCGAGAGGCGGCTGTAGACCGGACCTAGACGGTTGATGATGCGTCCGAGGACGATAAAGTTGGCGGCGGCCAGTGGGGTTGGCTGGGACATCGCATTCCAGTCAGGCACTGGTGGAAGAATTGCTCCACTATACAGTATAATGCTCACCCCCATGACGGTGCACACAATTCTGTATTAGAGCAAGTGAGTGGGTGCAAGAAGCGAAAGGACAATGGACGCACTGAATTTCATACGCCTCGAAAATTTGTGGCGATTTGAAAGACCAGAGGCGGCCGCCCCAGCCCACCGTCTCCAAGATACCAGCAAGAATTGCTGATAAAAATAACCACCACATGCGGTAATGGATAGCCTGTCCAATGTGCAGGACTGCCGAAAGGGATGTTGGAGTGCCAGTATTTCGGCTGGGAACGCGACGCACGGGTGGAGAAACCGAAGAGTGCGACGAAGAGGATGCAGACATACTCGGTGGGCGTGTACCCGTACGGCGAAAATCCTAAGTTAGTTGGGGCCATTCTTGCAGCTCTGCGCATGGGTTGAAGCTGACCCGCTTTAAAAGTAGAATTGAGACAGGCCAATCAGCAGCGGGATACGTCTGCTAACCTGTCAGCACCATGACAAAATTGCTGCCGGGTGGGCCGTCGCGGGCCAGTTCCCACAGAACTTCGATGGTGGGAGGGATACAAGTTCCCTGTTGATTTCCAGCTGTCGAACGTCATTACAAAAATGCCGGCGGAATCTTTATAAAACAACGCAGTGGGTCCCCATGCAGCCGCTCGCAAATTCCCCCAACCGGATCTCTTTGCCAAAATTCACACTTTGACGATCAAATGGGCCTGTGAGTTCCGGGAAAGGGGTGGCGGGTCCGTCATAACAACGCGCAACGAAGAAGAGGACTGATGAGACGCGGAGAGCAGACTAGAAGAGGAATGAAGGCACATGGAGATGTCCTGGGCCAAAGTGCTGAAGCATTGAAGTCAGTCCTATGCGAGAGTTCCCTTTTTGGCTTGCAAAAGTGGCTTGCGCCCGCGCAGAATCTTGTTTCGGGCGTGGGCGTGAATTTTGGTGGCATCACAAGCCCACGCCCGGCATTTTCGACATAAACCCGAATTTGTGTTCACGTGGTGACAATCTCATTTTTCCACGCCCGTGCGCATCTCACGCATTTGCCTATACACTAGCCACACAGCGTTATTGGAAAACCTAATTTCTGCACATGTTACCTCCATGTTCACCGTTCGAATTCATCGAAGTCGAATGCAGACAAGGTGAGCCATCTCAGGATGAACCACCGCCGACCTGGTTTTCCCATGCTTCCCGACGTTCTTGATTACCATCCCGCCTTCCCCGACGTCAGAGATTTCGGGAAAGCACTGCAAACACCCCGGCCTTTCTCGGCCGGCTGTCTCCGCCTTGCCCGCGGAAAGTGCCGTCACCGTGCCATCCTAAGGCAGCATCATAAGTATGTGAATGGTGAGGGATGCCGCCTACTGGTTGCCCGCCCTCCTCGGGGTAAAAGCCGATGGGCCTCCCTGACTGCAACATGCGAGGCACAAGCACCAAAATTGTTGTAGGGTCTGTCTATGAGAGACTACTCCCTGGCACCGTTATCACACGCCGTCCGCCTTGCTCACACGCCGCCCTTCACCCTTCGCGATGCCGTCGCCTCACCACTCCCAGGCTCGACGCGAGGCGTCTATTTGCTGTTGTATGTCAACGCGCCCCGCCCAGATTAGTTGTCTTTGGTGCTGTGCTGTCATCTTCGCCCTTCACTACCACCTCGTCCCGCTCGTCGCCTCTAACCCCACGCACCAGCCCACCCAATATCCGTGCTGGCTCAACAACACTGCGCTCGCCCTCAGCCCGACGTGCCTTCCGCGTTGTTGGAACAGGAAGCCAAGGCGAGTAAGCATATGTAATATGCGACGCTCGATCATGAGCGGCCACAAGTTCCAGAACGCCCGTGCGAACACGACCAGAGGCGTGTCCTCCGGGTTATTATGTTCGAGTAATTGCCGCAGCCTACCCTACATTCCGCGTCCCACCAGCCTTGGAAATTTCCGCGCGCCCCGATTGGCCCGCCTTCGGCATGAGCGGCGCAAATATTGATGGCAGTAAAACTGAGCCGTGGATGCAGACACATGCAAGAGATATGTTCGTTGCCACCGTTCCGCGCCGAGGCGGCGATGCCGGTAATATCCGTTGCCCAGAATTGGCAACGGGGAGAGTGGTGAGTACGGGAGTGATGGAACAAGGCAGAGTAGATTATTTCGGACGGTAAGTAACGGCGGGATGCGTGTTAAATACAATTCATTGCACAACCCGGGGCGTTCCGAGGTGTCCGGAAGGAACGGATCATAGGTAAGTTGAACTTCAGTGCCGAAATGCCGAAACCCGGATACACATATTTTACGCCTTGGGATATTTCACGTCTTGTTTATTATCTTGTATGATATTGACGTCCGTTGCCTGCACTGAAATTCCTGTTAGGGCTTCCGTCCGTGACCGTCGAACGGGTGGAGCCGTTTTTTAATCGGCCGTCACGGCCGTTCGATGGGTGCCCCCAAACCTAGTTTCTCTCGGCTATTTTGGTCCCTCAACTGGTAAATATAGGGATGTGAAGCAACTCACACCCATATTCAATCATGCCTAAACCTTTGTAGGCCAGGGTGGTGCCTTATGCTGAAGGAATCTCAGCCCGGGCAATGCCGAAACGGCATTTCCCCTTGCGGAACTGACAGAAACTCGCGTCTTTCAAGAGTTTGTGAAATATTTTCTGGCGTCAAATTCTGCATTTCAAGGATAGCTGATTAACTCCAGGTTATTCAAGCCTCAACTTTGTTGTCCTCAAGTTCTTCAGCTTGGTTCGGCACGTAAAGTGCCGTCTTGCATGTTCAACTTGCAATGAGGCAATAATGCACACTTACCCCAAGGTTATACAGAAATCTACAGCACTATTACTTCGACTTCCGAGCCAAAATTCAACGTTGCATCACCCGTTAACACCCGTGGTACTGTCAACGGCCGTGCCGTTGACCGTGCCGTCCCGTTCAGATTTTTTGCAACCTCTCGACGGGCACGGGCCGTCTCGAGACGGCCCGTGCCCGTCGAGTACCCGTTGATTCGACGGCCGTTACCGTCACGGCAACGGGTGGAAGCCCCAATTCCTGTCAATCAATCTTGCTTGCGTGAGGCACTCTTGTTGCGTCCTCGAACTGCTCGATTGCGACCTCCGTATAACACAATGCACATAGCGTCAACCTCCAAGATGTAAAACCAACAGTCCCCTGGCAGCCAACCTGGCGAGCGCGTCTGCATATAATATTTTCCTGGCGGTCCAGAATGCACCATCTTCGTTTGGAGCAGGGTTCTGAGACAGCAGTCACATTTCTATACGTTGCAACGCCCCCAATGGGATATCGACCAGGCGCTGATCAGAGTCCTCCAACAGTTCCCGTGTATGTTGGGCTGCTGCGAACCCAGCGATTGATATGATGGGGGTAGAAAGACAGTTTGTGGGGTCAAGTGTCTCCAGCAACGGTAGGAGGGAGGAAGTACCGGATTCCACTGGAGTGCTGAGGGTAAGTTCTGCGAGAGCGGGAAGAAGGCGGAGCGGGGAAAAGTCATTGACGTCGACTAAAAAGCAGGGGATCAGAATAAACCACAATGTTGAGGATCACTAAGCGACGCACAAGGTGTGACGGTCAGTGCCTGCAGCGTGAGCTGCGCACCCGTCAAAATACTCGCTACCCCGGGTTCCATTGAGGATACCAGGTCGATGTGCGTCAGGTAGCTGACGTTGAACGGACACACCGCGTCGAGCAGCCACGATGCGAACATCGAGCTGGAGTTGAGTTGTAAACTCCGAATAATGTGTCGAGTGCTGGGTATCATCGGAGCGTTCTTCACTGGCTCGAACAAGCACGAAAAAGGTCGATTTCTCGCAGGTGTGGCATAAAACCGGCGAACAAACGAGAGAAACTCTCTGCGGTCTGGCGCAAGGGGTGCAGCTCTACGCGTTCAATCGTCGAGTGACACAGAAGTCTCTGTGCCAACTCAACCGCGTGTGGATTGATGTCATACTCGATCTTGGGCCGCAGTTGGAGCTCACCTACAGACGCCAACCCCATTTCGAGGATCTCCGCGAGCACTTGCAAATACAACAAAGCGGTACGAGCTCAAATTTTGCTGTAGCGTCTTTATTGTTGGAAGTCGTAATTGGAGTCGAGACGCACTTAGGAATACCGGCCCGAATGTATCACATGATCAATCACTATCTTGTCTTTGTACTTCGTCGCGCTCTGCTGCTACACCCCTGGGATCCAATCTCCAACAGGTTATGGGCCTATAGCTCCACTACTCATTGAAGACCATCATCCTCCCCTGTTAATTGTTTGCTGTCACGATCAGCACCCGGTTTTTCGCTGCAATCTACATCCTCTTTGTCCTATTGCCACTCGCATTTTCGACTCTCGTTACCATGGTTAAACCCTCGGATATCACGAAACTCGAAGGAGCGGAGAACTATTGGACTTGGAAGCCTGATGCAGCATCCTTGTTGTTGGCCGACGGTCTTTGGAACGCCGTCGATCCATCGGTTCCGGTTCCAAACGGTGCGGTACAAATGCGTGCTTGGGCTAGTGAAAATTTGAAGGCCCATGGTATCTTATTCCTCACGCTGAGCCAAGCAGTGAAGGACAAGATTAATAATGCAGGCATTGGAATTAACGGACGTTTGCTCTGGGCGACACTCGAGTCGTATTACACCACGGCCGACCCTGCTACTCGCTCAATCCTCATGTCTCAGTTCCATACCATCACCCACGACATCTCCCAACCCGCGGATACCTTCCTTCAGGCTGTTGTCACTGCCGAACGTCGTCTCATGGCAATAGCTGCCTCTCTCCCGACGCACATGGTTCAGGATAAAATCCTGAGCGGTCTCTCATCGGCATATGCTCCCATCATCACCTTCCTTCAGGTCGAATCTCCTCAGCGCGATGTGCAATCCATGATCAACGCCATTAACGCGTGGGAGCGAGCCGATCTTCAGCGTGCTGATTCGGTCATCAAGGCCGCTAGAGCGACCAAGAATTTTGACGACGCGAATCAAGGGGGTGAGTTTGCTGCAGCTCATCTCACTCGCCACTCTCGTCGTTCGGACCCCTCCCCACATTTACACTCGCACTCCTCGGCTGGTAAAGAATTCGACTGGACCAATACCAAGAATCGCACAGACGTCTGCTACCGATGTGGCCTACCCGGTCATTTTGCACAGTACTGCGTGTCGGTCATGCCCGAGGACGTTCGGCGTCGGATTATTCGCAACCGCGAACGTCAGGCCCAGCTCGCCGAAGACGAATCCAGCGACAGCGAACGTGGGGCTGCGAATGTGGCTGCCACTGCTACCACTAATTCTCACATTGCCGCTGCCATCTTTGACCTTCCCACCGAGCTGCACATCGACACAATGGACCCAGATATCCGCGAGTCCTGGCTTTCTACCCTTGGCGATGATGTTCGTCCCATCCCACAGCATTTTGCTCAAACCGCTGTCCCTACCAACATCGATCCTGGCCCTTCTCCTCCTTCCCCTACGCTCACTGCTTCCAGCATCAGCAGCACACCCACCAAGAAGAAGAAGAAGAACAAGAAGAAAAAGAAGAGTGCCACAGTAAACGAGATTCAGTCGGCATTCGAAGGGATGTCGTTGAAGGAGGCTGATGAAGTTGACGAAGCTGAGTACTCGATGTGATTCAGGGGGTATCTCGACTCAGGGGGTGTGTTGGAAGTCGTAATTGGAGTCGAGACGCACTTAGGAATACCGGCCCGAATGTATCACATGATCAATCACTATCTTGTCTTTGTACTTCGTCGCGCTCTGCTGCTACACCCCTGGGATCCAATCTCCAACATTTATAAGAGACTACCTCGAAGCGGCAAATATGGGAGAGGAGGTGGGGTGACTTGATCAAGAGGGCGCGCAGGCGGCAGGGAGCCAGTAGACCCAAGTTGATGAAGACGAGGCGGTTGTGGCGCCAGGTTGGATTCCAAGATGGGTGGATTGCGATGGTGCGGAGCTATGATTGAGCTGCGAGGTAGAGGATGTGAGAGACGCCGCAACAGGATTTCAGGTGCGCTGTGCGACCGTGAAGGAAGAGCATGATGTAGTTCCATAGCTCCTGGGCGAGACATGGGGAGGGCTGAACCATGATTCCTGATGTGAAGGTCACACCCAGAACGTTTTGTGAAAGCTCTCTGAGCGTGTAGTGGAAGTGGGAGCAGAAGACGTGTCTTTGTGGCGACTCGGATGTATTTATAACCTTCAACCAATCACGTTTTTTGTACTTTGGTTCTTTAGACAAACTCCCACATTGCCGAAAGAAAGAAAATGGAGTGGGTGGACTCCAAAAATACTCAGGATCTATGAAGGGAGAAATTCAATTTGATACGCAGGCAGTAAATTTTCCCTTCGGCCTTTCTTCAAATTAATATTGAGCCTGGGAAACACGTCAAAACAACGTTCACAACCGTCTTCCAGACTCACACATGGGGCTTGATTTTTGACTCAAGCGTTGAGCGATTGCAAAGTAGGATACTGTCTCGCTGAGCAGATGGAATGAAACAATGAATAGCCAACCTCCAATTCTTGCGCGCGGCAAAGGCAAAAACACTCTATATTCAGTGGAAGCTGGGCATTGCCAAAATTTCAACCGAGATTCATTGTTTAAACCAGTTCGTGCATAGCTCTCTCGGCTCGACCAAGATATCAATGTCTTCAAGAAGGTGGGGCGCATAGCAGTTTGGGAAAAATCGAGAGGAGTATCAAGAAATTGTATTACAGGAATTTGCTGGGAGGGCGTACGGCTTTGCAGTATCAAGAATATGTGAGAGGCAGGTAAAGAGACGGTAGCAATGAGGCGATTGGAGAAATGTCAATTGAACGAACTGGCCGCGTATTCCTGCTCATATGACCGCACCTTGGCGAACATCGGTACCATAACCTCTACTTCTCGCCACTTCCGCGCCATGCGAACAGGTTCGGTCGCGGGCTTGAGACGCAGGAGATCATACTTATCGTAATACTGCCCAATCTTAGACGACGTCTGTATGCTGCTGAGGGACGGGAAAATGCACGAGAGAAAACTCGCGACATCGAAAGTGGATTGTATGGGAGAGTAAATCACGTTGAAGAAGGTGAGCGCTGTTTGAGTGACACGAGGCTGATGTGGTGGGGGATAAGGTGATGCAGGGGGATGCGTCGCGTCGATGGATAACTCGAGATGGTACAGCTGCTGGCAGCTTTGAGCCAAGAAAAACAGCGCTCCGACCGTGACGCCGGAAATTGTCGTGTCCAAGCCGTCCTCGGGTCGCCGAATGAAACATAACACTTCGATGAGGGGTAATGCGGTCGATAGTGCGGCAATGAAGTTATCGTCCAAGTTGAACCCGCACGGCGCCCCAAATATGACCTTCCGGAGGTTTGTGAATGGTAGCACCGGCATGAGTTGAGATGGGGCTATGGCATATATCTCGGTGCGTCCGTTTGCAGGAATCGAACTTTCCGCACGCACAGATAGCGATGCAAGATGAAGGTGCGAGAAGTGCGAAGATAGGGCTTGCAGGAAATCCTGCCATTCACTGGCGACTGCAATCGGGCTCGAGACGTGGAGGTCTCCAAGTGGGGTACCGGAACATCCATTCAGAAATCGCGTGGCAAACTTGATGTCTGAAGTGGTGATAGAGAGCGTATCAAGAGAAGGGAAGGGGAACTGAACATCAACCGGGTTCGTCGGGTACGGGTGGTCACGAAGAAAGAGGGTCAGCCTTTCCAGACACGGAAGAACGCTCAAATGTCGGTACGCGGCTTCGTCCAACGCGGGAACTGCTATGGTTTTGATTCCGCGCAGTTCAAGAATGAAGGAAGACAGTGCTTCAAGGGGCTGGGGAGAATTATCCTCCGGGTCCGTGCGAATGTCGATGTGAACGAGCGAAGGACAGTTGGATGCCACATATGTCAGCAACGACGAGTGTACTGGCGGGCGACTGGGCGTGAGATGGAGGGTCGTGATTTTTGGGCCAAGAAAGAGTCGAATATATGGCCACAAGGAGGGGTCCCAAACGCCCCAATGCAGAGCTTCAAGATTAGAGAATATCACTGGTGACCCACTCAACAATTTGAGTGACTCTATGGGCATGCTATGCTCGGTACCGCAAAATTCGCGGATTCGTGGAGAGTATAGTAAGACCCTCTCCCAGTCGCTCGGGATAATCTTATATACGTTCAGGTGCTGCACAAAAACGTGGTCAGCGAGCCACCTCAGTCACACTGAAGCACGGATACGGACGAAACTGCTGGACCCCAAACACGACACAGTTAAGTGCCAGAGATGAGAGGGTAGGCAACGGAGGAGGGGTATTATGGACGCCTGCCTTCTCCAGAGCTGATCGAGAGCAGGATCTTTGAAGTGCAGACAGGTAATGGCGAGCCGCGCGAGCCCTTGTGCGCCGTCGGGACCAAGCTCGGCCACATGCTGGAAGATCGTCCGGAGAAGCTCTGGAGTTTGAAGGCATGGTGCATTCTCGACCCGAACGGACGGAGCACGACGGAGAGAATGAAGTAGGAAGAAGAAAGAAAATCGATTTGTTTGGTCCTATTTAGCTGTTACTTGGGCCATCGGCGCCGACGGCCCGGCCACGGCTGCAGCTTGCCAACACGCTAATTCATACTCTTTTTGTTCACTCGCGGCTCAAGGATTGGCGGGTTGATAATGGCATCAACAGTTGTTCGATAAAAAACACCCAGCAATTTAGTTGGAATTTTGACCGCGACGACCCCCAGGTTCCAACGGTTTACGCGGTCTTATATCACTCGAGTTTCCATCATATCTACCCAGCAATCTCAGTCAAAATTTATGTTCAGTCTCCCGGAGTCCAAATGGAAATCATTAAGCATCCCGGGATACGACCCCACGCTCGCTAATCCGAGTGGCGCAGGTAACACAGTCGGAGGCGTTAGCTTTCTAGCGTCCACGAAAGACGCGGTGGACGCGGGAATTGCTGAATGTGATGGTGCCGAGAGTTTCGAACGGAACGTAGTTCGGATTGATGTTGGATATAGACAGGAAATTTGGACCGTTGCTAGGAATATATGCGTCGAATGTCTTTGGGAAGTCCATTTATGTCTGTCTGTGTCTTGAATCTCCTGCGTTATATAGCCCCTGTGAGAAGTATGAAGCTGCATATGCAAACACTGAGTTATCACACACTGATCCAACTCAAGGTTGCGCAAAATTCAACATCTCGGCGGTTTTTCGTCGGACCGTGGAGTAGTTGACAACATGTTGACGGGATGTGGAGCTTGAGGAGCCAATGTGTGGACACATAAACCGTTTTGTGTACTGGGGAATGCCGTCCTCATTTCTTATATAGATCTCGGCGGTTCTTCGTCGGACCGTGGAGCAGTCGACGTGTTGACGGCGTGTGGAGCTTGAGGAGCCAATACGAATGTGTGGACACATAAACCGTTTTGTGTATTGGGGACATGCCGTCCTCATTTCTTATATAGATGTCTTTCTTTCCTTTTACTCCGAAAGGTATGATTAAATCTATACATTCTATCTGATTGACTGTCAATCTGGATGATGAACTCGCCGGCAATCTGAAAGTGCATCGAACAGTTCTCCTTTCCACCTGCCTTTTGTCTCCTTTTGTCCAGGCGGGAATATTGCCTTTTTAGGTGTTGATTTCTTGATCATGACAATCACCATTCGGAGTTGATTCCGGCGCTTCCCGAGTCCTCGATGTGACCAAATTACTAGCGCAAGCTATGACTAAACAAGAGAAGGGACCACCACCTACCGACTCGGAGCATTTGTTGATCCCCTAAGTAGTTGATGGACAAAAAGAAAAAAAGGCACTCATCAAACGATTAATCAAGCACCATTGACACATTGACACGTTCCATTGAACGGTATGGAACTAGTTCCGACTCGGAATCTCCTGAGGTTACAAAATGTTTTTGAAGGTCTTCTATTACGGTAAGAAGAAAAGAAAACGGGCGTAGTCAATAAACAGATCATGCCATCAAGTTGGATATATAGGAACGAAAGATCCAGAAAAACCTGTCGTTTTGTTTTTTATCTGACGTACTTCAGATCAGAAGCAAGCGACATGTCCGCCGATTCCGAGTCTAACTGCATGGGTGACAAAATAATAAAAGACCACTAAAATACAGAACTTCACCGGTAGGGTGTGACGCAAGGTACCGGTCTGTCAGTCATAAATGGGAGATTTGAACCACTCCAATCTTATTTGGAAGGCGAATGATCACTTATGGCATGCATTTATCGGCGGTTGGCATGGAGCCTCTTCTCTCTCCCGCCATGTCGGCTCCCGCATTCTCTGAGACAACTCTGTCGCGATGTGCTACAGATAAGGGGAACGACAACGTCTCCCGGCCAGCAACCTTCGTCTTTCTCCTCCGCCATTTCTACCGATTCAGTAGGCTCGGCAGTGTCATCAGTTTGGCACTAGTGACTGTCGACTACTTGAGCGTAAGGTTCAATGGCATTACTCTTAGTATATATAGAGCAGCCGACGACATGAGAAGCGGACAACATAACTGTGGCGCACGCTGAACTCGAGGGTCTCAGAAGCAAATTATGTTCCTTGATCTCCGTTTCTATCATATCTTGCTTCCCGCGTCGTTCTTTCTTCCCTCGTGCTGCCATGTCCACCTCCAGAGAGCACGTCCCCAGCTCATTCGATAACCATCTGAGGTACGCTGAATGTTGTGCGCGGCAGATTGGGGCCACTGACGGACGCTTCAACTCTCCACAGAGATTTGATCCTATGGATCCTGATCCCAGGAATCGTCTTCTCCTCTATGGTCCTTACAGCTTTTGCATACACCGCCTCGCAACGTCGCTCGCGGCCTCACTTGCACCGCGTGAGCTTCCGCCTACTCGTCTATGCGATGGTATCCAAGTGCGTGCTAAAGGACTGTCGGATGCACCTTTTTGTCTCATCTGGCGGACCAAGTTTCATCCTTTCTGTCACCCTGATCCCAACCGAAATCATCATCACTGGTCCCATATCTCCCGCTGGATGTAATTTCGCTGCATTCGCTAGTAACGTACGTTCAACGACGCCGAGAAAACCACCGTTTCATTCTAATCCCGCAGGCGTCGCTCTTATTCTCTGCCTGCATGTACTTTTGCATGGCTCTGAATCTCCAGTAAGCCTCCCCGATTTACAACCGCGATTAAACCTGGAATGTTGGCCGCTAGATTGGTTCTGATTCACGGGGTTAACGGTCTCATCATGGAAAAATACTACGTGATCGGGTCCTCGCTTCTCGTCGGGGTTTGCACTATTATTCCACTGGTCGCAGGTCAATTTGGTCCCTACAACGGTGTCTGTTGGTTCAGCAACCCGGACCCTGTCTTACAGATCCGCTGGCTCGTAGGCGCGCAGTCGTTTTGGATTCTGCTCATGGCGCTCTCGGAGCTCGTATGTTTCGTTATTTTGGCGTCGTACATGATACACCATAGAGTTTGTGCACCAAGTTTCAAATGATTGGGGTGTTCTTGACCGCGGTGAACTCAGATATCCGTGAAGCGCCTGCGGTCGGACATGTCTGCCAAAATGACCGCCTCCGAATCACAGTATGCCGCGTACACCGTCGCACCGGTGCTTCAATTTCGAGGTATAATTCTGCGGATCAGTACGCCTCTCTGCCTTCGTCCCGCGTAATCTATTTGCAGACTTACCGAATGGCTGATGCAGCGTTGTACCCGCTTCTCTCGTGCGCGCTCAACTTCTCCAGTACGAGTCTGAATCTGTGCCTCGCACAGCACCGTGGAAATACCGAATTGGTATGTCGCCATGCCCGACACTGCTACTCCCCTGTCTTCAATGCTTACACGGTGTGGCAGAATTTCCGGTTGAGCGTTCTCGGTGCCGACTACTTTCAGATGTACCGGATGACCTGTCGCGCTGACCGAGCGTCATAGATATATGCATAATCAACGCGCGTCCCTTCCTGTACGCTGTGCTCGCGGCGACCGATCCGGTGAGCACCGTCACCCATTTCGACATTTCTCAGGACCAAAGATACATCGTAGTCCTTCATACGTGCCGTGAGCACCCTCCGTCAGCCCACTATCGCAGGCCGCAGTGGCACACCGCATGGCGCGACCTCGCACCTGCAGTCACAAGCCTCGCGCAGGACCACGCCGTCGTCAGGCACAATAACTTTGGTCGACGGGAGTAAGGCTGAAAACGAGAGCGCAAGCCGGGCGAGGCCATCTGTGGACGCGCCTGTGCGTCCCCAACAGACAGAGGCAGTTGTCCACAACACACGTACGCACAGTGATCCAGCGGCGCAGGGAATTGCGTCCGATTCCAGCGCTGTTTATGGCCGCAAGGACAGCATTGAGTTCCAGATTTAATTCTTACAGCAGCATCTTCACTGCGCTGGTTTTCCGGGGGACATTGAGTTATTTCGTTTCAAAAACATTAAATAGAATGTAACTTACCATGTACTGTATAGGTCTAGATTAGACGCTGCTCATGATCAACGCCCAAGGCACTCTTCTCTTCTCTTCTTCTCTTATCCTACGTTCACAAATTCTCTGTCTTTATGGCTCAGGGTCGTGACCCCGCTCAACCTCGCAAGCCTCTGAGTTCTTTATGACAGCATTTATCACCGCAAAATACGTCTATGTTGCTCTTTACTCTGTGATTATGAAACATACCCACAAGCATGCAATTATATGGCGGTCCGCATGCACTTTTATTCCCGCGCGAAATATATCGGTGTTTTCGGACTCCGCGATACAAAAATAGGGCTTTTGACGCCCTCCGCGCTAAAAACACATCAGTTCATCAGCGACTTTATTTAGCGCGTAAATTACTGATCCGCGAAAAACAAAGTTGGACTCCCGCGAAAAACAAAGTTGTCCCGCGAAAAAACTTTTTGTTCGACATCTCCGCGTGATAAATTGGGTCAATTTTAGATATTCGTTCCCAATGCACTGAAAGTGTGAAATGATGAGTTACTGGGAATGTGGCCCATGGGCCTGATCATGTACCGTAGACCATGCACTGTGGACCGCAGACCTTAGATCTAGACCTCTTACCTGACACTGCGTTCCGGCCTCCCGTGGACAGAGGGTCTGGCTAGGTGCATAGACAGAGCCCTAGACAAGGCAGTCTGGCTACATGCGGCTACATATGGCTACACCACGTGGACGTGGTACTACTACCCCAGTTATGTCTGTCTACCTGAGTCGACCGACCTAGACAGAGAGTAGACCAAGGTAGCCAGAGGTAGACTCACATGGACCAACCTTTGAAAGAAATTCAAAACAGTTCAATGAATAGGTCATGGGCGTGGACAGACATAGACAGACATAGAGCGAGCTAACCAGACCCTGTCCATGGGACATAGACACATATAGCCACAGCTGGACGAGGGGGGACAGACATGCGTCCGCAACCATCTGTCTACCTCATTGATGAAGGTTGACAGGGGTTAGACAGATATAGCCACATCTGGACGAGGGGGGACAGAGGTGTGTTTACGGGGGGCTGGAACGCAGTGTGAGGTAGTTGAACATGGACCTGAGCGTAGGACTCACTCAGAAGGTGCGTGGACCGGCCCGTGGACCACCAAAATTGATGGACCAAAGCGTGGGCCAGTTATGGCCGATATTCAGTGATTCGCCCGCTTTCGGCCTCTCATCTTTTCGCCTTTCCAGCACTATTAGTCTCCCCCGGTTCAACCTTTTTCAAGTTATTCAATGGAACAAATGCCTGGGCATCCTCATAAATAAATGAGCGCTCTGTATGATAACATGTCCAAGGTAAGATGGGTGGCAGAAGAAAGAGTAGAACACACCAAAGCCGTACAAAAATTCATGCATTACTGCTGCCACGCGTCCAAAGCGTGTGCCGAAAGCGGAAATGACGGTGTCTAATTGGTGCATATAAACGCAGCCATATGCGGCAGGTCCATGTGCAGGTCCATGGCTGGTATATGGCGAGGTCCACATCAAGGTCTAAGGGATGATCCATGCCTGGTCCACGGTGTGGTCCGTTCTCTCTGATAATCCCACGGCTCGCGGCCGGTCCAGGGCGAGGTATATCAACAGGTCCAATGGACCAGTCCATGGGCCACTCTCCTAGTAACTCGGACGTTCGCTCCCGCGTGAAAAATGTGGCATTTTGCGGGATGTGCCCCACATCAATTGAATGTGGGCGCTGCATTTGGTCTATCCTCGCGTGGAACGAGAGGTGAAATGAAGGAAGGAAGGAATAAAAATAAAAATAAGAAAGAGGTTTGAGCACCTTCCTGCCCCGATACTGACGTTATTCCGGGCTCCAGAGATGAGCTCGTTGCAGAGCCTGCTAAGTGCCATTTTTTATTCCAAACTCGAGAAGCCAGGTACCACACCATGCCCTACTGTCGATTCCACACCCTTGCCGAAGAATCTCGTCCTAATACCTCCCCTCATCCCCCTATTAATACCTCCAAAATACATAGGATTGGGGTCCAGCAGTGTAAATCCACCCAGACCTCCCGGCATTGTGGTTCAAAAACGACTGCTTGCCCGTCGGCTGGGGGTCCGGGTGACATCCTAGGTCGTTTCCCCACACATAAATACCGAACTCCCCGCCCAAGCGCCCAATTATTGGATCCTATACAAATTAATTGCTGCCCCCTGGCAAAGCCCACATATACGCCACTCCTGCTGTCGTACTGTCTTCAAAAATGTAGATAGCGACCTGGTCTCTCACTACGTGAGAATGACATCGAATGCGGTCATTTTGAGCCTAGGAACGCAATATTCGTGTCCGAATTGCGTGCGCTATTCACCCCTCCGTCTGCGCCGCGTCGAAAGTCAGCCTACGTTCTGACGTCATCCCACCGCGCCAACACACACTTAGCACTCCGACAATTTCCGAAATCCCGATCCTACTTTCCGATATCGTGCCTTCCACCACGCCGTTAACACCCTACGCTGGCTTTATCTCGCCGGAAAGTTGACCCTCCAGCATGGCTGAGAATAGTTGTTTGTGCGCGCGCCGCGCTTCCCATCAAATTACGGCCTGCGTGCTTCTTCTTACCACCTCGACGAACGACACCGCTTTCATCCCCCGGGGCCGCTACATCCTGCCCTCTCGCTTATGTCGCCGTCGCCTGCCCCTTGCCTGCGTCGCAGCTCGCGCTCCAGCCTAACTCCTACGCCCTTCTCCGCTCTCTTCTCCAAGTCCCGAAACCGCACCATAACGCTTCCTCCTGCAGAAGAGGCAATGTTATCGCTGCGTCAAGGCGCGGAAACTTGCGTCCATCTTCCTGTTCCCCCTCCAGTAGAACTGACGGGTCTCTCCCCGTCTAGCTCCTCCTCGGTTCCTGCTGGGCCGCTTCTCCAACAACGTCGCGTCCATGTTCAGGAGCACCAACGACAGCAAGACCTGCTCCATGCTACACCTGCGCTGGCAAGCCCCACTCGAGGCGCGACTGCGTGCAGGGAAGCAGGGCCATGGTGTGGTGTGATCCTTCTTTCCGTCTTTCCTCCTATCCGCCTTTTCCGGCATGTGGGTCTACAGGCAACGGTCGTGTGCTCGAGGCGCGAGCTCGACGCGGCTTCTGCGGATCATCATTGTGTATGCCGCGTCCGTGCGCGCTGTCTTGTGCTGGTCAACCAGCTGTCTGTGTATCTTACGCAGGCGATGCGCTACGCGCACGCATTGTCGTTAGTGGCTGCGGCGGCCCTTCCCCCGCGTGCTTTTCTTCCTCTTTGTCGCTGCGCGGCGGCCCGTGCTCACACGTCGCGCCCCGCCGCGGCGTCTCTACGCGCTGGCGCCCCGCTACGTCTGCGGCGGATTTGTATGCAACCTTCGACCTGCGCTGCCTACTTTCCTGTTCTCCTTGCGCTTTTATGTAGGGCTGCATCGTTGTCCTTATCTGCAGCACCCAGACGCCGATACTGGTGTATGTGCTGTTGGGTGCGTGCAGGAATCTTCTGTACTTAGGCATATGTGGATCTCGTGCAAGGCCCACAGGCTCGACGCGAGCTTGCGGGCGATTTCGTCGACTGGGGACGCCCTTTGTGTGATTTCGTTTTGGGGGAATTTGGCGGGGTGGTCCGTTTTTCGTCTGTGGACGGACGCGGTACTTCATACCGGGATGGGACAACGCCGTCTGAGGATGTGATACGCATACGCGGTGTGAGATGCATGGAGGATGCACGTACGTTCCGTTCAAGCAGAGGTCGATGTAGCGCCTACAGAGTTACACAGAGTGCGAGTAAGTATGTATCTGAATATAACCGATCTGCACTCCCGATTTTTCGTTCGAGAATACTCGCGCGCCTCGGCGGAGCAGATAACTTCCGAGCCACTGGAGCGTCGACATGGTCCAATTACAGGGACTGAACCCAACCCGGTGACCGTGGATGCGCACTTGGCCCGCTCTTTAAGTTGCAGTATTAATCCCCGCGCGCGGATGTTAATTAATGACTTCAGATGCAGCTCTGTTCTGCGCCGAGCCATGTACAATACATTCCTCAAGTTGTCATCTTTTCGCTCGTGGGGCGCTTCATCAATATTGGGTAAATCGCATGTATTTGGTGCGGGTGCGCTTTGCTTCGCTTCAGTCTCGTTGGCTTGCATGGTAACATACCGATCCATTGATGGAGTTCAAAATGCGGCGTACACTGGCCTCGCAAAACATGGTTGAAAAAATGTCTCGTCAATGGCCCGGGGTGAGGTGATTAAAGGTTAAATAAGACCGTTCCAATGTCATTGCATACCCCAGCGCAGTGGGGGGAAATCATACCGAAGCCCGGGCCTGAGCCCAAGCCCGCCGACCCGGCTCGCCTCAGGGCTTGGGTCGGGCCGGAGATTCCTTGCGACCAAACCAGAGCCCGGGCTTTCAGGCCCGACTCGACCCGAACGACACTGCTTGAGAGCCACGCAAACTCCACAGGCGGCCAGGCCCAGAGAGTAGGGCTCTAGGGCCGTCGCTACGGCTACGGGCCCGTCCGTAGCGTGATTGGTGTGATTTTTTTAACGGGTACGGGACGGGTATACCCGTAGACGGGGTACCCGTCCGTGTCCTGAGGATATGCATCGCTGTCGAAAGTTGACAATCCGGGTGATTTTTCACTAATTTTGTGTATTTTAAGACCTCGGGCCATTTGTTTAGAGTCATATTACCTCGCGAACTGATCTACCAAGTAGATCCAGAGCCTCGTTTGGTGACGGCGCAAAATTGGCAATGTACAGTACGACAAGCCGAGCGAGTTTTTGAAGGGTGCCGCCAGCCCCATCGATAAGATCAGCGAGAGTATCGCGTGTCGCGATGTTCTTGTTCAATGTTGACCAGGAAGCTACGCAAGTCGTAGAAAGCAATCTCCCGTTTACCGGCGTCGTCGATAGCGAAGACGCCTGGCCATGCCTTACCCACCATAAAATAGACACCTGGAGTCGTAATTATGAGGGTATGCGTCTCAGAGTGGTCCGCGAATGTCCCCGCAAACATTAGGAAATCCACATAAAAATCACCCCTGGCCTTGAGTGGCATCCCTGGGGCACGATATGTGTCCAAGAATTGAACCCAGGGCCACACCCTAGGCCAAATGTCGGGTCCTATGTCGTTTGTAAACTCGATAGCGTAGAGCGACTCCAAGCATAGTTGAGCCCTGACCATAAGATCTTCCACCTCGGGCAGCGGTGCATCGTAATCCATTTTGTCCTTATCGGGGATGGACGCGGGATCAAGATTGGCGTATACCATAGGCAGAAGCATGTCCTTCCGCTCGTTGGTGGCACTGGCCATGTATGATCGCACCCGTCGAATATCTCGTGCCGTGCAAGTGGCAGAACAAGCGTCGCGGACTGCTTTCTACTGTTTCAGCGTCAGGAACGTGTCGTTCTAGGAGAGCGAAATTTTTACCCGCATGGATGGGGGAAATCGGTTCAGGTTGTCCAATTCCAAGGCAGGATGCATGAGTGGCAACAAAGAGAGCACGAGTTACGTGACAGCTCGAGCACTGATCTGCGCGATGGCCGACTGTGAATCAGTGATGGCCGATTAGGGCTCAAACTAGCCAAGCGTTTTCGATACTAGCCGGCGTGTTTGCAGAACAATTCGGTTCGGTAACAACATTCTTTGGCTAAAATAGTGGAGAGAGTATATCTCTAAACCCGCCACATTGCGGGATCTGAGAGATAGAATCATGGTCGACCGAAACGAGATGGGCCCATGATCAGAACTACAGTGCCATCCTGAAAATACTGTCGCCATGAAGTAGCTGTTCGAATACTATCGCCCCGATTTCCACCAGTTGTAAGAAGGCAGAAGTGGAGGATCAGAAGATGGAGAGGCAGTGAGTGAATCGGAGAATCCCACCAAGATCAGGACGCCGGAAGGTCCAAAACTGATTTGGTATTCCTGACATGAGGACAGATCCAGATTCTGATTTCAGTGCTGCTTGCATTTGCTTGCGTTATAGAAAAGATGTTTCTTACATCCCAGTTTGCTTTCATCGTTGGGATGCAACCTCAAATATTGCAGATAAGTTCCGGACGTGAACGCAACACTGCATCTCTTGACCACAGGCAGTGACGTTCGACCGATATAGGTTTGAATCCGCCAGCGGATCGATGGGTACACGTTGGCTGAACCGCACAAGCTGCTTGATTGTGGCTTCTGTAAGGGCAACCTCTAGACCTGAGAATCTCAAGGGGCTAGCAAGGGGAATCCGAAGCAATGAATAAGAAGTACCTAAATACAAGAAGATACGCACCTAGCAAGGGGAATCCGAAGAGAAGAAACTCTGAGGATTCCCATGCTAGGTCATGGGTATAAGTGGCTACTGACTAGTAGCACATGACTGGAGTGATCAGCAGATGTCTCGGGCTTGATCGCAGACTTGATGCCATTGCGGAAGTGACCTGTGGGGTTCCATAGGTGGATTACGTAACTTGGGCCGGTCGACCGGGCGCCGGGTGCCAGATGACCGGGGCCGGGTGTCGGGTGACTGGGGCCGGGTGGAGGTTCCCCTGACATCACCCCCCCCCCCCCCCCCCCCCCTTGGAATGCGGTGACTCGACGCATATGCTGGAGGGAGCGAATGTGGACGGAGGGGTCGCGGAATGGGAGGGAATCGAAGGCAGCGTGGGCGATGATCCGAGGTTTCGAGGGGTATTTCCGGTAAAACTCGGTGATGGCCTTGTTGCCGAATACATCGGAGTGTTTCACCCATTGGTTGTGCGACTCATCATACCCTTTAAACTGGACCATGTACCAGAGGGATTTGTACCGGATCTTCGCATCAAGGATCTCTTCGACCTCCCACTCGGGTGCATCGCCAGGGACGTCCGGTAGGACCGGAGCTGGTTTGTCATGGCCTGGGCGGCCCTCAAAAGGCTCATCTTCTGCGAGCTGCAACTTTACGACCGGGAACACCAGGTGGAGCCGGGAGAGACGGGGTGGCAGTTCCAGTTTGTACGCACCTCAGCCGATGACCTTGGTGACTTTAAAAGGGCCCAGGCATCGGTGAGAGAGCTCGGGAGACGGCCAGGTCGTTTGGATGTCGGAAGCATCGAGCCAGACCCAGTCGCCGACTTTGATGTCCAGTGCAGGGGTGCGTCGGCGGTCATAGTACTGCTTGTACTCCTCCTTTGCTTTTACGAGGGCGGCCTTCGCCTCGGAGACCCCGGAAGCGATCCGGTCGTGAAATTTGTTAACCGACTCTACTTTCAAATGTGGCCCGTTCGGCTCGAACCCCATCCGGGGGAGCCGGCCGGTGTCCATCATGAACGGAACCTGCTGCGTCGAAGAGTGGATGTGGTTGTTGTATGCGAATTCGGCGGCCGAAGGAGCTCGTCCCAGTCATCCTGCTTGTAGTTAGTGAAAAGCCGGATGAACTGCTCCATCTCCTGGTTGACGTGTTCTGTCTGACCGTCTTTCTGCGGGTGGTAGGCCGTAGAGGTGGCCGGTTTGATCTAGATAAGGCACCAAAGCTCCGTGGTGAACTCGGCGACGAACTGGGGGCTGCGGTCAGAGATGTACTTCTCGGGAGTGCCATGGAGCTTCCAGACGTTCCAGTAATACAGCGGGGCAGCTCCGACAGCATCCAACTGGGTCGTACACTCCATAAAGTGAGCGGTTTACCCAGGACGTCTACAACAACCATGACCTAGTCGTAGCCGTGGGCTTCCGGGAGCTCGACTAGAAAGTCTACCGAGACCGTGCTCCAACGCTCCTCCGGAATTTCGGTCGGGTGAGCTCGCCAACTGGAAGCTTCCGGAGAGCCTTGGTGCAGCAGCACAGGTCACAGGTTGCCACGTACCGGCCGACGTGTGGGACATCTGGGGCCACCAGTAGTTCCGGGAGACTAGCTCCAACGTCTTGAAGCGGCCGGCATGCCCGGCAACCCGGGTGTCATGATGCTGCTCCAGGATCTGACGGCAAAGGTCTTGTCCTGAGGGACGACAATCTTGCCGCGGAAATAGAGCAGTCCGCCTTGACGTGCCATTCGGCCGACCGGGTGGACGGGTTCCTCGGGCTTTAAGGAGGTCCCGAGCTGCGAGAGCCACGGGTTCCTCGAGGTCCGGTTCGCCGGCGAGTGCCTCTCGGACGTTCCGCAGAGGGGACCTCCGGGCCAGCTACCACGATGCCCTCCAATGCATGGATCCGGAACAGGGCGGGACTCAGGAGCGTCACATCCGTGTTTTCCGGGCCCGGTCCGTGATCTGGACGCGGGAACGCGTCTGGTTTACCCATAGAGCACCCAGGCTTGTGGTGAAGCTCGAAATCAAACCAGGACAGATACAGGGACCACCGCGCCTGTGCCGGTTGAGATCTGTGACTTCCAGAAATACTCCAGGTTCTTGTGGTCGGTCAGATCTCGATCGGATGCTGCGTGCCTTCGAGGAAGTGCTCCACTCCTCGAGGGCTCGGATGATCGCAAGCATCTCCTTGTCATGGATCTGTAGTTGCGTGGACCAGACTCAAGCTCTTGGAGTAGAATGTGACCGGATTCCACTTGTCGTCATCGTCCTGTTGAGACAGGACAGCGCCGGTGCGTAGTCTGAGCTATCCGCCTCCAGCCAGTACGTCTTGGACTTGTCCGGTAGACAAGGACCGGCTCCCGAGTGACCGCGTCTTTGATGGCTTGGAATGCAGTCGCCTCGAGTTCGGTCCAAACCCAGGGGGCACTTCCCGGTGAGGTCGAACAGCAGCCGGGCGGCATCAAGAACGCTTTGATGAACCGCCGGTAGAAGTTCGTGAAGCCGAGGAACTGCTGCACATCCTTCTTGTACTCCGGTGTCGGCCAGTTAGTGACACCGGCAACCTTGACCGGGTCCATCTCCACGTGATTGTGAGAGAAAATAACCCCCAGGTACTCGATCAACGTCTTTTCGAACTCGCACTTCTCCGGGCGCAGGAAAAGCTTGTGCTCCCGGAGTCTGCGGAGAACTTCCCGGACGATCTCCCGGTGCCGGGTAATGTCTGAGTGTGTGATGAGGATGTCGTTGAGGTATACCATGACGTCCCCAGAAAGGATGAGGTCTTGGAAGATGTTGTTCATCATTGTCTGGAAGGTCGCAGGGGAATTGGTCAAGCCGAAGTACACCACCAAGGGTTTGAAAAGGCCCCGGTTCATCCGGAAAGCGGCCATCCACTTGTCGCCCTCCTGGATGTGGACATTATTAAAGCCCCACCGGATGTCGAGTTTTGTGAAGAACCGGGCTCCTTTCAAACGGTTGATGAGATTGTTGATCAGAGGGATCGGGTACCGGTTCTTCACGGTCATCGCGTTGAGCGCCCAGTAATCCTGCACGAACCGGAGCGTGCCGTCCTTCTTTTTGACGAAGAAGACAGGCGAGGCCATCGGTGACTTTGACGGCCGGATCTGGCCGTCCCCAACCCCTCTTCGATCAACGCGTCGAGCTCACGTTGCTCGAGGGGTGAGATCGGGTAGACCTTACAGTTGGCCGGTTTTGCATCTGGGACGAGTTCGATGGCATGGTCCCACGACCGACGGTCCGGTAGTGAATCAAAGGCCTCTCGGTTGAAGACATCCTCGAAGTCACGCGCCCACTCCAGAAGTTCATCCTTACCAGGTGCGGAGTTCTTGGCGAAGGCTTTGGCCAGCCGCTGCGAGACAGTGCTGGTGGCCCGGATGTCTTCCGGAGGGGAGAACTGGGTATAAAAGACCTGGTCTCCATCCTCGAGAGGGTCATCTTCGTCGTCCAAGTTGTCCAAGTCGTCTAGCAGGAGTTCGGGCAGGTCCTCCCCGAACTCTCCTCGCCGAGCCGGTCGTTGGTGTCGATAGTGCAAATAGTCAGGACCAGTCCAGCTCGGAGTTGCCGGACGATGCGGGTGATAGTCTTCACTTGCTTACGCTCGGCTCTGGCCTCATTGACGCAGGTCATGCAACCGGACGGGCATCGGCTCATCTTGACCTCCCGGGTATCCCAGTTGATCTCGGGGTTATGCTTCTGGAGCCAAGAATACCCGAGGATAAGCTTTTGCTTACTGAGACCAGTTACAGCGAGTTGGACTCGTTCGCTATGACCCTTGTAACAGAGGACCAGAGTCACGACATCTCGGATGAAGCCGGCCTCGTTGGGGAGCTGTTGTCAGCGACGGCGCTTAGGTCAGCCTGACTGCGACGTAGCCCAACGTGGCCACAGTCCCAGCGCGGGTGTTGAGGGGAAAGATGTCACTGCATTGAATAGCGAGTGACCATCTGCCAAGAACCCATGCAAGTTGAACCAGAACCCGGACCATGGGAATGGTGTGCAGTCGATGCAGCAATAACCCGGTCTAACCGGGTTATTCCGGGTTGCTGTTCTGTGTTGCTTGCAGCGAGAATTCGTAGGCAACGAGTGTCCGATACTGGTGTAGTGTACTCAGACACACACAACTCTAGTCCACTAGCAGTGTTCCATGTTGGCGGTTGGTTGTGGGTACACTGCTCTATGACCATGCAGACCTCCGCCGGGTAACCGGCCAGAGTCTGCCTTGCTAATCCACATGGAGGCAAGTGTCTCGACATGTGGATGCAAGTTGGTGAAAGCAGTTTCCGACAACGAACCGCTTGGGCCCGAAGGCTGCGGCAACCAGGGATAGATGGAGAGAGTTGAACATAGGGGCCAGGGGTCTGTCGACGACCACAACTGTGAGAAGACAGGACCCAAGGCGACGAGACAGACAGAAGCAAGACCAGCTTAAGTCACACACAAGTCAAGTCAAGGCCAAGGTAAGGCCGGAGAATAGACGAGATAGAATCTACCGTACAGGGAGATTCTACTGCTACTTATATACTGTGAATACAAAGGGGTCCGATCATATGAATATGCATTCTCCACTGATCATCAAAGGATCGAGATGTCAGTTGCAAGGGGTGTGGTTGAAATGTGATCGTGGTTGAAATACGATTGGGTTGGAATGCGATCGTGTTTGAAATACGATCGGGGTTGAAATACGATCGTGGGTGAAAGATGATCATGGTTGCAATATGATCGGTAGGAGTTCAAGTGAGGCGCCAGAGCGATCGCGATTGAGTATAGGGTTCAGTGCTCCTGACACTGAGGAGTCCAGGGACTAGTGGCAGTTGGACACATAGGAGTAGACCAGGGGATAGATACCTGTCCACGGAGAGGGGTCGTGAGGACAAGTAGTTTCGAGTCCTAGGGGTTAAGAATAACCCTGGTGATGATATGTAGTTTGATAGGAGGTTGAGGAACGACCAGGCAACAGCGTCGCTCCGAATATCCTCGATCATTGGTTGTTTGATCTGAAACCCGGGGGTTCTAATAACCCGGGGATGTGTTTGAGCCGCAATGAGCGGTGCGAATTGTGCGAACGAAAGAGGCCAAGAAATGCCAAATCATGACAGCTGTCTACATTGAACACCGGGATGGGTTGCGAGAGCCGGCGGACTGGGATTGCGCTCGCCTTAACGTACTCGGAGTCAATGAAGTCAGAGGTTGCTCCACAGTCGACAAGCCCATCGAGCGAGAGCTTCACAGCATTGTCGGTCAACTCGATCTCCAACGGAAGGTGAAGGGAGTTAGCACCAGACGTCGCAGCAACTGTATAGTGCTTAGGAAGTTTGCGCTCCCAAGCAGACTTATGCGGCGGACGGGTGACCAGTCTAGCCGGCAGGGAGCCGAAGCGACAGGTTGGCCATCCGGGTTGGGGGGTGCATCTATTGTTTCAGTTGATGCAAGAGGTATATTGTCTGACTCGTTACATAAAATGTCGGAACGATTGGGGGACGCGATCAAGGGCGCACTGCTCACTCGCCGCGGAGGGGAAAATCCTCCAGGGCAGGCTCGTCAGTGAGGGCCTCGGTCGTGGCCAGGCGGGCCACAAGGTCCTCCAACTTCTCTCCTCCAAGCTGGCAGATCACTTCGTCAAGCACATTGGTTGTCTGGACATCGGCCGGTGCTGGGCAATCTCGGGCGAAGTGATTGGCATCTCCGCAGCAGAAGCAGCCATGGCGTGCGCAGGTGCGGTCTACGTCCATGGGGACCGGAGCTGGGAGGGGCAGGGCAGCGACCCTCGGCGTGGGTGCGACAACGGTGCCTGGCGTGGACTGGTTGGTTTGGGGACGGGCTGGCAGAACCAGCTGGCGTCCAGACGCCCCGGTGTTCCGAGCACGGAGGTGCGACTCATACTGCCGGTAGGCCCGGGCACGCCAGGCTGCGTAGTCCTTAAGGCTGGGCGGGTCGCTAGAGCCGGTGATGGTGAGGTTGATCGCCGGCTCAAGGCCGGTCCGATACTTTGTGACCTTGACGAGTTCATCTTGAAAGCCGGCGAGGTCGACCAAGTCCTCGAACTCATCCGTGTACCGGAACACATCCCGGTTACCCATATGGTAGGCGCGAGACTCAAGTTTGTGCAAGGCGTGGTCCTGCTCGTTCTCCTCGACGAAACAGAGTCGGAATTCCTTGACAAACATCTCCCAGGTCGGAAATGGAAATTCTGCCTTGGCCGACTGGCGCTCAGCCCAACGTTGCGCCATGTCTTTGGCCATGAAGGACATGGCGTACCGGACAACCTTTTCCTCGGAAAGTTCTCCACGAAAGCCTCTGGGACGACCCGGGCATACAACCGGACGGCGTGGAGAAACGCCCGGCCCTGCATCCGCCGTTCGGCTGGAGGACCGATTTTGCGCCGGACCCGCTGGTTGTACTGTACTGCGTGAATAGTCCTGGACCCGGTTCCGGAGCCGTTTTGGCAAGGGATAGGGCAGGCGAGATTGCGCGCTGCTGTTTTTCGAGTATTTTGGTGAGGCTGGCTAAGGTGGCCTCGATCTGGTCTATCCGGGCATCGGCGGCTGCTGCGTCAGCGCTGGACATGGTAGAATTGAGGACAGGGGAGGAGGGGATAAAATTGGAAGTTGGGGTGGTGGGAGCACTGCCACTGTGATCCGAACCTTCCAAGCCAAACTTCCCAATTTTGTCCAGTTAATCCCTAGAGAGAGTTTCTTCTGCTGTAAGGGCAACCTCTAGACCCGAGAATCTCAAGTGGCTAGCGAGGGGAATCCGAAGCAATGAATAAGAAGTAGCTAAATACAAGAAGATACGCACCTAGCGAAGATTCCCACACTAGGTCGTGGGTATACTGTAGTATTTCGTTCAAATCGACAGTCACGCATCACGCACCCCCTTGTCGATATCGAAATTTGGCAAGGGTCACGTGTCACGCAGCCGTCTGTCGAACCTCCCGAGCATCACACAGGGCTCAAAATTGCCTGTAAGACCCAAAAAAGCCAAAATTTTCGATTCAATGTCGAAAATTTAACTGGTGTCACACCAAATTTTGGCTGTTGTCGAAATGTCGAATTGGTATTTGGGTCACGCATCACACCCAGTGTCGATTTGAACAAAATACTACAGTAAGTGGCTACTGACTAGTAGCACATGACCGGAGTGATCGGCAGATGTCTCGGGCTTGATCGCAGACTTGATGCCATTGCGTAAGCGACCTGTGGGGTTCCATAGGTGGATTACATAACTTGGGCCGGTGGTGCTGGGTGCCGGATGACTGGGGACGGGTGCCGGGTGACCGGGGCCGGGCGGAGGTTCCCCTGACAGCTTCCAGAAATAGATGAAAGGCTGCGCGAATGCGAAGATGATCGAAATTGCTGAAGGGGGAACGAAAGAGTGGGGACTGGATTAGACTCGGGGCATAAACGGTGGTTCGGGCGTACTGAGGGAGGAAAGCTTTGAGAGGGAGTCAGAGGAGTCACTGAACACAGTCCGAGTTGATACATAGACGTGGTGATCAGCTGTTGATGAACTTTGAAAGCACATCGAGCAGATGGAATACTGGATATTGTGTATTGGATTTGAAGGCGGATGTGACTTCAATGGACCTCTCGTAGCTGAGTAGCCGAATCCTGGATTCGTCCTGACTCTCGTTGGACATGTGCCATAAAATCCACCCTCGCAATCGATATTTTATTCTGCTCACCCCAGCAAAAATTAATCGATGAATGCCAAAGGGTTAAATTCGACTGCACCAGGTTGTAGGTCGCAGGACATGGACAATGCCTGGTTGTTTGATTCCGGATCAGATCATCAAAGCAAATGATATATAGAGTATACACCGGACTACTCGAAGCCGCTGGGTACGGCTCCGTATTAAGCTAGCCGACGTACCCAGTCACATTATACGATATATCACACTGCGGCGATCAAAAAATATTACCGGAGAAAAAAGGGCCTAGAACTATCATGTTCAATTTACGGCCAAAGTATTACCAGAGATAAGATAGCAGTGACAGCCTGGATATTACCTGTCAGAGCTCTTCAGGTAATAGGCTGGCTGTTTCCCGAGGTAAAAGTCGAACTTTTACAGAACAAAGGAAAGTAAAAGTCAGAATTTTACCTTGGCAAACAGCCGGACTATTACCAGAGGAGATGCAACAGGTAATATCTAGGCTATCACCGATATCTTATCTCAGGTAATATTTGGGCCGTAAATCGAACATAATAGTTCTGGGCTCTTTTTCCTCCGGTAATATTTTTTGATTGCCGCAGTGTCACGGACCCCGGGTTGCTGTCGGCCGAATGGCCATCGAGACCGATCAGTGCACCGCCGCAAGCCCCTAAGCGCTGTCTCTCTCACTCTCCCTGCTTCTTTTGTACCCGTAAGCGAGGAACGCGCCGCGACGCGTCGCGACATTGAAACTATCCTATCCCTAGGCTTGAATGCCCATAATCCTACACACAAACCCCGGTGGCTCTTCCTGTTACGCGCCCTAAATTTACTCTACATTGTCCTCCCGAATCATCAAATCACGGCCGCACTCGCTTAGCTGCGACCTTTCTTTTGCCTCAATCGGGATAATTTGCCACCTGAAAAGCAGTACAAAGTGCGCCCAAGGCCATCGCACACCGGCAAAAGGAATACCTTGACCTATGTCAATATGTTAGTGAAGAGTAGATAAACTCGAAGAGAAATTAAAGCTTGCGGATTCTTAGTAATTTAATTGTGTGCAAAACCGGCGTGGAAGTAGCCGCAATCAGAAGCCCTTTTTGGACTCACGTGTTTATTCTTTGTCCGTGAGTACTGAAAGGACTGCTGAAATATCAACTTTCAACAGGCTTATTGACCTAGGTCAATGCCTTCTCTTTCTAAAATTTACAAAAGTCTTTGTTTCAAATGACGTATAGGAAATACAAATGGCGCTATCGCCGCGCCACGAGCCTTTAATCACCGCAGACCCCACCGTATTCGAATTTCACCCAATGTTGTGTGTTTTCTGCGCATCTGGGCGATGGGTAAGGAACATTGAAGGCTTCAGAGACATTCCAACCGAAAGTCCACCTGAAAGTCCAGCTGGGATTCTGCCTGCAAAATGTGCCGTGAATGTTCCGAATTTCCAAGCATTTACAGCTATTTGCGGAACTTAGGCCGCAGCCTTTTTTTTTCAACCTTTTATGAATTTTCGCGAGATCTGCTCTCTTGAGCTCAATTCTCAACCGATTCTCTTCGGAGTATGCTCATTTTGTTCGCATTGTGAATCTAGAGGGCATGTTGTCCTATTATTTCCCATTTGCACCTTGAGATGATCTACTAGGCCAAATACAGCTGTTTTTTGGTGTTGACTGACAGAAGTTGTCGTACCCTCTGCATAGTGGCCCGATTGACCTAAGAATTTGATACACAGTACTTAAGGGTATTTCTGAGGGCTGGAAATGCCGGTATTTTTTATGCACACCCTGCCTCAAAAGTAATTCACATTCTGGCAGTTATGGATCTTCCATACAGAATTGTACCTTATAAATAGGAAATACAGATCATATAAAAAATACCGGTGTTTGTAGCCCTCAGCAATACCCTTAAGAACAATGTATCAAATTCTTAGGTCAATCGGGCCATGCAGGGGATATGACAGCTTTTGTCAGCCAACACTAAAAAACAGCTGTATTTGGCCAAGCAGATCATCTCAAGGTGCAAATGGGAAATCATAGGACAACATGCCCTCTAGATTCACAATGCGAACAAAATGAGCATACTCCGAAGAGAATCGGTTGAGAATTGAGCTCAAGAGAGCAGATCTCGCGAAAATGCATAAAAAGTTGAAAAAAAAAGGCCGCGCCCTAAGTTCCGCAAATAGCTGTAAACCTTGTAGAAACGGTTTACAAATCGTTTCGACCCAGCGGCACAGAGCGGAAACAGAAACAGTCGTGACTGCCACGTCAGCAACATGTATGAATCAGTGTCACAGTGCCTTGCCCTCGGCGCTTCACCTACAATCCCACGCATAGCTTCTTGTGAGACACATAGGCCCGGCAAGTGAACATGGTTTATTTTTACAGCGGGTTTCATGAGAGCTCCCGAGAGCTCCCGCTCAACAGCGCGAGAGTCGCGGTGGCGTCGGCGACCCACCACAGATAGTTCGCAGAGCGGCGCTTTGACTCTTATCCAGATGATCTCCTTCCTTGTCATCGGTGCTTCACCTCCAATCTCACGCATAGCTTCCTGTGAAACACATAGGCTCGGCAAGTGAACATATTTTATTTTTACGCTGGTTTCATTATTTCGGGTTGAGGAAAGATCTAGAGAGCTCCCGCCCCGCAGCGCGAGAGTTGCGGTGGCGTCGGCGACCCAGAACAGATAGTTCGTGTAGTGGCCTGCCCGACATGGGATTGCTGTGAAGCAGCGGGGCTCACCTCCCTCATCGCGCCTGCTCAATTCCCACACCAGTCCCGACGTGGGACTCGGACGCGCTGTTATTTTTTTGGCGGAAGATATTCTGATGCTCGGAAGAAAAGGATTGGTGGGGTACATTTGGGGTGCATTCTCATTCTTTTAATTTACTATTTTCATCTTTGCTTCCTTCTCCCTCTTCTATCCTCGCTCTCGCTCTCCTTCGTACCCTCCTCCAATCTTTCTCTGGAAGTCGTGACGCTAACCCAAAAGACCACCGAGCCGGATCCGAAGGCGATGAAGATTCTGACGTGAGTAATCTATCCCTTTCGGCGTCGCGGGGCCAGCCATTTTCCTTCATCCCCATGCCTGACTCCGACCTTCTCTAAATTGACGCTGTGGAAGGGGGGGATGACCCGCTCGTAGCTTCTTTATTTCCCCCTATCCACTCCTGTAGTGTACGACACATCGGTCCTCGGACCGTTTATTTGTTTTGTACGTACATCTGTCAAACGACCCTCCCTTTGATCCAGAACCACCATCGTCGACGCGGCCAGTGACCAGAGAGCGCCAACGGGAGCTCGCCGTCAGTGAACCCTTTTCACCTGAGCCCAGATCCCCCCCTCAAACAAGTCTTTTCGAGCTGCACGATCACTTCAGGCCCACACGGCACATTCTCATTTTACACCTAATTTTTCATTCCACGCCTTCACGCCATATTCGGGACCTTTCGTTCTCTTCCGAACCGTGTAGATCGCATTAACGCAGCAAATGGTCCAGCAACTGTCAGACAATCTCTGCCTTGACTCTAACCGATTCTACGCGTCCGGTAAAAGTCATGTGAGACGTCTCTTGCTTTCTAAAACACCCGTTTCCTCGGCGGCAGATTCACCAGCCTCCTCGCATGCACGCCGGCAACAGCTAGCTTGTTTGCAGCTTTAGGTGCAACATGGAATTGAACGCATATATAACAAGAGTTCAAGATGCGGAATAAAGCGAAGAAAGTCCTACCCTCGAATGACCTCCCCAACCAATGCAATCGTCGCACACCATCACAATTGCCCCGGGAATAACGCTCCAAGTGCGCACCTTGATTCCCCTCTCAGGGAACTCGAAACCTACTCACCTCTTCATTCACTTCTGGGGTGAATCCTCACACACCTTTGGCGCTCTTGCAGCCCGCCTGAGCGCCGACTTCCCGCCCAGCCTCCTGGCATTACGCGGCTGGGGCGGATCTACCGGCCCCGACGATCCCAACGCGTACAAGATTACCTACCGATCACGCAAACGACCTTACGGCCCTCGTCACACATCTATGAGCGAACAAAGCCCTCGCCGCCGCAGGTCTCTTACAACATAGTCTCATCCTCGTCGGACACTCCATGGACGCCAGGATCGCGCAGGTGCTAGCGGCGCGCGGCAACCTCGACAGCCTGCTCAAGGGCCTCGTCCTCATTGGCCTGGCGCCGATGGGAAAGCTCGAGCGCCCTGCTGAGATGCGTGAGCAGCAACTGGCGGTGTATTTCTCCCGAGAGTCAGCTGAGCTCGTACTCGAGCACGTTTTGTTGGGCTCTAACGTCAGGGCCGACCAGCTACATCTCCTAGTGGACGACTGCGTCGGGGGGAGTGAGTACGCGCGGGCGGCCTGGCCCAAGTACGGTATGCAGGAGGATTACAAGTAATTGTTCACACAGGGCATGAGGATTCCTGTTGGTGTGGTGGTCGGCGGGTTAGACAAAGTGGAGACGGCCCAGAGAATCAATGAGAGGGTGGTGCAGGTCCTGATGGCCGCCAAGGCAGACGTGACGATGACGGTGCTGGAGGGGGTTGGGCATTTGATGCTGGTTGAGGCACGGAGACAGCTCGAGGAAATTGTCCGTAATGTTTCTCCGTAAGATCGGACTCAGTGGTATAGTATATGTGAAAAAAAGTTGTTCTTCATTACTTCCACTGCCGAATTGAAATTCAGGAGTCGAATTCATTGGGACATCTTTTTAATGGGAAGTTGCAAACAATTTTCACATTTGGATGCTTCTACACTTGCTGGGCGGGCTTGGACTGTAGAGACTAGCGGATACCCGTCTTCCGTCCCAATGGGATTTATGTGGTTCGGTCATTCATCGTTGACTTTGTGAAGCAGTCGAAAATTATGCAGGCTATTCTAACTTTTCTTCCTCTCAGAAAGCGGGGTGTACATCACGAGTGCCCAAGAATCAAGAAGAAAAGGGTTCAAGTACAAGTCAGTCCTTGACCATTATTAGATACGCTGGCCGGATTGCATCTTCGTGGTACACAACATCCTCTTGATCCAAAAACTCGCTGTTTTTACCCGTGACTCCTTTTACCTGCAATATTAATACATTTAGCTGGTTCAAACGTTGCGGGATATTGCATACCGACTGGTATCCCGAGGGAGGTTCATACAAACTGGGGTCTTCATGCTTGGTTTTGGATGGTTCCCCGAGCACGATCCGTGTGCTGAGGACGGCTTTCATGTTGGACCCATCTGCAGAGCCAATATTCACCGCGTATTGATAAGCCCTGATAAACAGGCATGTCAGCAAAGAGGCATGGAGTAGAAGATACATGCCCACTTGGATGAACTCGGCGTCGTATAGATGCCACGACCGAGTCGAAGACCGTCCCTGCATCAAGGTAGGTTCAGAGAATGATTGTGAAGTCAAGATCGACAACATAAACGTACGGGCCGCGGATCGAGCGTTTGTACTCCAGGCTGGACTGGAAGCCAGTCCGAATCGCCTTGCACAAGTGACAGTTCGGCCGCTGGCAAAGTGCTAGGCTTCCAGGCTCTCCGAGGTTGCATGCTCGCTTTTCGGAGCGAAAACGCTTGCATTCCTTCTTCCCTGTCCTGGATTGCACCATATCTCTGCGAAAGCATTGACTCAGGATAGGCTCAATAAAATATTGGCTAATCATGCGTACCGATAACCGTCGAAGGAGGAGCGAAGATTTGCGGTCCAAGTGATGAGATAGATGGAGGATATTGTCGGGGGCACGTTTTCTGTCCATTTGCTGCAAAAGGTCTCGTAAACTGCGCGATGATATGAAATCGAATGAACAGCCGGTCATAGAGTACGCATAGTTCATACCATTCCTGTACATCACATGCGTCTCGGGTATCTTCAAGAGCTCCGGGGCCCGTGCAGCTGCATCCTTCGTACATTGAGGCGAGCAAAACTGGTATTCCACCCGCTTTTCCCGCTTCTTGCACTGGAGACATATATTGTTGGGGTTCATAGACATCGTGTCGTTGGCTGCGCCCTATTGGCAGAAATGAACAGATTGGGGACTAGACCTTGGTTCAGCCTCTGCTTGGAGGGCGACATGCGGTGGTGAACACCGAAACTTTGCGAATTTTATACAGCCAGCCAGTGTGACAGTGTCATATTTTATGTGTCATTGGACGGCGGAAATAGCCGTATTCGAGCAAGGAAACAGAGATCCCAACGCGATAACGATACGCACTCGTGGCTATTTTAACGAGGAATGCCACTGGTTCACGTTACCTTGAAAGTTGAGTCAAAGTCGAGTTCCCAGGACACGGGAGCTGTCGTCGCAGACGCCAGCATTGAATAGAATTTGGAACCCGTCCACAGCTGCTGTAGAGTAGTTGTTCTCAGGTTGGTCAGTTTCAACCTTCTTTGCGGCGTTAATCAAAGGGTTGACTGTTCTCCAATTATCCGTCGAACTCCGACACCGCCGACATCAGCGGTACCTGAGGGAATGATATATCACTATCTCTGGGACCGCCAGATCTCTGGCCCAGAGATCCCTGAAATAGCAATGCATTCTCATGACCGAGGAGTTAATATGTTATGTGTCATTGGACGGCGGAAATAGCTGTATTCGAGCAAGGAAACAGAGATCCCAACGCGATAAAAATGCGTAGTCGTGGCTATTCTAACGAGCGTCAAAAAGATCGGCAGTCTTGGGGAGAAAACAGCATGTTCCTGCTGTAGATTTCACCGCGTAGACGCCGGGAATTTATGAACAGAGTAAAGCATGCAGTACGGCGGAAATAGCTGTATTCGACAACGCGATAACAATGCGCAGTGGTGGCTATTCCAACGAGCGTCAAAAGGATCGGCAGGCTTGGGAATGTTCCTGCTGTAGATTTCACCGCGTAGACGCCGGAGATTTATGAACAAAGTAAAGCATGCAGTACAAGAAGAGCATCAATTGCGAGGGAACTTGGCCAACGGTTGCGCCGTGCGGGTCAAGAGGGGCCAAGTAACCCAGTGAAGGAATGCCACTGGTTCACTTTACCTTGAAAGTTGAGTCAAAGTCGAGTTCCCAGGACACGGGAGCTGTCATCGCAGACGCCAGCATTGAATAGAATTTAGAACCGTCCACAGCTGCTGTAGAGTAATTGTTCTCAGGTTAGTCAGTTTAAACCTTCTTTGCGGCGCTAATCAAATGGTTGACTGTTCTCCGATTATCCGTCGAACTCCGACACCGCCGACATAAGTCCGCTGGAAGAAACATGTCTTTCTCTTCTGTTTCAGTACTCCTGTCTAATAATAAAAAGCGAATACCATGAGCGATCCCTGGTCTTCCAAACCAGATTTTTCACAAGTGGAACGTTAATGAATGCGGCATGTATGTTAATCAATGCCAATGGTTGCCGACTGCTTCAATGTTGGAGCGAGAATAGAGGCTCTACGAGTATACCGCATGGCTACCGCACTGCTTTCCGACGGTACTCTGGCTATTCGTCGGAAGCGCTGAAATAGGCGCATTTCAACCGATCTTCAAACCTTGTCACTTTAGGACATTCAGCCAGAGTTTCAGACGCCTCTTTCCATTTATCGTCGACTGAGCGCCAATTCAATCCGCCATCTTGCGGCGTCGTGGGGAAGAGATTGCAACCAGAATCTCTACAATACATACACACTTAGTTCTGCAACCGTCGATCAATGTGATTCATTCAAGGAAGCGTAAGATTATAGGCAAGCAAGATCTTCATCGTTCAGGCCAGGTCTCGTCAAAGAGGCGTGCTTTCTGCAAGGTAAATCACATTGATATCTTCTGCATTGTCAGTGAGGACTGGTACTGGCCGAAACATCAATCAGAAGGACTTACTGCCACCACCTGCGGGACCTGGAATTAGAGTCAACTCTTGGTCTTTTAGCGGGCACCTGGGCGCCGTCGAGGGAAACTGCGCATGGTCATCTCTGTGCGGCTTGTTGTTTCCGATCTGAGGCATGGGCATTGGTCTGTGTACCGCCTGTCTCGGAGGCAGGGCAAATTGTTGCCGCTCCGGGACGTTCAAGCCTGTCGCAGGAAATGGCGCTGGATAATCTCTATGCGAGTTGTTTTTCCCGATCGGAGGCACGACTGGTGATGCATATAAAGGCGGCGGCGGATGCATCGCCGGTCCAGCATTAAAGAATGGAAGGTGTCGCTTATCCAACATTTTCCACTCGGCCACTGGGCCATTGCAGTCCATCAACCATATCTCTTCCCCGTCAAAACCGGATAGTGATACAGGGACGGCATGGTCGCCATCGAGAAAAGAGTGCAAAAGAACCCCTTCCCTCTTGCTTGTTACCAGTCCTCTTCTTTGGAGCCTTTCCGGTAGACGTTGGCGGTCCCCAAGAACAGCTTCATCCAGATAAAACAGGGACATGTGTGGGAATCGACCGCCGCGGTTTTCTATATTATTTAGCTTCAAATGGGCGTCGATAGCATCGTGGAGCGTCATTAAATCCGATGTTTTTTCAACAGTGACGGATAAAGAGCCCAGGTAGCTGTTCCCAACATGAAGCGACTTGAATCTTGCGACGACTCTGTCGAGTTTGGGCGGCAGAAGCACGTCCAGCGATGGTGGGGAGGGGAGAGAGAAATTAGCCAGCGTGAGGTGAGGCTCGAAATGGGGGAACGATTTTGAAGAGTAAGATTGTCGATTCTCCCGGTATGAAGTTGGTCTGTACGCCATTACCCATGCCAGAGCAGACCGCTGCGGCTCCGCGGGCAATAACCAGAGCGAATATCCTGGTCATTAGTTAGGCACAGTCAGAATAAATCCAGAGCGCTAATGAACACACCCATTGCGAAGGACAAAATAATTGTTCAAAACTTAAGACTCGAGGGGACAAAGGGAGTGGGGAGAACGAGGTCGCTGCGTGTCTGGTGAGGGAACGCGGTAAAAGCACCGGAGTGTGTAGATTTCACTGCTTAGACGCTGGGAATTGATGAACAGAGTAAAGCATGCAGTACGGCGGAATTAGCTGTATTCCGTGATATATCCAGATCTCTGGCCCAGAGATCCCTGAAATAGCAATGCATTCCCATGACCGAGGAGTTAATATGTTATGTGTCATTGGACGGTGGAAATACTGTATTCGAGCAAGGAAACAGAGATCCCAACGCGATAACAATGCGCACCGCTAAGGACCTAGACATCGCTTGGCTAGGCGCCCAACTGGCTTCATTAGCGGGCCTCGCCTTTGGCCGTTCTAGGACCGCGGAGTGCCGATGAGAGCGTTTATATACGCGAACCCTCGTGCTTTTACACTTTTATTTCTGGCTGCCCGAAACCGTTCCCGAAACCAATGGTTTCAGGAACAGTTTCCGTGACGCAAATACTGTTCCCGAAACAAAAGGTTTCGGGAACAGTTTAGGGAGCGCCTATTCCATTCCTGATACTTAAGGTATCAGGAACGTTATCAGAGCCCCCGAAACAGCTGTTTTCTTCCCGAGCCTGCCGATCTTTTTGACACTCGTTAGAATAGCCACGACTGCGCATTGTTATCGCGTTGGGATCTCTGTTTCCTTACTCGAATACAGCTATTTCCGCCGTCCAATGACAGATAACATATGACACTGTCACACTGGCTGGCTGTATAAAATTCGCGAAGTTTCGGTGTTCACCACCGCGTGTCGCCCTCCAAGCAGAAGCTGAACCAAGGCCTGGTCCCCAATCTGTTCATTTCTGCCAATAGAGCGCAACCAACGACACGATGGACGGTACATGTCTCCAGTGCGGGGATTGGGAAAAGCGGGTGGAATCCCAGTTTTGCTCGTATGAATGCTCGAAGGCCGCAGCTGCACGGGCCCCAAAGCTCTTGAAGATACCCGAGACGCATGTAACCTACTGGCAGGGTATGAACTATGCGTACTCTATGACCGGCCGTTCATTCGACTTCGTATCATCGCGCAGTTTACAGATTCTTTCACGGAGGATGGACAGACTGGGAGCGCCCCCCGACAATATCCTCTATCTATCTCATCACTTGGACCGCAGATCTTCGCTCCTCCTTCGCCTATTATCGGTACGCATGATTAGCAAATATTTCATTGAGCCTATCCTGAGTCGATGCTTTCGCAGAGATATGGTGCAATCCATGACAGGGCGCACGGATTCCACGCGTTTTCGCTCTGAAAAGCGAGCATGCAACCTCGGAGAGCCTGGAAGCCTAGAACTTTGCCAGCGGCCGGACTGTCACTTGTGCAAGGCGATTCGGACTGGCTTCCAGTCCAGCCTGGAGTACAAACGCTCGATCCGCGGCCCGTACGTTTATACCGTCGATACTTCACGATCCTTCTCTGAACCTAGATGCAGGAAAGGTATCAACCTCGGTCGTGGCATCTATACGACGCCGAGTTCATCCAAGTGGGCATGTATCCTCTACTCCATGCCTCTTTGCTGACATGCCTGTGTATCAGGGCTTATCAATACGCGGTAAATATTGGCTCTGCAGATGGGTCCAACATGAAAGCCGTCCTCAGCACACAGGTCGTCCTCGGGTATCCGTTCAACACCAACCGTAAAGACCCCAGAATTGTTGCACCTCCATTCGGATACCACTCAGTATGCAATTTTTCCGCGAACGTTTGAACTAGCTAACTGTATTAATATTGCAGGTAATAGGAGTCCCAGGTGTCCCAGGTTGCTGCAGTGATTTTTCAGACCCAGAGGAGGTTGTGTACTACGAAGATGCAATCCGGCCAACGTATTTAATCATGCTCAAGGATCAGGAGGAGGAGGACAACAGCGAGGAGGAGGGGGAAGGGAGCGACAGAGAGGAAGAGGAGGACAACAGCGAGGAGGAGTGGGAAGGGAGCGACAGAGAGGAAGAGGAGTACAACAGCGAGGAGGAGGGGGAAGCGAGCGACAGCGAGGAGGAGGGGGAAGCGAGCGACAGCGAGGAAGAGGAGGCAATTTGGTGGTAGATAAAATCGACATACGTGGACGGAGTTTTGGTGATGTAGGATCGTCCAGGTCTCACGCGTATGTAGATTTGCCGCGCATTGTCCCCCTTTTTCTCTGTATTTTTTACGCATTTTCCTGTATTTTTTTTTGGTCGCTGTGATGGACGGCGTCGAAGCATGCTCGACGTCGACATCCAAAATGGAAAGTTTTGATGGCAATCCGCAGAAGTCCTTCAGCATTATCGGCGACGACGACAAAGCCTCCTGCATGTTGTGGGGAAATATTTATTGGGGGACAGAAAGGTGCGTTGATACATCGGATTCGCCTCTAATCTGTCGGTTCTTATATATCGTGGTCGCATCGCTGATTAGCGGTTGATGATAGATCCAGGCGCCGTACTGAGGTGCCGAGACAGCTCGAGGAAATTGTCCGTAATTTTGCTCCGTAAGATCGGACTCAGTGGTATAGTATATGTGAAAAAAAGTTGTTCTTCACTACTTCCACTGCCAATTTGAAATTCAGGAGTCCAATTCATTGGGACACGTTTTTAACGGGAAGTTGCAGACGATTTTTACATTTTTGCCGAGCGGGCTTGGACTGCAGAGACTAGCGGATACCCGTCTTCCGTCCCAATGGGATTTGTTTTGTTCGGTCGTCCAACTTCTCTTGCTCTCGGAATGCGAGGTATACATCCCGAGTGCCTAAGTACCAAGAAGAAATGGGTTCGAGTTGTCAATCCTTGCAGTGATTTCAGCAGATATGATTAATCTTTCATGCATTTTTGCAAGCGTTCAGATTAATTTTCAGCGCAAATTCGCGAAGCTAACAGGACAGATTAATCTACACTATGTACAATTTAATCCCATTCGTAATATAATACCACGACCTTGAGATTAACTTTGGCAACAATATACTTAGCTTGAGATTGATTGGGCTCAGATTAATTCTGAGGCGATATTAGAGGCCGGGATTAAACATGGAGAGAAAGAGGATTTATTTCGGCCTACGCACGATAATGACCCCGGATTAAAACACAGTCGCGGGCCAGGCGCATGGGATTGAATTCTCAGATGGAGCGAGATTGATTAAAGGAGCAGAATTAATTAGCTCACCCACCAGAACGACCTCGGATTAAATTACAGTCGTGAGCCTACGTGTGAGATAAATTCTAAGATGCAGTGATGGGTAAAGCTTACCAGACCGCTGAGGATTAAATCACCAGAAATGTCGACCGAGACCAGATTATGTCGATGGTCAACATTTTATTACTATTAAAAAATCAGGATTAATTTCGTTCCACCTACCAGATAGCCAGGGATTAAATAAGCAGAGGGAGATTGTGTTTGCTCGAGTGACAGGATTAAATAAGGCTAAGAATTGTGATTAGGGGTCCACGCTCCGGAGGGATTAAGTTGACCACTCACAAGATACCATAGGATCAAGATTCAGTGCGAATGAATGATATTGGCAGAATAAAGGACAGGTTTGAGTCTTTTTGGCGACAACTTAC
Source organism: Mycena leptocephala (assembly GCA_029378395.1). Classification (NCBI taxonomy): domain Eukaryota; kingdom Fungi; phylum Basidiomycota; class Agaricomycetes; order Agaricales; family Mycenaceae; genus Mycena; species Mycena leptocephala. Next base: position 71,224 of record JARJLF010000706.1, on the reverse strand, counting down.
AGACGACTACTCCGTACTCAACTCCTGTTCCAGAGGATGAACATTAGTGTGGGAAGTTGAGACAGGCACACACCGAATCATCGGTACCAGAGGTATCTCCTGCTTCTTTGCTGCCTTCCGTCCAGCCTCGCCTTCTCCTCTGCGTCCGGCTTGTCCTGCTCATTCACAGACTGCACCCGAAACCATTCGCCTTCGCAACTCTGAGCCAACTTGCGATACATGTCGGCGTGCTTGTACAATGTCACCGCCTTCCCGGCGCTCTTGCCACCCAATTTGTCCTTCTCTAATGGTCCGAGCATCGGGTCGTCGCTGGCCAGCGGTAGCTTCACTGAAGCAGGAAAAGGAGGGGGACATCCTGCCCAAACGATGCCGAGCTCACGATCAGTGATTTAAAGACCAGTAAGGGGTTGCGGGTGTGCCTTTCGCCGAGCCGGGTCGAGTCGCTAACGTGAGAGTCAGCGATGACAGAGTGACATGATAGTCAACCCCGAGCCTGGTGGCATGGAGTCACCAGAAAGAGATGAAAACACAGCACGTGGCCATTGTGACTAGCGTGACTCAGGGTGATCCGTGCGCCAAATACATATTTATTTCCCACGCCTTTGAGCACATCCGGACATCCTGTACACGGCCAAACGCAATTGCTATGAAAAGCTGCGATTGTGAGAGTTACGATTTTCGTAACTGCGATCTTACGCCGATATTCGTGATTCGGTTTGATGAAAATCGCAATATGGCTCATCTTTTGCTTATCTTATGATTTCATTCACGTTTTCCGATTTCTCAATATTTACACCCACCGGGCTTCACCAGGTTTGATGGTCTCTCGTTTCTAAGGCGTTTTCGATGTTTGGTCCCAGCTTGTTTACTGTTTGTTTGTTTGTGGTTCGAGTTGCCATCGCAGCTTGTCCTCTCCCACCAACTCGCCTGCTGACCATGCAGCCATTCGGTGGCTCTCCTCGTCTTGCTTGGGGCATTCGTTGGACCTTTGATACCCCCTTCCTCCAGTACCCTGCAAATACTCCCGTGCCGTGTGCCGGCGTCAAGAGTCAAGACATCACAAGCCATCTTCCACTCACGGCTGCGGCTGCGCTCAAAATGCGTCCCAAATCCCGTTCTGGTGAATCAAGGACCTATATTCATATCTTCAAGTCTGTCCAAGATTCAAGACACCAAGCTCTACAAGCAAGACTTCAAGCTTCACCCGGGACTGATTTAAAACTGGCTGGGTCATTGCTGTATCATTCAAAAAGATTCAAGACAAGTGATGAATTAAACTTGGCTGAGCTTTGTGAGCCTCGAACTGAACTGAAGAACTCGTTTGCTCCCCTGTTTGAGATCACTCTTAGGTCTTGCAATTTTCCTGCGGCTTTCTTTTTGGGCAACGGAAACCGTAAGTGATTTATGTATACTTATTCTATACCTTGAATATATTGTGTTTTTCATGCTATTTGCTGTGAATTGCAAGAATGGGAATGGAGGGAAGGATAGAATTGGGGAACGCTGTCCGGTGGGGCGCGGACCAGCATCAGCACGTGAAGACTGTCTTACGACTTTCGTAGAAGCACAGTAGCAAAATCGTAACGACATTAAACTTGCTAAAATAAGGTGGGTCGCGGGACTATAATTCTTAATCTCGTTCATATATTCATAGAACTCCAGATTTTATCATAACCGTAAGTTAACCAGGCAGCTGTGTACTCTACATGTATGTAGCCAGGCGTGGCTATGGTAGAAGTTCATAAGGTAGTTAAGAGCGGTGGCTAGGGATTTCGTATGTGTATCTAGGATTGTTTTTTGAAGCAAGAAAAGTAGAGATCATGATGAGCGAAATGGTAAATATGTATCGCAATGTGAATGGGGGTCACTGTAAGGGATAGATTAGGTTCGCTCGTAATTCAATCTCCGTGCTGATCGCGGATCAAGGATCAATCTTGCCGAAGTTGAAACCATTCACGCCGCAGGCGCTGCGTTCACCGCGCCGCAGGAACTGTGCTCCTGCGGCGCAGAGATTCATTACTCCTTATTCATACTTCCCTTTGCACTTACCTGTAATGGAAGTCTTCCGTAGTACAGTATTTAAGTAGTTACTTCGTCATACTGTACCCCAGCTTTCTTAACTCGAGAACTCTTTACTACGCATATCTGCACTTCAAGACCTCTTACCAAGAAACTCTAGTGTGTTGCTAATTTCCTAAGTAACTAACAACTCTACAGAAACCTAGCGACCTCACATTTTTTTGCGTATACCTTTTATCTCATTTTTTTCAACACTCGGATTGATCACCCTGGTGCGTTCTTATTCTATCCATTTTTGCTAATAATTTTTCCATAGAAATGTCTCGGAACAACGTACGTATGAAGAAGCAACGGAACCCCTCTGTCCACAGCACTCAAACGCTTGTGGAAGAGGTGGTGGCCGTCGGTGCGGCCCTCGACAGCGACGTCGGGGACACCGGACATCGTATATCCGATCTTGACCTTGCGGTCAAGTGGGGATTACCTCACGATGTAGTCCAGGCAACAGAGGGTGTTAGGGTGACGCGGAGTTCGCGGTCTACCATGCCCAAGTGCCTGGAGATGTCCCGCCCAGCTGATGGGGCGGTGGACTACTCGGCAGCCACGCGCCTAGAGATGTCCTGCCCAGTTGATGGGGCAGTGGACTACTCGGCTGCCATGCGCCTGGAGATGTCTCGCCCAGTTGATGGGGTGATGGACTACTCGGCTGCCAACGATTTAGAGGACAATGTCGTTGAGTTCTCAGCAGTAGGGGAGCTTGCACTATGGAGCTTACCTGCTGTGAACTGCGACGCATTGAGTGCCAACTCTGCCCCCCACGCACCGCCACCCAAAAAAAAAATATTTCTCGAAACAATCACCTATAACCGTTCCCTCTATTCAACTCCCGCCCCGACCTTAGCGCGCGGATCAAGGGGCTGTGCAACATCAGCCTTCTTGTCCGCTACGCCCACCAGCCCCGCCGTGGGCTTCCCCCCTGCGCTGCTCCGCCGCACCTTTCCACGCCACGCACCTCCCTCCCCAACGACTGCGTCCGCATTGCGTACCCCTGCGCCCCCGCCGGCGCCCCCGCCGGCGTCCGCGCCGCCACGCCCGTCCCGTCCCGTCCCGCCTCGCCGATGCCTACCTCCCCCATCCATCTACTTCCAGTCAAGTGTCGTCGGTCCCTATCTCTTCTATGCTCTCCCGCTGCTCTGAGCCCGTTCAAGGCCTCGCCGTGTTACTGTTCTGGTACTAGACGTCTACATTCAGGATCCCGATCATTCTTCGGGTGCGAGCGCTCATCTGTCTAACTCGAGCACATTGCTGATATCTGTACCTTGTTATACGCAGATCATCGTCTGCTCCCCTTCATGAGCGTAACGCCCAGGCTAAGACTTACGGTTCGCTTGCCGCTCTGCTCCCCTTCCGCTCGACGATCATTATGGAGTTACGAGTCCTAAATTTATTTAGGAATCGTTCTTGTAATCCCGTTTCCTGCCAATTTTCGGCAAAATTCAGCCCTCAGTTTTGATTGAAGTTGTCGTTATTTGTTGACATTTTTGATGTCCATCTGATTTCGGTTACTTCCTCCTTTCGATATGCTGCAAATTCTTTGCTTCCTGGGCCCGCAAAGTATTACTGCATTTTCTGCCATCTGAATTTTCTCTTGCTCTCTCTCTTGTCCTCCCTGGTCCTCCTGGATTCAGCGAACAAATCTTCGGTTTCCATTCTCGTCACTGATGGTCCCACATGATTCTGATTCTGTCAATTTCTGCATCAGATGATTCACACAGCTTTCCGGCTCCGGCTGTTACCTCCGAGTTTCTGATCGTCTCGAAAGTGTTTTGTCTACCTCCTAAGGCTCCAACCTTTTGTTTTTCGTGTATGGAGCTGGGCACAACAAACGGAAATGGTTAGAAAACATTTTAAAACCGTTTAAAACGGTTTATACACGGTAAATTTTGAGGGTCTCAGAAGTACTGACCTGGAGCTCAGCCTCAGCGCTGCTAAGTAATCAGGTATTTCTTCCCTTGCGACCTTCTTTGCATTTTTCAGTTCAATATATGGATGGGATTCAGTTCAAAGTCGTGGATACCATGACCCTTGAGCTACCAAGACACTCGCGAATGGCGCGGTGAATCCAAACTCGAAAACGACAGCCCTGGATGAAATGGTCTAGTGACACTGGGGGTCAATGATTTCGGGAACCAATATTGATGCTGTTACGTTGAGCTCAAGCCTGCTCAAGAAGGTGAGTAAGCACTGCTCGACCCGCCAAGGCAGGAACCACCGGAGGAACTGCCATATTTGGATCGCATCACCTGCTAAGTTTTTCTTTTTGTGGAGGCCAACGCATGGATCTATAGTGTTGAGGGAAACTCTCACAATCTCAGAGACAGTTATAACCGCAAATTCAGCCTGAATTTTACCTGGTAAACATGAGAATAATCACGATTGAGTGCTCCAAATTTCCAACCGTTTAAACCGTGTAGAAAACGTTTACAAACCATTTGAACCCAGCGGCACAAAAAAAGGAAACGAAAACGGTTATAACCGTGTATAAACATTTATACACGGAAAAGGTTGGAGCCTTACTACCTCCTCTGCCACAAGAACTTGAACAGCGAGCAAGACCTACCCACGTGCTTTCTATTGCTATTAACCTATACCAGATATGCGAGTTACAATCCATACCGAAATAGCCTCCTGTACCAGCCCTCTTTGATGTATATACGGGTCATCCAATCCTAATTTCCCCCAGAATGTCGACTCTGCATCGTATCTTGGCTCCAATATGTCCTCTGCTCTACTTGCCGATCTTGTCTTGTCTGTGAAAACTCCAGCAGCACGCTCGCAGATGCTGTACTGCCACCTCGCTGTCACAGTATTTATTTGATCACCAAGTAGGCCAATGCCCGCAATGCCGCGTAAATGGAGTTCACACCAAGATCAGAATGCTCACCGCAATTCACCCTTAATAATTTTGCCGTAAACCTGGACACACTTCGACTCGAGGAATATGTGACCGTTGGTCAAAACAAGACATTCAAGCTTAGGGCTGTGCGCCGTGCCCGTCGCGACGGTTCTACGGGTTCCGTCCGATGGGTAGCCGACCCGTTCCGTCGAGGGTTATGAAAGACATTCGACGGGACGGCAACGGGACGGTTTTCCAGGCCGACGGCCGTCGAAATTACGGCCGTCGACCGTCATGACGGGTGACGGGTTTGCCAATGGTAAGCACACAAATTTCGCGCAATTTTGACCATTTTCTGTGGGCTATACACATGGTTTGCTTCTGTTAACATTGTACGACAGTCCGGAGAGGTTTGGATCACTCACGACGGCATTCCCGCTTACCAAGTGAGCACCACCCAGCTGAATCCTGAGTACCTGTTTTCCAACTATTTTGTCAAACAAATTTTCTCGTGAGATTCCAGCCATCCTCTCAACTGCGGAAGCACTTAAAAACCCCAAAGCAAGTACGTTGGACTCACAATGAAATTCAGGAGTGCTTGCTCATGCCTGCGCAGGTGTATTTCAGCCTGATTTGATTGTCAATCTTGTGCTTACCGAAAGATATGCTAACAGGGTATATTCCCGGTTATTTTCCAGCAACAATAATGACCCTTGTTCTCTGCGAAGGCACCGACACCGTCCCGTTGCCCGTGACGGCCGTCCCGTCGTCCGTCCCGCGCCGTAGGGGTTTGTCCAGCCTGTACGACGGGACGGAGACGGGACGGGTTTGCCCGTTGAACTCCCGTTGAAACGACGGCCGTGCCCGTCACGGGCACGGCGAACAGCCCTATTCAAGCTGCGAGGACTGATATATCACTCACAGATTACAGTTGTTGTAGACGCACACGGCGTAATGTGGTACCACAATGGCATAGCCACCAGGCGGATGTACTGATAACAACAGGTTTGTGGACTGGCAAGATCCATTGACTTTGCATCGAAGGGGCGATCAGTGGCTGTGCATACGCTCTAAGGTAATCTGGGTCGTGGGTAAATAGCAATGAATGCAACCTCTTACCAGTATATCTGAGATAATTTGAGCACCAATACATCCACCAATCATCCAGAATCTTGCCAGATTCACTAATAGTCACTATTCGAGAATCGAGTTGTGCAGGCACCAAGCGGGCACGGAGATGGGTTGTCTATGGTGTGACAGCGCATAATTACTTGGTGTGTGGAGTACTCGAGCAAGTGTTTCGTGAATGAGACGTGAATGCAGAGTGTTGTCGTTGTCATCTTGCTTTTGCGCAACAGCAACATAATGCTGGACCAAATAGTGTTGCCGCGGTCCGGTCCGGTCCAGTTCGACGCCCAACTTTTCTGAACTTTGGACTGGACCTTGGGTCCGGTTCAGCAAAATTATTGAACCTGAGAGGCTTGGACTGGACCTCAGGTTCAGGTTCAGCAGGGTTCGGTTCAGGTTCTGAGGCGGTTCGGACGGGTTCGAACCGATTTTCTTTTCCCACGGCCCTAATCGCTCGAAAAAAATGTTTGCAGCGCAAGTTTGCAACGAATAAAAACACCCACCCCCCAATAGACCCGAATATGCCCCTTCCCGACGAGCACTGGTCTCTTTTTATATTTTGTGGGTACTGTGGCCATGATATTCGGGCCCTTCGCACCACTTTCAATTAGCCAGATATTTTTTCAGCACTCTTCTTGCACTTGTGCTTGGACTTCCAGAGCGAACATTTTATTGTGACAAAAAAAAATAACAAAATGCACAGATACTATCAAGAGAGCACAGGGCATACTTACACTGGTGGCCAGTTCAAACTTGAAGATTAAATGGTGGTTGAAACAGATTTTTTCTCTGTAACTGGGCTACGCCAAGTGAGAGGTTCGAACAGGTTCGAACCGGTTCAGCAAGGTTCACAGAATTCTGAAAATCTTTGAACCTTGAACTGAACCTTGGGTTCGGTTCAGCGAACTTCACAGCCACTGAACCGGACTTTTGGTCCGGTTCGGGTTCGGTTCAGGTTCGCCAGCGGTTCAGAACCTGACCGCGGCTTCACTAGGACCGAAACCAGAGAGAAAACCCGGGCCGGACTCGTACTGCCATGCGAAAGCAGTGGCCCACAAGCGCACGTATTTGGATGGAAACCTGCAACTTTGGTGCGTGCCCTTCGCCGCTCCTTTTTTTCTCTTACTCATTTCATACAACCACATCCATCCCCGTTCTTCATCTCCCCTACCTTCCTTCCTCCATCCCCCCAACTCTTAGCGTCTTCTTTGCCCAGATTTACTTCGCAGTTCGCATCCTGCGCCCGCGCGCGTTCTTCCAGCATCTCAAGCATGCGCAGCCGAAGTCGTAACCTCCACAATACCACAACCCCGCGCACGAGACGCACGCTCACGCCTCTACCGCCCCCGATGCAGCGCATTGCCCGATTGCGACACCCTTCCATCCGCACACGCTCCCACACGATCTCCCGCACCCGCGCTCCTCGCCTCCTACCTCATTTCCCTCCCCGCTTCGTCCACCGCGACTATCTTGCCCGCAATCGCGCTTCTCACAATCCACCCATCTCGCCCCCGGTCGACACTTGCACGGGCGAACGCGCCGGTTATAACCTCGCGGTACCCTCTTCATCGTTCTCGCATTCCGCTTCCTCCCCCGCATCGACCGCAGCGCCGTCATCGCACGACTGCACGCAGGACCGCACCCTCATACGACGATCCTTACCAGTATTCACCCCGAAAACCAGGCGTTTCCGCGTTCCCAGTCCTTTCGTGGATGCTGCGCGCGGCGGGAGATTTGCTTGCCGACCCTCGTTTTGACGCATTTACTTACGGCGCCGCTCTCGTTTACTTTTGGGCTGGACAGGTCATCGTAGCTACTGTATTACTTCAAGTACGCACCCGTATTGATACTGGGATATGCTGAATATTATGATTTGTTCAAGTCCCTTCGCAACGAGCACAAAATAAGAAGGAATTCAGGCGGTATGGAATGCAGGCAGCATTATCTCCTGCACCAGTCGGTATACAATAGATATCGACGTTCAATTTGTGAGCACCCCGCCAATTCCTCCGGTGTGTACTTGTTGATTTTTCGCGAATGTCTGAGCCGCTGGTTTTGTTTTCTAACATGCACGGCAAATATCCAGTGCGCGCGTTTGAGGTACATGTTGAAGTGAGTCAATGTTGCAACGAAACTAATGCTGGACTAGCCGCAGTCCCATTAGCTATGTATTTCAAGAATTGTGCGAAGAATTCGACGGCGTCACCACACAGAGAAACTGCGCTCGGTTTAATTATGCCGAATCATCGCACCTCGCGTCGACCGTTTCGATGATTAATCGTTCATTTTCCCATTCTCTATGCACTGGACCCGTATCTCGGCACTTCAAAGCTATGGTTTGAGAAATCGTTCGTAATTCAGCTCTCTTACTATCATATATTTATACCCACCATCAGCGAACTCTCGTCCAGTGACCCAACTCCCGTTTTCTCACTAGGTCACACACGCTCACCCGATTCCTTTTTTAAATGATAGTGATACACTCGCTCTCGACACCCGCTGTTGAACTCTTGGACGATACATCGTGCGACGACTCTTCTAGCTGCAGGCCGAGGGTGCGGCGGGAATCAAAGTGAGGTGCAGGACACAATTGGGACCGCGTATGTACTGTACCTCTAATCTCCGTGTGCCATTTCGCTTCAGAAACCCTTGGTACGTGCGTATCTCGAACTCATTACTCCTCCGGAGTTGCGCTCATTTGTTTTGACATTCATTTTGTGGACAGGGACGCGTGGCAACCCGCACAGGCGTGATCGCTCCAGGTAGGTGTGGTGCGCATCCTTCGCCGATTTTCATGGATACATGCAGGAGCAGCCGCGCAAGTGTCGGGGTCAAGCAAGGATGGCTTGATCATCGAACTGATATTGATACACCCGTTGGAAACCTGTGTAACCCGAGCGGTAGGTTTACTATATGTTCAATTGCCTGCCTCCGAAATTTCGTTCGAGCACGATATCAAAGTCATTCAAGGCCCGCGTACAGGTTCAAGCTGAGTCGGGACTAAACAGCTTCGTCAGAGGGCGGAGCCGGAAAACCGCGCTGAGACCGCCGTTGATTAATACAACTTGATTTAGATGCTTTACCACTTGCCGAGCACTTATCTGACGGTCGTTCCGTTCGTAATTCCCTTGAATCCAGTCGGAGTTGATAATAGTTGAACAATTTATGAGTTGTCGGCCAGTTTGTGATGGCGCTGAAAACCAAGTGCATCCGTTTGAATTGAATTATTTCCCGAGACCCTGGCAGATCTTTATGAGTTACCCGAGATATCGCACATGTAATATGAATATGCCGCACCTTTTTCTTCCTCGGTCCTTTCTCCCGGTGACGCCGAGTTCATTTGGATTTTGCCTGCTGTCAGTCCCCGCCTGGTTAGTTTGTGATCGTGTTGAAAAAACTAAAAGCATTTCATGCCTCCATTTGTATTGAGATATCTCCTGGGACTCTCCCGGCCGATCTCTTTACCGGTCGTCTGAAATATTGTCGTCATTGCGCCCTTTAATACATGTTGCCGCCGTCCCTACACTGCATAGCCGCACCTACGTCCCGTCCCAGCCCGAGCACCTACGTCATCGCGCGTAACCCCTGTGTGCATACGTGCACTCCGCACTGTTGCGCTGCCTACCGCCCGCCCCCTGCCCGCCCGCACCAACGCCAAACCTACTTACTTACGCCCTGTGTCCATTTAGATTGTTTCACTTACGCCAAACTTGCGCCAAATCTACGTTGCCAATGCCACCGACTTGCTCTATAACCTACACTTGATCTAACTCGCCCTACTTGCCCTACGCTGCCTACGTGTATCCGGCCCTCCACACGATCCTCAAGATCAGCCCCTATTCCTAATCGCCGCACATTGCTCATCGTCCCCCTACTCATTGCCGCCGACCTCCTGCTTCTCGCGCAATACATCTGGTGGCCCCACAAACTCTCTCCAAGCATTCCATGCATCCATCCATGCCTATCCCTGGCACGGCGCGCGTATCCCAGCATTACCTAGTACCGCGTACATCCTGTCTTGTAGCCCCATAACAGACAGAAAGCTTGCGGCATGTCCGCCAAATGACAAATGATGATCCAAAATTTCATGCTCACGTCGACTGTCCGACACAAAGCTCAGCATCTGCTTTATGGCTCTAATAATCATTGAAGAGGGCTACCCAATTAAATTTCGAAGCACCTCAACACAAGAGGGTCCGATATGAGGCCGACAACACAAATAATTCCTGACTATTGGGACATTTGAAAAGAACAACACCATTTGAGCAAGTCCTATCTGTTTTCCATAAATTTGGATTAGGATGCTCTGTAAAAGACGCATTCCTGCGAATCCACTTACACGGATTGGCTCAACACACTTTGAACCGCTATATATATATATATATTTGCGATTTTCTTTGTCTGGAACAGTAGTCCTTGGGCTCAAATGCTATTCACTGTGAGTCGTTTGAGGGCAGTCCCGGCAAGTGGCAGTCCAAAACAGCATCAACTGGAAATGTGATGCCATCAACAATTCACGAAGTGTCCAATAGCCGAGTGGTTGAACACTAGAAAGTTCTGTTCCATACAAAGGCAAACTTCACAACTTCTCACTTGTGGACTGGCCTCAGGCCACTTCCCTGAGTGGATTAGACTCGGGGCATAAACGGTGGTTCGGGCGTACTGAGGGAGGAAAGCTTTGAGAGGGAGTCAGGAGTCACTGAACACAGTCCGAGTCGATACATAGACGTGGTGATCAGCTGTTGATGAACTTTGAAAGCACATCGAGCAGATGGAATACTGGATATTGTGTATTGGATTTGAAGGCGGATGTGACTTAAATGGACCTCTCGTAGCTGAGTAGCCGAATCCTGGATTCGTCCTGACTCTCGCTGGACATGTGCCATAAAATCCACCCTCGCAATCGATATTTTATTCTGCTCACCCCAGCAAAAATTAATCGATGAATGCCAAAGGGTTAAATTCGACTGCACCAGGTTGTAGGTCGCAGGACATGGACAATGCCTGGTTGTTTGATTCCGGATCAGATCATCAAAGCAAATGATATATAGAGTATACACCGGACTACTCGAAGCCGCTGGGTACGGCTCCGTATTAAGCTAGCCGACGTACCCAGTCACATTATACGATATATCACGGACCCCAGGTTGCTGTCGGCCGAATGGCCATCGAGACCGATCAGTGCACCGCCGCAAGCCCCTAAGCGCTGTCTCTCTCACTCTCCCTGCTTCTTTTGTACCCGTAAGCGAGGAACGCGGCGCGACGCGTCGCGACATTAAAACTATCCTATCCCTAGGCTTGAATGCCCATAATCCTACACACAAACCCCGGTGGCTCTTCCTGTTACGCACCCTAAATTTACTCTACATTGTCCTCCCGAATCATCAAATCACGGCCGCACTCGCTTAGCTTCGACCTTTCTTTTGCCTCAATCGGGATAATTTTCCACCTGAAAAGCAGTACAAAGCGCACCCAAGGCCATCGCACACCGGCAAAAGGAATACCTTGACCTATGTCAATATGTTAGTGGAGAGTAGATAAACTCGAAGAGAAATTAAAGCTTGCGGATTCTTAGTAATTTAATTGTGTGCAAAACCGGCGTGGAAGTAGCCGCAATCAGAAGCCCTTTTTGGACTCACGTGTTTATTCTTTGTCCGTGAGTACTGAAAGGACTGCTGAAATATCAACTTTCAACAGGTCTATTGACCTAGGTCAATGCCTTCTCTTTCTAAAATTTACAAAAGTCTTTGTTTCAGGTGACTTATTGACCTAGGTTAATATCCCGTTTGAAACAAACACTATTGTAAATTTCGGAAAGAAAAGCTATTGACCTAGGTCAATACACCTGTTGAAAATTGATATTTCAGCAATACTTTCAGTGCTCGCGGACAAAGAATAAATACACGAGTGCTAAAAGGGCTTCTGATTGCAGCCACTTCCGCACCGGTTTTGCACGCAATTAAATTACTAAGAATCCGCGAGCTTTAATTTCTCTTCAGGTTTATCTGCTCTTTGCTAACATATTGACATAGGTCAAGATATTCTTTTTGCCGGTGTGACTTCCGCTCCGACATGACTCGTTAGCTGTCCCAATTTGGCAACCTTGGCTCTGGAGCTGCTAAACACTGTGACCCAAAGGGGTAGCGGATGGAGGGTCGCCCGGGGGATTATATGGGTAGGGGCCGTATCATATTGTACAGGATCGGGATCACTATCACTATCACCATCTCACAGCTTTTCCCTGCCTTGGCTAATTTAAACCCCACATAAGCACAGCCTCACATGGCGTATCTCCTACGCGCACAACGTGCCCTTAACCCTCATGGCGGAGATACTGGGCACCGTCGCAAGCATCCTCCAGCTTGTCGAGACCGCCGTGAAGGCCAAGAATTACATCCAAGGCTTCGTCAATGCGCCACAGGAACAGCGGAAGTTGCTTTCGGAGGTGGGCGACCTCCAGCCACTGCTCGTGGAGCTTCAAAGCCGCATCGCGGCTAACGAATTGAGCGGAATCCTTCAGCAAATGACGAGTCCCCTGGTGGATTTCAAATCGACGATGGAGCGGTTCACAGACAAATTGCGCCCTGGCGATGGGCCTTTGGCGACGTTCTCGAAACGGTTGACGTGGACAATGTGGAGTAGAAAGGAGGCGCAGGAATCCTTGACCAAGTTAGAGCAGTTCAAAACTCTCCTTAACTCGTGGTTGTTGGTGGATCTGTGGTGATTTTTTATTCTGTTTTGCCGGAGTGCTGAATGCTGATTTGAGCTATTCCAGGGATATGGGCCAGCAGCACCAGCGCGATAGCGACGGTCAGTATCTTTCAAACTCCTCACCGGTGACCTTAACTCAAATTCTACCACAGAACAATTCAGCAATGTGGCCGAGCATTACAATGGTCGGTAATAAACTTCAATGTGTAATATCCGCTCAAATATTGGACATATCAGCTGTAACCGGCTCACTGGACAAACTGGACACTCGAGTTTTGGAGCAGCAACGACAGATTGACTGTGAGTACTTGGCTCATGGGTTTCGATGAACCTCTCCCTGATTAACAATGTCTGCTGCAGCTGTGAGCCACTCGGTCGATGAGATGGCCAGCAAGGTCGACGTGGTCAACACCAGAGTCATACATATCAGTGACGAGGAAAAACGCGAAAGAGAGGGTGAGAATTGAGGTGCCAATCTGATTCATTTCTGACCTCTCAACAGAGAAGGAACGCATGAAAATTATCAACTGGCTTTCCCCCATCAATATCTTTCTGCGGCACGCGGACATATCTCGTGTGCGCCAGGAACACACTGGAGAGTGGCCTCTTGCAGATCCTGTCTTCAAACGATGGGAATCTGCTTCTGGAAGGACCCTTTGGTGCCGTGGAATTCGTGTGTGAACTAGCTTCCGCCTCCGTGTCACATGCTGATCACAAATATACAGCGGGAGCAGGGAAAACCGTGCTTGTGTTGGTCTGTCCTTGCTCTGATTAATCACACATTGATTATTATGGATCCAGCTCAATGGTTGTGGATCATCTCAGCGCCGAATATGCGGGCAGAAATGTCGGCGTCGCATGCGTTTATCTGAATCACAAGGAAGCTGACACCCAAACCCCGGTTCGCCTCTTGTCTGGTCTCTGGAGACAACTAGTAATCGGCCGAGATGTCAGTCCTCTGGCAAAGAGGCTATATCAAATACACCACGAGAAGGGCACTACACCCTCGCTTGGCGAAAGCTCAGAAGTGCTCCGCACTATCATTGAGAACTATTCGAAGGTCTTCATTGTTGTTGACGCCGTCGACGAATATCCAGAGCTCCAACGGCGGACCCTACTGCAGCATCTCACAGCCAATCAACCCATCGTCAACTTGATGGTCACCTCACGGCCGCACATTTCCTCCGACTCCTTAACCCTCTCCAATCTAGAAATCTTGGATATTCGCGCGAAGACAGAAGACATTCGAGAATATGTAAACACACAGATCGAAGCACATTCAGAGGCAATCTTACTTACGAGGTGAAATTCACGCAGCAATCACTGATGCTGCAGACGGAATGTAAGCGGAGACGGTTCATTGTGGAACCCAACTCACGTAATTTGACCAGGTTTCTTCTGGCCAGGCTGCACATCGAGTCTCTCAGTACAAAGAACACCATCAAGGCCGTTCGAGAAGCTCTGAAAGTACTACCCAAGAACCTTCACGACAGCTATGATATAGCGATGCTGCGAATCGAGGCCCAGAACGAGGAAGACAGAAAGGCTGCTCTCTCGGCCCTGGCAAGGGTTGCGAATGCAAAGCGGCCATTAAAAGTCACTGAGATAACAGTGGCCTTAGCCATCGAGCCTGGGGCGCAGCGGCTTGATGAAGACAATTTTCTGGACATCGACATTATTCTCGCTGTCTGTGCAGGGCTCGTTATTGTGGACGAGCAGCTTTCTGTAGTGCGGCTCGTCCACTACACAACACAAGAATATCTAGACAGTATCCAAGCCAAGTGCTTTCCAAATGCACAAACGGAGATAACACTCGTTCTCCTCACATTCCTGGACTTCTATTACGAGCCCGGGAATGTGTCAACAAACCCGCTGCCACTAGGTCGACTTGGTGATTATTCCCAATATTGCCTCGCGCATGCTGCAGGACAGCCCGAACTTCAGCTGAAAGCCAGGATCATCGACTTTCTTGGTCGGGCGTCTCAATGGCAGGAAACAACGACCTGGACATGGAACTCACCGCCGTGGAATTTCCGGGATTGGCCATTGCAACCCACAGGACTGTGGATTTCTGCGGCGTCGAACCTTCTAGAAATTGCCAAGTTTCTCCTGGAGGAAGGAGAGCTGCTGAATGATTCCATAGATGGTGAATGCTCTGCAATCGGGGTAGCATCATTCTACGGCCACTTTCGAATGGTTCACCTGCTGTTGGACAATGGGGCTGATGCGAATGCATACAACAGATCAAATGGTTCCGCGCTGCACGCGGCGGTAACGAACGGCTCTGTGCCGCAGTAATATACGCGGCAGTGGAAACGTCACTGGTCGGCATCGTTCGGCATCGGCGGCCAATGGCCGCCCATTCACTTTCCAATGGAGTCCACTGGCAATCGATCCTCACGTGGTCCGCCACTGGGGGTCAACAGCTTATGCTGGAGTTCAGTGGCCCATGATCACACGGAGATCCTGCAAGATGGCTTGTTTTCCTGTGGAATTTGGCAAGTTCCATTGGACTCTCAATCAGCGTGACGGCCACTGAAGTCCAGTGAAACCCGTTAAGTTATATTGCACTTCACTGTATCCCAGTGGATGTTGCCTGAGCTCATGGTCCACTGGAGTCCAATGTTTTGCATTGCATTCCATTGGACGTTGCTGGCCACTCATGGTTTACATTGTGTTTTACTGTATTTTTTTATGTGTCTAACAACCACCTGATACATAAACTGGATCACAATTTAATGTCTGAGGCAAATAAATTTAGTGAGGTGCTGTCAAGTGAAACCCCTTGTCAAATAGAATCCAAACAGACTGCAGATACGGACGACGGTGGATAAAAGGAGACATCAGTGGCTACGAAATTACTCGAACTCGAAATTGTTGATAATTAAACCCATTACTCTCCCGTTGTTTCTGCCCAGAACGTTGCAGATAGCTCTTTGGTTTTTCTGAACCACTTGTTTCTGGACCTTCTCCGCATAGATCATCATCAGCACATGCACAAAAAAATCGTAATTCATATCCGACATTTGGCGCAACTGGGATTCGAAGCCGTTGAGCCACGAATTCAAGTGTTCGTGGGTTTCGGTATTAAATGCCCGAGTTTGGTGACAAATGCCGTTCGCATCTTCTTCAACCAGAACCAGATCAGGTTGAGAACCGTTAGTGTCATTCAAAGTTGCCCCTACTCAGCTCCTACTTGACTTCCTGCTTGTTTTCCTACTTGCAAGTAGGAAAACAAAGTAGGAAGTTTTGAAGCTCCTACTGCCAAAATTTAGCTCCTTCTCTTGTCCCTTTTTGTACTTCCACTCCATATTTCCCCCAAAAAAAATTACAGCTGGGAACGTATGTGTAAAAAGGAAAAGAATATTGTGTTTCCAAACTATACCACAGCTGGGATTATGTGCAAAAAATAAGGGGAAGTTCTCCTACTCAGGCAAAATCCGAGCTAGGGCGTTCAAAGTTGATCAAATTCTTTTCTACTCTTTCTTCCTTCTTAAGAACTAATTATGAAATTGAGCAGGAAACTATGCAGGGATGTTGTAAGGGTATAGCTGGACACTCAGTTTCATTTTTGTAGGAATCTGAGCAGAATTGCTTGCTGGGCAAGAAGTAGGAGCCAGAGTAGGAAGAAAGTAGGAGCAACTTTGAATGACACTGTTCTTCGGCGCAGGATTGCACCATAGCCGACAAAGAATATCGGTTGCTCGGTGACCGAGGTAGTGCCATGTGTCAACGATAAATTTGGTGCTAAGCCACGCATCATTCAGATTTTGGGTAACGATATGGCGAAGAAGATCACAGGCGTCGTTGTAAGCAATGAAACTGGGCCTCGAATTCGGATGATGCTCCCAAATTTGATTGAGAATTACCAAGACTTGGGGGTGCTCTCCGAACGATAGCATGTCGAAATGTGGGCGTGTTTTCGAAAGTAGTCGTGGGCTTGGACACGGCATTCTTTATGTAGCGGCAGCCAGCGGCGGTCATGGGCGGACACTGGTTTCCATATGGAGGCTATAACTAAACGGACGAAGATGAATTCTATATATAAGAAGGTCCTTTGACCCTACCGACTTGGTACAAGTTGGCCGTTGATCCTGCAGGTATTGACAAGATATGGTACCTGGTTGCCATCTGCCAACAAGATCCATATGGACCTGAAACAGGTACCAATCTACAGTGGAATCCAGCAGGACATAGTGGACTCCACTGGAGTTCAGTGGATGAAGTGAACACTAAGGCCCAATGGGGACTGGTGGAGATTGCCGTCAGACGTTATCTTATCTTGGCACACCCTGGGAAGCATCACCTAACAACACCCCTTGATATCTGCCAGTGGCCGCCAAGGACCAGTGGCGGCCATTGGTGGCCGCCAACGAACTTTCCACCGGCGGGTATATTACTCCTGTGCCGCTGGTTCGGCTGCTTATTACACACGGGGCCAACGTCAACAAAACAGTTCACGGGACTCCCACAGCGCTGTATGTGGCCTCAAGACGTGGAGACAAAAACATGGTTCAACTGCTCCTAGATAGCGGGGCTGACATCAACACATCCTGGCCATTGGTTGCAGCGCTACAGAACGGGCACGAGCACATTTTTCAGCAGCTACTCGAGAATGGGGCTGATGAGATTCAAAATTCAGCAGCACTCGAGGTCGCGGCACGCAGTGGCAACGAAAAAATAGCTCGGTTGCTGATTGAAAACGGCGCCGAATGGCACAGTCCCTTATTGGCGGCGTCATTCGAAGGACACGATACCATCGTTCGACTACTGATCGACAGCGGCGCTGACCCGGACCTGCCTCGCGGTGAATACGGTACGGCGTTGACGACGGCGTCATTCCGTGGTCACGAAAGCATTGTTCGGTTGCTCCTGAATGAAGGGGCAGATGTGAATGCATTGGGCATTGGAAAATTTAGTTCGGCTCTCCAGGCGGCAGTTCTCAACGGCCATGAACATATTGTTCGGCTTCTCATTGATCGAGGCGCCGACGTGAATCAGCAGGTCCCAATTTCAGGCACTGCATTAGCACAAGTCCCAATTTTCGGCACTGCATTAGCACAGTCCCAATTTTCGGCACTGGATTGTCGTGGACCTCCAGTAGACTTTTCATGAACGGCGTATATGTACTCCGCCAGGTCACTCACAACGAACGGTTCCTCGGCGACACTGCCCTGGACACATGTGATGATCAATGTGGCACTGCCTTGGCGATGGCCTCATTCTACGGCCACGAAAACATTGTTCGGTTGCTGCTGAATAGAGGGGCCGATGTGAATGTATTGGGCATCGGAAAATTCAGCTCTGCACTACATTCAGCAGCGTTCAGCGGCCATGAACATATTGTTCAGCTACTCATCAACCAAGGCGCCGCCGTGAATCAGCAGGTCCCGATTTTAGGCACTGCATTAGCAAGGGCGTCGTATCATGGCCGCAAGACTATCGTTTCGCTACTCATCGAGAACGGCGCCGACGTCAACGCCCAGGGCGGGGAATACCGTACCGCATTGACAGCGGCCTCAATTGCTGGCCACACAGACATTGTTCAGCTTCTACTTGACAGCGGGGCCAATGTGCATATGCTGGAGGCATGCCGCAGTGAAATCAACGCAGTGATTGTCCAACTGCTAATACGACAAGGAGCCATCATTCCAGAAGGGTACAATGGGCCAGGATTAGATGAAGAAGGCTTCACGGATGAAGAAGAATTCACAGACGAAGAAGAATTCACAGACGAAGAAGAGTTCACAGACGAAGAAAACCTCTCAGTTTATCTGGGTTAATGTTTATATCTCGCTGATACAACCTCCAGAACTCAGAGAATGAAAGGATATAGGGTAAATGCCACACTCTGGGCTGGGTAGATGGACTTAACTGCAACCTATAACCAAATCATTTAAAATGAAATAACTTTTCGAAACTGATTTGTAACACGCGTGTCTCTAAAACTCTTCCACCACCATTATCTATAACTAACATGTCGCATACTTGTAAAGTAAATGAAGAAACGTGACTTTGTGAATGGAGACCATTCCTTGGGCGAGATGTTTCCGTTCATTTTCCCTCACCGCTCACTGATTCACAAAATCTGCTCTCCTTACCGATATCAAAGAAATCCCTCTCATCGGCTCGGCGGTGCATAGTTGCACCTATGCTATTTAGCGATGTTCAGGGCCAGGCCCTACTAAGCCCAAGCCGGGCCGGGCCCGCTGCAGGGCTTGAGTGGGCTCAGGGCCCCGGAGAACACAAGAAATACCTACTCCATGCATTTTCGCTTCCTAAGAGACGAAACAAGACTCCGAGAAGCATATTCAGATAGTTCTCGGTGGATTAAAGACCCAGATGAACAATGGAATGTGATAAGAGTTTGAACAGACTGTAATCAACGGTTAATCATTGATTTCAAATCAACTTTGTTCAACCGTATAATCACGGTTGAACGGTGTTTGATCACCCGTTGAACACTGTTCAGACTCAATGCAAAAAGCAACGAACCTATGACCTCCAGGTGATGGGTAAGGGGGAAGGAAATACTGAAGATGCACACAACCATTATACTATGCAACTGATGAATACCTCGAGAGTAGCGCAGATTTATTTGTCTCTGACTTTGGCAAAGTGCGCATTTTTCAATCCCGATGAGAGCTATGAACCATCCTCCTACATTGATCCCACGCCTCTGCTAAACCTGTGGAATGGATTTAGTCACATGGGATGTGGATCCAAGTAGGATTCTGGGAAGCACTCGCATGTACAAGTATCAACATTGCATGAACACATCTTTATGGTGTCGTTCAATGCTACCCTCCCCCCCTTTCACCCCAACTTTCTGTACTCAACGCCTGGGATGCAAATCATGGAGTTGATAATTTTACGGTAATTACCCCACCAATGTTGCCCAATTTCGCGTGTGGAGTCCAGCACACTGCAAAATCACTCATTGTGTTAACGTTACCCAGGTTTAAAGCAATCTTGTGTATAGAGAAAAAATGTGTCGAATTAATTGGCACCATACTGAGATATCTACATGAAGAAACTAGCGATAAATATGCACCCGGGACCAGCAAAAAAAAAACTTGTGCAAGGACTGTGGAAAATGCAAGGATCACAAAATGACTGTACTAGCCTAACCACAATCTTTGCCTGAATATTGAGGCCTTCCAATCTTTCCTTTCGAGTCACCATAGGTAAGGAGGAACCACAGAATGACATTCAGTTGAATTGCGAGTGCTGCTCAACATGTCCCGGACTTATAAAATTAAACTTTCAAAGTTCACACAGTAATTGATGATAGAATCATCCAAAAGCTCTGTGTAACATCATCTACTTGGCTCAGTTGTAAGATGCTCTTTCCTACTGGCTTCCTTCCAAATATTGTGCATGTTCGAGTCTCACAGTTGGCACTCTTTTTCTATTTTACTTGAACATCGTTTGAACCCTCTTTAAACAGGGATCTAACTAAACAAAGTTTAAAATCCGATTTACGTTGAGATGCTCATTGTTTAAACAAACCTAATAGGGTTACTGTGATTATAATTTATACCGTTGACGATATCCGAACTCCGGCTGAAAAACGCCGGACTCGTACTGCCATGCGAAGTACTGGCCCACAAGCGCACGTACATTCATGCCCTATTTCCTTCATTTCTTTATTTATCATATGCCCGTTATTCGCTTTCCAGTGATCCGACTGCTTGAGGTATAACAGAACTTGAAAACAGAAAAGAGAAAGCACAGAGAAACGATTCGAAGTAGCGAGAACCGGAAAGTGTGTGGTGTTCGTATCTCGCACTCCACCACTTAGGTAGTCGTCAAAAATGATGCACTCATAGAATAGACCACCACCCTCGTGTGCCCAGTAGCGCATGGTTGCACATCTCGATTGATGGAGAAGTCGGAAAATTGCAGTACTATATTGGCCACCTAAGCATTCATGCCTCACTCTCAATCTGTTCGCTAACCCTACGTGCGCCCAACTGTATCAGAACAAAGGCATGCTTCCTAGGAAGGATTCAAGACCCTAAGTTCCCAAATATCCCAACATTTGAGTTCACAGTGAATTTCTTTTGCGCGGCAGTACAACATGGCCAAATAACGGGCTAGCTGGCCACCCCGCTAAATAATTGCCTGAGCCTTCAAATGCCCGCCAATTGCGCTCTAGATCATAAAGTGAGATCGTATTGACTATCTCACACAGTTGTGGTGTATATATGAGGCATACGAAAGGTCAAAAAATCTGGTTCCGACCGGTGCAAAACCCCAAAATCGGGGTTGTGAAATGAACAAGCGTCCTACAAGTAGAAGAAACGCCTAGATGGGCCAAATTGAGATCCAGGCTGCTTAATAGGAAGTATTGGGATGTACCTGAGCACCCAACTCTATTACAAGATCCTGGTAGCTCCTCCAAAAAATCCGACTATTAGCGAGACCGAAAATGGGTGGTTTGAGATAATGGCCTGCAGAGCTATCAGAGGTGAATGGATAAAATCTCGGAATACTTTTCAAAATGAAGGATTGGATGGTAAAAGGTACTCTGTAAGGTTCCGGATCAATAGCATGGCGGTATCGTGTACTGCGACGGTCGCCAGCATGGCTGACCGCAAAGGCAGTTGTGCTTTCCTGAGTGTGTAAAAGAGAGTAATGAGAGCATTGCCATCCAGCAGCACCACATAAACACGCCCAGCATCAGGGGATCAGAATGAGCCCCAATAGTCGTGGATCGACGAAGAAATGGTGGAGAAATAGCTACGGCAAGTTGAAGCGAGGCGATGGCAAGAAATTGATGTCCCCACGCCTCGGATTCCGATCCGCGATGCCGTGACTTCGAAACAGCTGCTGATTGCGGTTACTTCCATTGCAGTTTCGAATCAAATGATAGATAAGCCTTTTATTCATTTCGATTGGGCTACGGGTTTATACAAGTTCAGCTTACATTTTGACCTACGTCAATATTTTTCTTTATCTGGTGTGGGAGCGGCACTCTGAACTTCCTCCCACTTGGCCCATTGCCTGGATTTCTTTGATTACGCCACGAGTTGGTGAACCACACTCCACCAAGTAACGCCATTACGTTGCGCTGTGGTACCTCTTCAAGTTCTGGGCCGAGGCTTCAGCAGCAGTCTAGTGTACCGTTAACGTTCAACGGATTCTGACGGTATAACCTAGTGCTCCGCAGCGGGCCTGGGTACAAACTCAGTCAACAACATGCACTCCGTGCTTGATGGCACCGAGAACCCCCGCGTCGGAGGCTTCAAGCGCCTGCAATCAGCAATCGTTCCCCGGGCCAAAATTCTCGTCGTCTCGAGGTTTTCGAAAGAAGCCTTCAGTTCCGTGGTTTGAATGGATTCCACTTACTGCCTTTGAAAGCCAGCCTGATTCGGCATTGCCTCCTGTCCACGCCGACGATTATCAGACCACCGTATGTTGCCGGCGACAAAAGCCAGCCCCTCATTTTCGGCAATGGTATCCTGGCCCTCATGTGGTATGTCAACTTCTCCCGCTGCGCACCACACTGAGACCATTCCGATTTGAACGACAACTTTCACGGTGACAATTTCTTCTTGCTACATCTTTGTTGGAGGGCAACTCTCATGGGAGCCGCTCCTATAAAGACAACATCCTTTGTGACTGAGGTAATATTGTCTCGTAGCAGGTAACCCAACGCGTTACAGTTGAGTCACCAAACACAGCCAAAGTGTGGTTGAGTTTTCGTGCAGTTCATAAGAAATAATACCGTTGTGTATTCTATCCCAGACAAACAGATATTCACCGATTTTCCCTAAGTGTCCGAGATCTAGGGGTACTTGGCACCACACCACGCAGTACCCTACGCTTTCCCGGATAGTTCGTGGCTACCTTCCAATCCAAGGTTCTGCCACTGCTTCCGAGCGGTCTTTTTCGAAGCTGCAATACTTCGACGCACTTGCCTATTTCCCGAGCTGTTTGAGGCTCATCAACTACTCAAAATAAACGTTAATTCCCCTTCATGCAGGCCACGGGGGTGGGGGGGTTCAATGTGTTTTTTCGTTAGGCAAGCTCCAGATACAATTCGTGCGGTATCTTTTACATGTGTCCAAGACAGACGTAGAAGCTTTTAAGACTCGGCCGAAATCGTCACTATCAGATTTCCATTGCCATTGGCGGCGTTCGCACCTGGAATACATCAAATGGTGTGCTGTCGCCGAAGGTACGAACCTTACCATCGACGAAGCCATTTCCCTGGCATGTGTTGATCACTGCGTTTCCACCAGTCGCGACATCTCGGCTTGAAACGGTGGCTGTCAGCATATTGCTCTATAACTTGAGTGGCGGGTGATACGTACCAAAACGACGAGGCCGAAGGGCCACCGGAAATGTTGCTTCCGAACCAATGGCACGACCCTGAGGTGCAAAACGTGACGTTTTCACCGTTGACGGTACAGGCGGTGGTTCCCAGTGCGTTGAGGAAGTTGAAGCACGCGACAGCGTTGGCAACTGGGCACGCCGGTGGAACCTCCCCGCACTCGAGAGTGAATAACGGCTGGAGTCTTTTCATTTCCTCTGGGGCAGCACTGTTCATCCTGGCGGTGAGGAGCAAGAATGAGGTCGTACCGGGAGTAGGAATCCGCCTGTAGAGCTCCTCGGAAGTCAGACCCAGTGACGCCAGGCTCGGAAGGCCGGGTCCTGGAATGACTTCGGGGAAGTCCGTGTCTGTGGTGGTCGGGATGGCGGAGACGAGGCTGACGACGGAGACGGAGATGGCCACAAGAATAAACTTGAACAGGGAGGTGAGCATTGCTTTGGTTATCGCTGACGACGGGTGGACTTGAAGTGGAGTCACTGGGGTGTAACTCTTGCCCTTGCTATCCAGCGACTGTGTCGTATTTATACTGCACGGCCAGAAATATGCTGTGAGTGAATTCAAAATACTCTCTGCGCCATGTTGTAGGATACTTACGCCGCGGCGACGGGATCTTACGGATTTTTGTTGCCTTTCCGCATAACGTTACATCGTCTCCTGCATAACGGTATTTTGCGGGTTTCAAACCCACCCCTGTTCGCCCCAGAATCCTAGAGAATGGCCAAGAATATGGATTTCTATTACGCCGTTCACCGGCAGTTCAATTTCTATCAGAGGTGTTGTGGACTTTACACGCATGACAGCAGCCGCAGGCCCTTGACCCTTCAAAAACACCTGAATGCTCCCAGGCAGGATACTCATCAAATATGAATCTTGGTTGATCAAATCAGCTGAGTCTTTGGACACAGAATGTGTGGTTGAGTTATTCTCAGTCAGGTACCAGCCACCTCTCTGCCACTGTTTAAATCAATAATCGCGGTAGATGGTCAGAATAATGACGGGAGAAGGTCAGAGCTTCCAAGCGGCGAAGCCATTTAGAAGACACGTTCTGTCACCCAAGACCGAGAAAGCCTGTGTTCCGCGAGCATCTCATTTATTTACGCTCCGCAGGCGTCCCGTCGCGAGTGTTCTTAAAAATGTCGGCTTGTCGGCTCACTACCTAGTTCGAGCTCAGCTGTTCGTTCTGGATACATCTCGGACCTTTTCCTCCTCATTCTGCGGCATGCGGCGCGCGTGTGAGGCAGGTGGATTCTCCAATGGAAACAGGATGCATCCTGCAGTGCCTGAGCATATGGGTACGTTGATTTGATTCTCGTCTCTCAGTATAACTCTCCACTATATATGCCCACTAGGACCCTCAGAGACCTCTCTTTAGGATCACTTGTGAGTGCTAGACCCCAACATGAGTTTTCCGATCGTCTCCTCGTTCAGACTCGTCGCCTTGGCGTTCTGCACCGCGACTCTTGTCTCCGCTGCCCCTGGCGCCCTCGAAGACTTCCCGAAGTCATTCCAGGACCCGGACTTCCAACTTTGGCGTCTCTTAATTTGACCTCTGGGGAACTGTACCGGCGTGTTCCCGCTCTCGGTACGATCTGATACCGTTTCCACTCAATGACAGGCTGATGTCCTGGCTTAGACGAGATGAAGCGAATCGAGCCCTTATTCGATCTCACGTGTGGCCAAAGTGTGGCCTGCCCAGTCGCCAATGCCGTCGCTTGCTTCAACTTCCTGAACGCATTGGGAACCCAGCTCTGTACCATCAACGGTGATTTCGGCACTGTTATATTCTGTTCTTCCGGCCCTTGCGACTGGGGCGGGACCAACATTTCGGGAGACGAGTCTGTCTCCTCATTCTGGTATATACCCCCTGTCGCTCAGTAGCGCCCTTTTTACCGAGTTAAATATCGCTACAGTCGGGATGTCGCCGTCGGTGGGAACACCGTCATCAACACATGCCAGGGAAATGGGTTTGTGGATGGTACGCACGTCCTGCGGTGAACCCCAGCGCAATCTAACGGATACCAGGTTCAAATGCCGCCAATGGTAATGGCGGTCTCATCGTAACGATTTCGGAATTTCTTTAAGCTAAAATTTGGCAATTCCGGACAGCTCGCTCTCCGGAGCGTATATCAAGCCTTTGATGGGTTTATAATGTATTCTCTCGTCGGTTGTTGGTGGAGAATGAAGTTTAACTCTCGTTATTTGAACACTATGGGTCCACAACGCCTAGCCAAAAGATAGCAATACTCGTAGCCCTTGAACTTTGCATGCCCAGTTTTCAGTGTTAGTCGTGAACTTGTTTTTCTTCTGGGCACCGGGGATGCCCATAAGAGAGACTGCCTCTTGTAACTCAGAAGAACTGTGAGGCATATAATGAACGGATATTAAAATTTGTGACGGTACTTAGGAAACGAGCCGGATCAAACACGCATTTTTCCCGACCACCACAACGCCGACTGCGAGGTTTCGCGC
The DNA here is from genome assembly GCA_029378395.1 of Mycena leptocephala. NCBI lineage: Eukaryota > Fungi > Basidiomycota > Agaricomycetes > Agaricales > Mycenaceae > Mycena > Mycena leptocephala. The sequence goes on along the minus strand of JARJLF010000706.1, from coordinate 45,659 downwards.
ATCTATTGTCCGATCCTCGCCGAGTCCTCGGCGACTAGCGGCTGGATTGCCCCCCCCATTCTTCGTCGAAGACTCACCGCTGGATCGGGAGTTCAGAGGACGGCGATTGCCTTCTCTCGGAGTAGGAGCGTTGGGGTCTGACCTGGAGCGGTATCGATGAAGCGCAAGGAACAAAAGAGGAGCAAGAGGTCGGACGAGCCAGACGTACTGCTGAATTGGAGAACACCGCACAGAACGCTCGCATTGCAGACACGAGACTTGCCGCAAAACTTAACGGAGGGTGAGGGGTCACCCGTGCGGACAGTATTAAGTCGAGTGGACCAGGATCTTCAACGAAATACATGTGGCAGTAAGTGAGAGGCCTTCAGCGTCTGAGAATAACGGAGTTAAACAAGCGCTTGACTCTCGATGAGTATTTGGGAGGGGTTGAGCATCTCACACCTCCCCGCCATCCAGCGCACCCATTACAACAGCGCGCTCTGAGGTCCCGCGCCCTCGATCTGAATCCTCTACCGAGTGAGGATGGGTGCGTGCGCGAGGGGGGAAAAAGAGGACCAGCAGGACGCGAAGCGTATTCAGGAAGACGCACGCATGGAGACCGCGAAGAGTTGACGCGGGCAAGGTACCGGTACCCGACCTCCCAGTGCGCTTTCCGTGATGTTCTATAGACCGCACAGGCTACGCGCACAGCACGCAAGATTGGCGTAGGCGCTAGACGAGCAATCTAAGCCGTCATCGACGGCGTGCGGATCGAGCCAATCTCGAGTGTTCATCGTCTGGTACACGATTACGGGCTCGCAGACGAGCGACGCCGATGCGGTGCGAACATTCCCACCGAAGAACTGGAGCACATTCGCGCATGATGGCGTAGAAGCGCTGTGTGGCTGGAGTAAGCCGGAAGAGGGGACTATCGACGTTAAGGTACGAGGAGCGCACCCTCGAGGATGCACGGCGACGATGTAGGTGTTCCAAGCCCAGGAGTCGATGCCAGCGACAAGCCAGGAGGTGTGCGGTGGGGAGATTCGCAGCGGGTCTCCCTTGTACCGCACGTCTTGCGCTGGAAGCGACGCAAAGGGGGGGGGGGTATATTATACTCGCGCGGTCCACAAGCTGAACAGCGAGTTTACGGAAGACAAACATGTAGTACTGTACGGGTGGTTATCCTTACAGAATCCTACAAGATGCCAACCGAGCACAACTTGGATGAAGGGCGAGTCAAAGATACAGCGTGGCTGTGTTGATCGGCGGGCGGATCAATCTCTATCAATCACCTTTGCTCTTCACGTCCATCGTCCTCCCTCCTGCCCGACGCCTGGAGTCCAATTATCACCCAACCCCGCATTCCTAATACTTGTCGCTCGAATAAAATGCTCCTGGCTTTCTTTCCTGCTCGGATTCAGACTGTTGACGCGTCATTCCGCGTTTCGGAAAAAAAATGCGTCCAGAGCGTCAACCTGCCATATCTCGCCCGGACTCTCGCATGATAACTGGGATGTCATACTTGGACGAGAGAAATCTGATCCTGCTCGCTTTGCGTGCCGCTCTTTCCAGTTTGGTGGGTTTCTCTGCTACGTGTACCTGCCTCATTCCACTCATCCTCCTCGTCCTTGGACTGATGTTTCACTCTGTGCTACGACTTCCAGATTCTTTTTGGCATGCGCATTCCATCCAGAAAGCCAGCGATCCTACCCTCGTGGATGTCCGCCGTAGACGCAAACACGCGGGGCGTCCCAATATCTCGCTCGCGGATGTGTTGCTATTTCCAGGTCCTTCATACGCAGTGACTTTCGAAGCGCCTTTATTATGAAACGGTTAGTATCGCTGTGCATCGGGCTAGACAGGGTACCATCCGTGGCTGCTTAACTTGAACATTGTGTTTAGTCTTTTTCCGTCGAAGCGGACAGGGCGCATTTATGGAGACCGTGTCTGTGGATGCACCGGTGCTTCTTCATCTCCAGATCTTCCCCTGCACTGACCCATCCATATTCCATTTTCATTTCGGTATGATTTCGTCGTAGGTGCCCCGCGTCGCACAGTTCATTTATCTGGGGGAGAATGCGTGTGCAGCGGGTGCGACCACGGGCGTCGACCGGTCTACGACACTCTCCAGCTGTTTATACCCATCATGGAGCGTACCTTGCTCCTCTGGTCTAAGGCGCAAGATCGCTGAACGCTGCCGCAGGTGTGTGCATCGGTGATTTATTTTTGAAAGTCTATGCGATGCTTTGCGGCGTGTTTCTTTCAACTTCTTATATCTTGTTACAGCGATCTCTTACTTCGCGCTGACTCACAGCGCAGCTTATATTCGATTCTTCGCGCGACCTGCTGACTCCCCGTCTTCCAAGTTCCTGTGCATGTCTCTTTCCTTGAATTGTTCGGTGATTGCACTGTTCCCTCGCGGTGAATTTTTCGCTAATTGGTCTTACTTCAAGCCGGCGTTGCACAGCTCTTTCAAGCATCTTCCAACTGCGTCAACTATCCTCCGGCGCCGAGTCGGATCCCTCGCTCTGAAGTTCAGTAATTCCTGTAGCAGGTTAAAGAGCGGGTCCCACGTCGTATACTGGTGCGCGCGTGCGTGCGTTCCTTGTTGCTGATTTCATTCTGACGGCCGTTTCCCTGTCTGTGGGCCCTCAATCGTTCTTTGTTGGTTGCTCCGCGTGTTGCGCTTCCGTTAGCATGCACATTCTCAAACAATCAAATATTCTACGCCCCAACTCGCATCCCACAGCGTATGCCGAGCTGCGCTCATTAATTATTTTCTGAACAGATCAGGAATGGCCCTTGTCTGAATCCTGGATGCTCAGCATTGCGTGCTGGTGCGTGCCTGCGTAGCTATCCGTACTGCGTGGCTCTGATTCATATTTCCCCCGAATTCTACCGGGATCCTTGTCTTCTTCTCTGGTTATGTTTCCAGGAGAACCATCCGCACCTCCGTTCGGCTTCCTTGATTTTTTAGTTTGGCCTCCACATCTTTCATCCATTCTGGAACTGCGCGAATATCCTGAGTGCGTTTCTTTGTTTCATTTATCTCTCTTTCTACGTCGTTCTTTGTGCTACATCTGCAATTTAAACACTTTCATTCAATTCACGCAACGCCGTCGACCTACCTCCATTGGGTGTCTGTAAGGGGGCTGGCCTTGAAAAAACCCGATTTTGACCCAGCTCATATATACTCCTGCAAACGAGAATCAGTGTATGAATAAGAGGGTTAATGGGCTGAAATTTTGGGTGTAAGCAGGTGGGCAGTATATGAACATTTTGCCCCCAAGAGCGCCAGAGGGGAGCAAGTGGAACGGATCGAAACCCGACCGCAACGTTGAAATTGCAAAGATGCGTATTCGGGCTCTCGAAAAACCCAACCAAAAGCCGGCGGCGTAATTGATGAAATGTATTTGGAGTGCGGAACCTGACTGGTACCTCAGATTGTCGGCGGGGAGCATAGTTTCTTCAATCTCCGAGTCATTTTTGTGCCAAGATTTGGCTGAGGGTCAAACATTTGCAATAGGTTCACACGAGAATGTGCCGATAGAGCCTAGTCTACAGTCTTTAAGCTTGTGGATCTGTTCCAGCACTTACTGCCAATAAGCACGTGCTGCTCCATCCGGCTATGACATTCCATGACCTCCCATCAAGCCTTTGGAGACTGGAATATGTGAGGATCAGATCTACTCGAACTTCTACTAAATGGCTAGCACGAGACATTCAAAATATTGTGCCATGGTTTCTTTCCCTTGGGATCAAACCGGTTTGCGTCTCGTTCCAAATTGATCACATTTAATGCTAATTTCGGAGAATATCGGGTGATTCAAAGTGCAAGTGAGATTGGCACGAGATACAATTCTTTGTTGTAAATCTGAGGTTCCGAGATGTAGTCTGTGAGCGCCTCAATAAACTGTAAGACCTTCTAGCATTGAAAGCTGACTCCGTTGTAGCTTCTGTTTATTAGTGACTAGGAACTGTCTGTGATTCTGGAGCCATCTCCTTTACGTCTTTAGCCCAACTGAATGTCGAGAACTTGATTCTCGTTCTGTGGAATTTGGCCATTCCCCAAGGGATGCGCGTGTATGTGATTCCAGCAGGTTTGATAACTATCGATCATTTCGAGCGGCAGATTGGGAAGCGCCTGTGAACAATGTGCGTATGAGCCAACGTGAGCTTTACAGAGGGAAGACTGACGCGAAGCCATGCAATCAGATCATTTAACCCGATGATTGAATACGCGTAGGTGGCGAGGTTATTAGCTGGACCACCGAGGCCTGCGAGGTCAATTTCCCGTAGATCTCTGAGAAGCTCAGAGCAATTCGGCGATAGCCGGACTATCCGGGTCCACTGTATGTCCCCCATGCTATCGAAAATTGAGTATGTCAATGTGGGCCAGGCTTACACAGTGCACGAGTTTCAACTGACCACAGCTGGGGTAGAACACCGGTCTGGATGTGTTTCAGCAACAGGAGGCATCCCTGGGTGATATCCCTGTGTATCGGCGACCACCGTACTTCCGATTTGGCAGAGCTCCATAGTCGATGCAAGCTTCTGCCGTTGCCTTTGAATGGGAGAAGAAGATGGATTAAGATGAGCATATTGTCCCAGGAAATATCCAACACAAGGCGGATATAAAATAAGCTTTGTGCTTCTCTACCACCGGAGGAACAATCCTTGCAAATCCAGAACGCTCGGAGAACCCGAAGAAGCTGTGGGAAGGCCGAGAGGAATTCATGACATTCGCTCGACGTAATCTCAGTCTTTTGACCAATTTCATAAACCTTGAAATTCCGCTTGAAGGCCGAGTCATAGAAATCCATGTCACAGTAACCTTCCCAGCGATGGACAAGATCCTGAGCGGCGGTAATTGGCTAAATTCTCTATAAGGGACATCAATATCGACACAATTTGAACTGGGGTTTTCGGACTTGCCTTCAACCAATGAATCATTTTTCTCACGTCTTTGTTGAGGCCGCGCCAGAGAAATTCAGGGTTAACCGAGCGAATGAGGGGCAGAAGATCTGCGGAAGGTGGGATAGAAGTCAGATAGGCAATGCCGGGGCAGCCAAGCCTCCTGTCAATGAATATTATTTGGGAATGATATGCGACAACGGTTGGGAAAATTGGTACGCACCAAGCAACATGGTCTGAACTAGATCGGACCTGATCAGGAGGAAGTTCATCGCACATGTAGGAAAGAGCTTTCAGAGCTGAGCGGGCCAGCGCCATGCGTAGGTGTGGAGTATTGATACAGAACTCCTGTGACCGAAGTGGATCCTCAAGGAACTCTCGAAACGATGCGTGGGGGGGGGGGGGTATATTATACTCGCGTGGTCCACAAGCTGAACAGCGAGTTTACGGAAGACAAACAAGTAGTACTGTACGGGTGGTTATCCTTACAGAAATCTACGAGATGCCAACCGAGCACAACAACGTTCCAGGGGGTCGGATGTACAAGACGCTGGCAAACTGTGAACTGGCTGGCCGTTGGAATGGCTGGATTTCCAGTTAGAACCTCGTGGGACCTGACCACAAGCGGAGTGCGCAAGTGTACGGGAGGAGTTCCCTCCTCCCAGGTAAAAATCCCCGGTATCCACCAGTTCACAGAAAGCTGTCGTACGGCTTTCCCTTTGCAGATGCATGCACACCACCTGCTTCCGAAGAAGCAGACCCAAGGACTTTAGGGTAGGAGAACCGTCTCTGAGGAGACAGCCCAACAAAACAAGAACCCGATGGTCTTCGTGAAAACAAGCAACCGGTACAGAAAATCCAAGAGATTCTACCAGGCCAAATGGGAGCGGTCCAGGATTCATAGGAAAATTGGCGACCTCCGCGTGGCCAATCACTCCAGTGGGACCATGGCCAAACGTTCCAGTCGATCGTTCCACGCGAGACGACTCGGCGTCAAACACTCCCGAACAAGTGTGGTGATATCCAAGTGGCAAATCCGAGGTTCTGTATGGCCAACGGCTCCAGTAATACCCAAAGGTCCGAGTCCCGGCGCTTCATGATCAGCGTTGCGTTGCCAGGAAAGAATCGCCAAGGCCATCACATTCGGAGATAACCGGAAATCACGGAGTAGGGTCCGATGGTCCGTGCGCATCCAAAGGCCAGCGGATCCAAATGTCGTCCGTCGCTAACGTAGGCCAGCCCCCTAGCGCATAGTGCGTGTACCCTTGTCGGTCCCGTGGGTCCAAAGGAATCCAAAATGAGGTTATAGGCCAGGGTCCTATCCGGAATACAGTGCCAGTGGTGGTGGCGTAGGAAAGTACGTGATCGTGACGTGAAAGTGGCACCGCGGTGTCCTGAGGCTGGGAGCGCACGCCGTTGGCCAATCCGCCCAAAAGATGCATCGTGCATCAGCACCCGGGACAGTGCTTTGGGTCCCAGAGTCCACGAATGGCCAGGATTTGAGGGTTCCAAAAAGGTGACATGGTGGTTCCGGTGTACGGTGATTCATATAGGGAGATATTAGGGACTTTCAGAGTAGCCCATTTCGACTTCATTTCGATCTCATTTCGTTTTCTCATTTCGCTGGCAAGCGTGACCGGCAAAGCCCGAAATAAGCGAAATCTCATTTCGCCATCACAATCAAAGTTGATTCTCATTTCGCTGGACGCTTGCTCGTCATCTGGCGATGTCCTCACCGCTGCCCGCCCATCGCCCACAACAGTGAGCTCCAATATATCCCTCCACAACTAACCATGTGAATCGTGGCTTTTTTCAATGATTATGTGCACTGCATACTCGGGGATCTCAATCATCTAGCGAAACAAAAAGATGTCGCCAATGGTAAATTTTGAGGCGGCGGGAATGGGCGGCGCAGTGTGGTCGGGGATGGGGGACAATATGCGGAAGTGATGGGTGTTGTCAGGGAAATACAAGCGAGTTTGGTCACATCAGTCACCGAAATGTGGGTTGAAATGAGAACGAAATGAGCTCGATGGAGTCGAAATGGGCTCGAAATGGGCTACTCTGAAAGTCCCTATTGTCGGAATCATCCGAGGATACCTTTAATACCGAATGAAGGCAATAAAGACCTTCGCCAACCTCTCTGGCAAGCCGCAGGACGTTATATTACTCACGGGCCTGTAGGTGTGTGAAACAACTCGATCCTTTCCCTCTTTCTGCCTCTGAAATCACGGTCTTTTTATTTTGCACGCTGCCCAACTGCTCTCCAGAGCGTTGGCGGCGGGGCGACGCACTGTGACTTGGCGGTAGTCCGAACTGGGCATTATCGCAGGCCCTGTGGAGGTCCTATGTCTCACTCTATGGCCGATGCTCGTCCTTTGCGTGCCTTTCATCCGAGCTGAAGCCCGTTTCCAGACTCATCTCCAGCACGCCGCGGTCGCGGAGGGACGAATCTTGTGCTCGCGTGCACATAAGCGCTGGCGCATCGAGGGTCGCGAACTGCGCTGTAGCATGATACACTTCTGGAGGTGCGAAACGGTGCGGGTCCTTTCATCTTCTTACATCTTGATACTGATTCCATCTCTCCCACTTCATCTCTTCTGGCCCAACAACCTCGTGCTGCGCATTCAGTACACAGTGTATGCAGCATCTTCGCCGGCGGGATCGACCCGCAGTGACGCCGACGCCCGGTGCCGAAACCCGCTGTACCCGACCGGGGACGGCGTACTGGAGGCTGACGGGAACCCGCCAGCAGCAGCTGCGGATGCAAAGCTCGTGCGCGCAATATAGGATCCGGGGGCATGCGAGGAAAAGCAGCGGGAGAGCGTAGAGAAATTATCAGCTGCGAACCGCCACGCGCGCTACATGTGTCCAGTGCTGCATGGCCATGCGGCTGCTGTAGGTACGAAAGGTACAGCGGGCGCAAATCTGGAGCCATGGCGAGCGCGATGCGATGCGTTGCGGTGCGCAGATTCCAATCTACATGTCTGGCCTGGCGGCCGAGGAGCGGGTTGTCATCTGAGGTAGCAGGACGAGCTTCGCAGTAAAATCTGTATATTGTATATTATCCACTGCGGTGTATTGAGCCATTTTTACATATGCTATACATAAGTGCCATGCCCCTAACTGCCCACTTGATGGAGGGATTGGAGCAAAAATGCGCCCTGTGTCGGGCGCGGCATTTCGTGGCCCAAAACATTGAATAGCCTGATTGGGATACTTATGTCAGCCCGCCCTTGAGGTTCTTGGCAAACAACGATAGACATCCTGGACGCCGTTGTCAACGACGAGCTCGCCAAGTGATCGTGTCTGATGACAGCGGTCACAAAACATGTGGGTTGCCAACCCAAAAGGTATTTTATTATTGTCTGATACATCATAGCGTATCTCTCGCGAGAGCTCTGGATGTATCACGGCGGATTTCACCTGAGAGTGGGTGATGTATCACCCCCCCACTCTGCGGTGCGTGTTCCCTTTACTGAGCTCCTGTAAGCTTCTCCCTTGGTACTCCTCCTGATTCTCCGGACGCTTACCTGCGTGTTGGTCATTCCTGTACCTCATCTGCAACAATCGTGATCTAAATTTCTGCATCATTCCATTTTCGTGTGCCTATCCGTCTCCTCCAATTGTAAGCTGTTCCGCTCGTCTCACTCTTACCTTTACTCCCGTAAGCTGACAATCGTTTTAAGGTATTCATACGGTGCGCGCGGTAACTCGGATTGGTCGAAGACGAGGCAGCGTTTGACCTAGATTGGGTTTTCTATACCAGTAACGATCTGTCGGTTCCGCTAAAGTACAACTACTCGATCTTGCGAGCTGAATTCCTCATTAGCAAATTGCTTGTCGCGTCGATGAATCCCGGAGTCTGCGCGCATGACTTCGCTCACTGTGTCAAGGTGAATGCCAACTTCGGGGCGGGTCTCTGTCCTCGTCGCTCCAGATCGAGCTGTATTGACCTCCCATCTCAAGGAGTTCGAACTGTGGCCCAGAGTAGTGATCGGGTATTCCTCCCATATTGTGCGCTTGAAATTGACGATGACGATGATGAGGGTGGGGTACATGCCCGTTATCTGGCGGCCTATCCTCACGACGACCTGGGAAATAAAGTTCCACGGGGAATCGAGTCCAAAGTCCAAGTAGCCTATGATCTGCGTTCCCTGAAAGTGGTCGGTCAAAAGGACGGCACGAGAATGCGGGGTGATTCCCTACCCAGAGAAAACTGTAGATGAAGCCAGACTCAACGAGGAGTGAAAGAACATTCTCTGTGGACATCCCGTGATATTTCACGCCCAGGCTCAACTCTTTCATTATCTTCCGATGTTGCCTAGTATATTATTAGCACGGTCAGAATCATGGATTGCTTGCGTACCATGCTTTGAATCCAATCAATAAAGTGCACAAAATATTGGTCCCGAGAGAGAAAGCCCACACGAGAATTTGCGACTTCACATAAATTGTGGCGGCTCCAGGGAGTGACGTTGATCCGTGATAGAGACTGAAAGTAACATCGATGAGCGCAAAAACTGCGAACAAGTCCAATGAGCACAGAACCGGTGCTAAAATTGCACAGAAATCCAACCAAATGCCGCGAGAAGTAGGACACAGGGTGCCACAATTGTCGGGATCCATCCTTGATAAATGGCCCAAGTGCGCCAGATGACGACCGCATCTGCGACAATTGCCTGGGTACTACTCATCAACAAACACGTAGAATGTGAAATTTTTCACGAACGTTAAACACAAAGAACATTTCCTGCACACCGACAAATTTATCGAAGGTGTCGTCTGCCAGGTCTGCTCGATCCAGAAGGGGGATCTCGGTAGTCATATAAAGGGAATGTATGTTTTTGAATGCTATGTAGCAATCCACAGCCCATGCAGTGACGGAAGTAGCGTAGAGGTAGCCCACAACGACGGACATTATAATGGCCCCGCGCGACCTGACGCCTCTCTGACTGTAGGTTGGGCCTATTTGAGTCAAAGACCGCGAAAGATTTATCACAGAACACGTACCGAATTGAGTATACAGCGAGGGCAAAGAAAATGCCATATGCGCCTGAGAATATCGGGAAGAGAATCTTGATCCCAAGCAATGGACTCACCGAAGAACACGCCTTCAAAAAGTATACCCAGAACTTCCTGGATCGTAAGACTTGCATAGCTCTTCAGAAGCAATGCATCGGCCTCTGATAACAGTCCTGAGGAGTTGGACGCCATAAGAGAAGGTGTGGGAGGAGAAGGGACCGCGTGTCGACGATTTATATATGTACAAGTATCCACACAGCTTCTCAAGATAAGCATCGCGGAAGCGGGGCGGCCCGACTTGTACGAAATTGTCCACGGCCGCGGGAGTCGGGACAAACCATGGGATCTTTCTCTACTCTTCAGGCCTCTATCCTCTTCGTTCTTAATTTATCAGAGATGAGGATCCCTCCCGATCAGGTTTTGCAGCGATGGATCAATGTTGAGTGATATCTTCCCAGATAGTTCCACGAACGTATCGGTGTACATGTTCAGTGACCGTGAAGATATTGTCGTTCGTCCCAAGAAGTTCAACCAAATTCATCGGTATATGCCAATCTGCTTCATTCGATAGACGAAGATAATCTGAAAATAATCAGTCCGACGCGACGCGTTTGGATCACATGCTGGGAGACCTTACCCGAAATGTTACTTGCTTTCCCACCAGACGAAGTGATGCCGTGCTCTGCCGCCACTGCGGTGCCGAACGATTTTTGGACCAAAAACATGACATCCAAACATGTCTCTCCCTTTGGCCAAATTTTTAGGCCCCCTAAGAACATGAGCTGAACCCGATAGCTTTTCTGTCCTCTTTTTGTTGTCTTGAGATGATACCTCTTTGCGTCCAAATTCTCGCAGGAATATACATTATTTTTAATGGTGTTTTTCACGCAAGAAAAGACCTACGTTTGGGACCCAAATAGCGAAATTTGCTTTGTTCTCTCCCTGTTTCGGCGTCGAAAACTCTTGTCAAAAATGATACATTTTTGGACGTATTTTTGGGACGCAAATAAGCATCATGTTTTGGGTCGAATTTGGTGTAGAAAATTGACCTAATAAGGAATCTTTTGGGGTTGATTTTACGTCGCGCGGGAAACATATTCCCAAACAGGAAGACATGTTTGGATGCCGTGTTTTGGACCCAAAACTCCCCCGGCCTCCGCTGTGCGCCGCGATTTACCTCGGGCATCAATTATGATACTGCTGGTCATGCAGAGGTCTTAAGGAATTTATAGGATCATCAAGTGACTTCGACGGGTATAAAAATTAAAAAGAAAAACATTGAAACAGGACTCATCCTGCCATGCGGAGCAATGGCCTCAAACACCACGTCACTAACGACACTGAGTTGACATCGAGCTCGTAGTTCGCAAATCATGAATAACCGTGATGAGAATGATTATAAGTACAGTGGGGGGAAGACACGAGAGAGACGGACACATGGTATGAGAGGGTAGAGAACGCACCGTAACAGCCGGCGAAAACCCACTCCCGCTCACCGTCCCCCCACGCAAGTTAAGCGGCCCGACATAGGGCCACGCGTGAGGTTTTGGTTGCTTTGCGCGCGGATCGACGATTTCGACAATGTCGCTGGAGTCAGAGTCGGGCTCGGACCTGGTGTCGCCCTCCATATCCTCGGGGTCGATTTCAGGCTAAGGTGGGGTGAGGAGGGTGCTGAGGATCATCTGCGAGTGGGAAGAATTCAAATCGGTTTCGTTGGCGGGGTAGAACCGAAGACGAAAAACAGAAATAGAGGCAGAAAGATGAAGGAGAACTATGAGAAGGAAGGGAAGAGCGAGAAGGAAAACTGAAGAAAGAAAAGAAGAGTGAAAACTCACTTTCCTATACATCCCCACCGGCTCACTCCGATGCATCACACATCTTCAACCCCATACTCCCATCGGCCACCAGTACGGTAATTTTGCTCCATTGTGCGCGGCGGCAGAAGACCAAGTGAAGCGTTAGGATTACTGAGTGCAAAGGAGACCAAGAGAGTAAGAGATGAGGATAGCGTAATCATAAGAACAAGTGGGGGAAGGGGTGGTAATCCGAACGTGCCAAGAAGGGCAAAAAATCGAAGAAGAGAACCAAAGCAAAAGGCGAAAAGAGAAAGAGAGATATCAACGAAATAAAAAGAAAAGACAGAAGTGGAGCAGAAAGAATTGAAAGAGGGAAGAGCACAAAGTGGAAATACAAAATACGCACCGTTCCCGCCCCAGGCTCGTCCATCACCGTCCCCCGTATGGTCTCGAGTGTCGGGAAGAGGACTCCTGCGCGTTGGGCCTTGCGGTGAGGTCTGTGCGCAATTCTCGTCAGCATCATCAGGATGCGGAGTAAGCGTGTGGAGAGAGAGGGAGGAACCTTGGTGTGAGTAGTCGAAGTCGGAGTTCAACTGGAAGTGTTCGAGTTGCCGATCAAATATCGCGGTCACGTTGTAATCCCAAACTCGAGCCGATCCCACATCAAATCGGCCCAAAACTCATCCCAGGCCTAGCTAGGGCCCTATACTCGCCAAAGTTACTTGAAAGTTTATTATTATGATAAGTAGTTGTCCTCTTGCTACCAGATTTTTCTGACCATCTTCCACCAAGAAAGGGCAATGGGGGGACTCATTCGAAGAGCGATGATGTAATGATCCTGGCTAATTTTGGCGAGATTTGCAGGCCACTGCATAGTATGGTGTCAGAGCCAGGGTGTTAAGTGTGCTTCCAGTCCACTATTGGCGCGTGGAATGTGCATTGTGCATTGGTGCAATGTTGAACTTGATATGTTCCCTGTACAATGTGCAGAGACAGCTAGAAACAGTTGTAAGTTCCCATAAAATTGTGCAGAAATGCATTTCTGTCCTAGAATGACTGTTCCTCCCCATATACTAGTATGCAAGGCCGATGTTGAATGTGCACTTTGTGTTGTACATATTATTTGACGAAGAAAGCTTCTATAATATAGACAAACTTACAATAAGAAAATATTCCACAAGGCGTACAGGACTTAGCACTTTGCGACTTGAGCTTGGGCGTAGGCACATTTGTGAAGCATTGATGTGAGGCACACAGCGACGAAGTGAAGCACATCTCCCGCGTCATAGCGTCGGATGCCAGATGCACCGGGAATGTGGTCCATGGACCTGATCATGTACCATAGACCATGGACCGTGGACCGCAGACCTTAGATCTAGACCTCATACCTGAGGCAGTTGAACATGGACCTGAGCGTAGAACTCACTCAGAAATGTGCTGGCAGGTGCGTGGACCTGCCCGTGGACCACCAAAATTGATGGACCAAAGCGTGGACCAGTTACGGTCGATATTCAGTGATTCGCCCGCTTTCGGCCTCTCATCTTTTCGCCTTTCCAGCACTATTAGTCTCCCCCGGTTCAACCTTTTTCAAGTTATTCAATGGAACAACTGCCTGGGCATCCTCATAAATAAATGAGTGCTCTGTATGATAACATGTCCAAGGTAAGATGGGTGGCAGAAGAAAGAGTAGAGCCCAGCAAAGCCGTACAAAAACTCACGCATTGCTGCTGCGACGCGTCCAAAGCGTGTGCGGAAAGCGGAAATGACGGCGTCCAATTGGTGCATATAAACGCAGCCATATGCGGCAGGTCCATGTGCAGGTCCATGGCTGGTATATGGCGAGGTCCACATCAAGGTCTAAGGGATGATCCATGCCTGGTCCACGGTGTGGTCCGTTCTCTCTGATAATCCCACGGCTCGCGGCCGGTCCAGGGCGAGGTATATCAACAGGTCCAATGGACCAGTCCATGGGCCACTCTCCTAGTAACTCGGACGTTCGCTCCCGCGTGAAAAATGTGGCATTTTGCGGGATGTGCCCCACATCAATTGAATGTGGGCGCTGCATTTGGTCTATCCTCGCGTGGAACGAGAGGTGAAATGAAGGAAGGAAGGAATAAAAATAAAAATAAGAAAGAGGTTTGAGCACCTTCCTGCCCCGATACTGACGTTATTCCGGGCTCCAGAGATGAGCTCGTTGCAGAGCCTGCTAAGTGCCATTTTTTATTCCAAACTCGAGAAGCCAGGTACCACACCATGCCCTACTGTCGATTCCACACCCTTGCCGAAGAATCTCGTCCTAATACCTCCCCCTCATCCCCCTATTAATACCTCCAAAATACATAGGATTGGGGTCCAGCAGTGTAAATCCACCCAGACCTCCCGGCATTGTGGTTCAAAAACGACTGCTTGCCCGTCGGCTGGGGGTCCGGGTGACATCCTAGGTCGTTTCCCCACACATAAATACCGAACTCCCCGCCCAAGCGCCCAATTATTGGATCCTATACAAATTAATTGCTGCCCCCTGGCAAAGCCCACATATACGCCACTCCTGCTGTCGTACTGTCTTCAAAAATGTAGATAGCGACCTGGTCTCTCACTACGTGAGAATGACATCGAATGCGGTCATTTTGAGCCTAGGAACGCAATATTCGTGTCCGAATTGCGTGCGCTATTCACCCCTCCGTCTGCGCCGCGTCGAAAGTCAGCCTACGTTCTGACGTCATCCCACCGCGCCAACACACACTTAGCACTCCGACAATTTCCGAAATCCCGATCCTACTTTCCGATATCGTGCCTTCCACTACCCACCACGCTGGCTTTATCTCGCCGGAAGTTGACCTCCAGAGTATGCCGCCCTATCTCGCCGGAAGTTGAATCTACCGCATGCAACCGGCATGGCTGGAGGTTAGTTGTTTGCGCACGCTTCCCATCAAATTACGGCCTGCGTGCTTCTTCCCACCTCGACGAAACCGCTTTTATCCCCCGGGGCCGCTACATCCTGTCCTCTCGCTTATGTCGCCGTCGCCTGCCCCTTGCCTGCGTCGCAGCGCGCGCTCTAGCCTAACTCCTACGCCTTTCTTCGCTCTCTTCCCCAAGTCCCGCTGACGCCGTCTATACAGTCCCGAAACCGCGCCACAACGCCTCCTCCTGCAGAAGAGGCAATGTTATCGCTGCGTCAAGGCGCGGTGTAAGGAGCCTAAATCTTAAGCCCAAGCGACGCGCTGACTTCGAACAATGTGTATTGTAGAAGTACTGCACGTAGTGGTATGGGTAAGAAAAAGACTAAAGAATGGTAAACAAAGTGTCCATTATTTGTACCAAGAAGCGTCGTAAGTAATCGGAACCGGGTGACCCCGGGGTGTACCATTCTGTATAGAACCGAACCCTAACACACGGAAACGTGCGTCCATCTTCTGGTTCCCGCTCCAGTAGAACTGACGGGTCCCTCCCCGTCTAGCTCCTCCTCGGTTCCTGCTGGGCCGCTTCTCCGACATCGTCGCGTCCATGTCCAGGAGCACCAACGACCGCAAGACGCACTCCATGCTACACCTGCGCCGGCAAGCCCCACTCGAGGCGCGGCCGCGTGCAGGGAAGCAGAGCCATATAGTGTGGTACGCTACCTCTTTCTGTCTTTCCTCCTATCCGCCTTCTCCGGCATGTGGGTCTACGGGCAACGGTCATGTGCTCGAGACGCGAGGTCGACGCGGCTTCTGCGCATCACCATCGTGTATGCCGCGTCCGTGCGCACTGTCTCGTGCTGCTCAACCAGCTGTCTGTGTATCCTACGGATACAGCCCGCCCGCCGTGATGTCCCTCCACGCGATGTGCTACGCGCACGCACTGTCGTTAGTGGCTGCAACGGCCCTTTACCCCACGTGTTTCTCTTCCTCTCTGTCGCTGCGCAGCGGCCCGTGCTCACACGTCGCGCCCCGCCCCGGCGTCTCTACGCGCTGGCGCCCCCGCTACGTCTGCGGCGGATTTGTGTGCAACCTTCGACCTGCGCTGCCTACTTTCCTGTTGTTCTCCTTGCGCTTTCATGTACGGCTGCATCGTTGTCCTTATCTGCAGCACCCAGACGCCGATACTGGCGTATGTGCTGTTGGGTGCGTGCAGGAATCTTTTGTACTTAGGCATATGTGGATCTCGTGCAAGGCCCACGGGCTCGACGCGAGCTGGTCATTCCACTCCTGGGCGATTTCGTCGACTGGGGACGCCATTTGTGCAATTTCATTTTGGGGGAATTTGGCGGGGTGGTCTGTTTTTCGTCTGTGGACGGGCGCGGCGGGAGCGCGTACGTATGGAACGGGCGGAGCGGGTACTTCATACCGGGATGGGACAACGCCGTCCGAGGATGTGATACGCATACGCGGTGTGAGATGCATGGAGGGTGCCCGTACGTTCCGTTCAAGCAGAGGTCGATGTAGCGCTTAAAGAGTTACACACAGTGCGAGTACGTGCCTGTAAGTATGTATCTGAATATGACCGATCTGCACTCCCGATTTTTCTCTCGGGAATACTCGCGCGACTCGGCGGAGCAAATAACTTCCGAGCCATTGAAGCATCGACCTGGTCCAACTGCAGGGACTGAACCCAACCCGATAACCGTGGATGCGCACTCAGCCCGTTCTTTACGTTGCGGAATTAATCCCCACGCGCCAATATTAATTAATGACTTCAGATGTAGCTCTGTTCCGCGCCGATCCATGTACTGTACCGACTTGTATGGTAGCAACCGCCGGAGAGGCGTTACGAAAAATTCAGGTTACAATGTAGCAACCGGTTGCCTTATTTGGCACCAGAGCTTCCTAAAAAGGAAATAACAGCCCCGTAGGGCCGGAAATTTGCCAGATTTGGCCCCGAAAACTGAAATTTTGAGCGTTACGCTCAGATTTAGGCAACATTTTGAGGGCAGCGTTATGTGTTACGTTGCTACCATACAAGTTGGTACAGTACAGCATATTCCTCAAGTTCCTCGGGCGCTTCATCAATATTGGGTAAATCACATGTATTTTGGTGCGGGTGCGCTGGACTCATTCTCGCATCATCCACTTATGCCGTTCCATATCGGCGTGACTACAAATTAATGACCAAGTCCGTTAGCTGTCGGCCCAAGAAAGGATCACAAATAAAGCAAAAAATCTGGGGAGACTTGACTACGCCGAGCAAAAGAAATGGCAGAAGTTTGGCCTAATTTCCTCTGCATTTGCCCGGTTTGGTCTGTCTCATCTATATTTTACGCCCAGGGTTTGACATCTAACCAGCATCTAACAGCTTCTCCCGGAAACAATACTTATCGACACGCATTGAAACGCCAGCGTAACGGCATACCTGATGTCCGCGATCCAACGGCTTCAAGGTACTGCGACCCGCAGCCTAAGTCGAACGTAATCCGTAGGCTTCAAACTTGAGCTGCATAAAACCGCCTTGCATTCTCAAGCTTTCATAATTTCCTATGCTCCTCATGTCGCACACTTTTGTCATTCTGCCGCTGTCTTTGGCGCTTCTGGCAATGTACGCATCGGCGGCCACCACATATATTCCATCCAAGCACCAGGCTCAGCGGCAAAACCAGACTATCCAATGGGTGGACTGCCACGAAAACGTCCCGCAGCCGGTCTCGGCGTCTCTGAATGTCACGGGCACCACTTTCAATGGGACGCTGCCATCGACTCTGTTCTGCGGCCAGATGGACGTGCCCATGGACTACACCAAGCCCTTCCACCCATCTACCAACAACATTACCATTGGATTTGCCATGCACCGCCCTGCGAGGTCTTCGGGTCTGGTCATTTAGTGGGTCTTTTCTCATGGTTCGTCGTTTCTCCCACTGACGCATGCTGCAGCCATGCCGGTATGTTTCGCCTATGTATACTTCATCTCCCTGAATCTGAGCGGGCATATTAATTAAAGGTGGTCCGGGCCTGGATGCAATCTCTGAAGCATGGGGCATTGCCCTGAATCTTTCATTCGGTGCACCCTTCCTCGAGTTACGGGACTTTGACTTCCTGGGTGAGGACGCACAGCCTGATTCCGTCGCCGCTGCCGAATCCTTTGTTCGCAGCCGTTAATACCCGCGGGATCCAATTCTCTAACCCGTTAAACTGTACCTCGGGCGTTTTCTTCAACAACGTCTCCTTTTCTTTGTCAGTCAGCCATCTCTCACGGACGCCTCTTTCCTGAAATAATTGGCAGCCCGACCTCAGAGAATGAGTACGATCGATACCAGGCGGCCATGTCGAACTTCTATGCTGCGTGCACCAACAACAGCACCCCTGCTGGGATCATGGAGCATGTTGGTACGATTGAAGTTATTCAGGACTGGGACTCTGTGCGCGCCGCCCTCGGTTACGACAAGGTCAGCCTCGCAGCCGTTTCATAGTAAATTTTTTTCTTTCACCCCAATAAACAAGCACTGATTCGAGCAATCAGTGGCACATTCGTCGGGTTGGCCTACGTTGGTCGGTTCCCTGAGAGGGTTGACCGCTTTGTCCTCGATGCTGCTATTCCGCATGGAATGGTGTGTTTAAACGCCGGAATTCTCTGACTAACGCAGCGGCTAACTTAAATGTCAAGCCCTTCCAGGACATGGTGACGGATCAGGCTGCTGCGGCCAACCGCCTTCTTCTCCGCGCAGACGCCTTCTGCCTCACCGACCCGACATGCCCTTTTCACGGCCAAGGCAATGGCAGCGTTGTCAAGGTATTTTTCCGCACCTTCCCTCATTTCACTCGAAACCAATTCTCATTTAGGCCTGGCACACGCTCCTCGCCCGAGCAATCGCTTCTCCGCTCCCCGCGCTCAGTTGCGGGCCGGGCACGGGTTGCAACTCACCTGTGACGCCTACAGATCTCCGATTGGGCTTCACCCTTTTGCTTAGCGCAAACCCTGACTTTCCCCTCTTTAATATTGCACTAAATGTGTCTCTCCACGGCGACGCGAGCCTCTTCGCGTACGTGCCGCTCGATGACAATCGTGAAACCGTTGCCGCGCCGCTCCTGTGTTCCGATTTCAGTGAGTCGTTTCCCCGACCTGTTAAATGCTGTGATTTTATGAGGCATTTGCAGAAATCGACGCCGCCCACAAGTCGTTCGCGGGGTTCAATAATCTCAGTATCAATTCCCAGAGCGTAAGTCTGTGGCCATGGCTGCCTTTCCTTCTGATGATGATTTTCCTCTGGGCAGAGCGATCCAGCGAAGGTCGTCTACTCCGAAATCTGGCAGTTTATCCTGATGTGTGCTGCCTGGCCATTCCCCGTCCCGGAGCGGACCACCCTTCCGACACAGCTCCCTATCATGTGGATCACATCCGACTTTGACTTGAAGTGCGCTCTCACCTTCTGGTCCCCTTCCCGCCTAACGTCCGAATGCCTCCAGCCTACCAACTGAGCTCACGGACTTCGCCTTGGAGCACGCCCCCAACTCCACGCTCGTCGTCAGACACGGGGACGACCACACCTCGATTCTGCGTCAGTATTCCTTCCCTTTGGCTCAAACGCGGGGGAACTAACGAATAATCGCAGTCGCTCCCCCTGCCGCGCTCGCGAACAGCATCGCGATGGATTTCATACGCACGGGGGTGATGCCGAATGCTTCTTCGAATGCGCAGGTGACTGTCATTTCTCCTGGAGGTACTCGTGGACCGTTACCCGGGGCGTACGACGTCCCTACCGGCGCGATTGCGGGGGATTTGAGCAGTGTCGAGAATATAATATAGCCGCCCGGCATTGGCCGCCCGTGATGGTAATTATCGTAGCCATATCCACAGCGCCCAGAGCGGAACATCGAATGTCTCAGGTAGATCAGAATAGACTCCATTGGAGTTTCAATTTGATTGTTTCCCTTGCCATTGACTTTTGTTGAATGATGGTCCGTGCGCTGCGAAGGCGGTGCCATTCAGCCATCTCTGAACCCAAATACCGAATCAATTTTTACCTCAAGGCCGACGCACCTCTATCCGTGGATATCCCTACGGGAAGGTGCGTGAGTATATAGCATTGACAGATGATTGAAGCGTCGCGGCCAGTAGTGCGAGAGTCAGCTACGAAGCCGCTCAGATATGCGCCCAAGTTAAATCCCCTTGGCCTCCCCCACCCTGACATCCCCAAAAAGGAAACTGATTACAAATAAGATAAGATAACACTGCGGTCCTCGTTCCAAGTATCTAATCGTTCGTACGTGTATTCAACGCATAATAAATAATAAAAACCACTTCGTGCCGCCCGTCGGCTTATTCGGCAGAAGGTGCGGGTCTAGCGCGGTAAAACATGGCACTGCCGGTTGATTTGTCCCACGTCGAAGGTGCCGAGCCTCGTGTCGACCTCAACCTCTTCTCCTTCGCCAGACACGCCTTTGCGAGCCGCAAGAACGATGCCCCCTCCCGTTCCAATGTTTGGAGCATGCGTTGGTCTCGGAATTGGCGCTGATATTTGAGGCCTTGCGCGAACTCGGTGATCAACCCGATATTCTCATCCATTGCCTCGAGAAATGTCTGCTGCTCGTCCTCCGGCTTGCGTGTGTCCACCATATCGTCGTCGTCATCGTCATCCCAGTCCGGCAATGCATCTGTCGTCGTATTTCCCTCCTCACCACGGTCCTCGGAAGCTGCGTCCTGCGCGGAATCGTCACCCGACAATGGCCGCAGTGACGGGTGGACCCAGAAAGGTGCTGTCCGCATGCGCTTGACCTCGAGGAAGAACACCGGGGGGACGCGCACGACGCCCTGTACGAGGTGCTTGCAAATGAGGAAGCGGGCGGTGGGGAGGGATGGGCAAGTACACAGGAATTTTTTCGCGTCCGTTTTATAGGCAGGATTAACGGGGAGCGTTATAGGTGTCCTTTCGAGCTTCCTCCAGGCAGTCTTGAAGTCCTTGCGCCAACAGGGTAGCTCACGGTACCGCCCGGTGTCGGTAAGCAACCGGTCCAGTTTGCGATAATAACTTGGTGCTAACTTGGTGATTAGGATCCAGGCGAGCAGGTCGCAGCGCGGCATATGGAAATGGTGCAGGAAGTCGTGCTTGATGCGACGCCAACTATACAAACTGTGAGTGAATCACTTCGCGACCAGGGCTGGTACTTACTGGCTCTCAAGAATCATCGTCGTCTTCAGTACCGGGATTTCCGCATGCATCGACCGTGCCCAAAGCTCCCAGCGCGAGCTCCTGTACCAGTTCTCCCATAGGTACGCCCACACCTCTCGCAGTCCATGTTCGACACAGAATTTATACATCTGTGAAACAGCCCAGCGCTTTATCCCTTCCGGGCTCGGGTGCGCCCACCCGGGGAGCAACGGATGCGCACAATAATGCTTCTCCATCATATTTAGAATGTGCTCGCGGAATCTTGCTGGACAGAAGGTGCGTCGTGTCGCCTTCTCCTCCTCCTCCTCCTCACTCTCGCCTCCAGATTCCAGATCATTTGCGTCGGGCTTCTGCTTGCGTTTCCGAGCAACTGGCTGCGGCGCTCCTGCCGTACGCGCTTTCATCGCGAGCGCCAGGATCTTGGGATCCGCCGCATCGGTATTTCGAGTGGGTTTGGTCATGCGCCCAACTCGGGTCTGGACACCTTCGTGAGTCTCCGGTGCTTCATTTTCCTTCCCTCCTGTAATCTTCCCCACAGGAACACGCAGTACAATCGGATTGGGCAAGTTCACTGCTGCCCGAGTGCTCTGGAGGCTGGCGTGCATGCGGATGCTGTCAATCCGCGCTTCTGCAGCATCGCCCTCTATTCCCACCCTTTCATCGCCAGCAGACCCTATCGCACTGCTCTTGGTACCAACAGCAAGAGGCTGGCGGGCCGGTATCGTGACTCGCAGGCCACTCGCGGCTGTGAATGTGCGCGGCTGCTGTGATGCGGGCACAACAGGTGTAACGGTCTCGGGCACACCCCCCTCGTACTCCTCTCCGTCTGCCTGGGCTGTTGGAATGAATGCGACGTCGATGAAGGAGAATTCTGCATGTGCTCGGCCGGGATCATATGGCGTCGTAGAGAGTTTCGCATTCGCGAGTCGGGTGCGTACTGCACGACGTAGATGCCACCAACAGAGGCTGATCTTCGTCTTCCAGACATCCTTGAGCATGTGTATCTCCGCCATATCCTTGTCGACATGTGAAAATCGAGGCTCGACCCCATATGTATCACGGACACATTTCGCCCAAGCTGTAAGTGCCTTCGTCCTCTTTCCCTGATCAATTGATGTCGCTGTCGATAGGAGCAGGTACGACAAGGGGAAGCCGGCCCCGTCATGTTCCCCCATGATGCTATATAGCTCAAGGTGTTTCGAGTTCGTATTATCTGTGCGTGGGTGTCAAACTCAATTTCCTTTTTAGGTCAACTTTCACTTACATGTCGCGTCGACGCCGACTTCAATAATTTTGCCACTCAGCGGCTCCGCAATCTTTTTCATCCCCCAACAAAGCATTTCTACGCCGTCGGGAACGTCCTGCGGCTCAAATATATCCACATCCTCTTTATTCGCCTCCAAGAGCTTCTTCGTTGACAGAAGCTGATCATCGTCGTAACGCCAGAAGGACGCGCTCATCTCCATCCAAGCGCGATGTATTTGGGCAGCCGTAACGCCTGGAAACGCTGCTTGGACCTTGCTGACCATCGCCACAGGTGTCAGCCACTCGACGTTCTCACGTATCATGTCGAGGGCTTCGGGAGGCATTGAGACGTCGACGTAATTGACGTGCTTTGCCGCGTGCTTGATTTGGACGGTAACATCCAGTTCCTCTTCATTGTCCTTCCGTGCCCTGCAGCTGATGGATAGCTTACTTCCGCAGGGGAATCGCTTCATGCCGACATTATCGCGATTGCGAATGCCCGGGTCCTGCGAGGCCTTGGATTTTTTCTTCCGTGCTTCATCCTGACTACACCAGAAGCGTGTACGATGCCCGCCCTTGAGTTTCTTATGGTCCTTTACACTATGGCAGGTGAGTAATATTTTTATATGAGACGTAAATATCACTCACGTAAATCGATAGCCGCCGAGCTTCCAGATCTCTGTCGCGACCATTTCTACGCGCGCACGATGAGATACTAGTGGATCGAACGGAACTGGATAGGTAGCGTGGACATCTATTGCTTTTCCCGCCTTAAATTCAGCTCTCAAAGCCTCGCAAAAGCTTTCGGCGTCGCAGAAGCTCTCGATATTCTATCGTCATGTCAGCTACAAGGTGAATAAACTTTTATCTTACTTACCTTCTCATCTGAATCCCCAATTATGTCTTCGTCAGAATCACCATCTTCCATGACATCTCCTCGGGTGGGCAAGCCGTCGTGGGACTGATCTCTCCGCGGCCGGGTGGTGGGTCTATCGTTGATGCTGTCGAGTGAAGATCTCCTTTTCCTCGATATAGCTACGGCATCCTTGACAGTTCTGGCCCGGGCCCTGCTTTCTCTTTTATGTTTACTGTCCATTTCAAGTCCATTTGTCGGCATTTATCGCATTTTTTCTTCTCTTGGCCCGTTATTTCAATCCTCGTGTGACATGATTTCCCGCTGCATTTTCTGGTGGTTGCGGGAGAAGGCGGTGGCTCAGGAGAGGAGCTATCCATAGGAGAGAAGAAAGTGTTGATGCGCCTGCGCGCTGTTTGCAGATGTTTAGGGCACGTGCTGATTAGATATCCCTTTTTAGGAAATGTCAGGGTGGGGGAAGTTTTGTATTTTTCGCCCTTGGATTCCCTTTTAAGGTAATGCCTCTTTCAGAACGGCACGCACGGCAGACCTCCCATTTCAATCCCCGCCAGTTATTTAATGTGTTTCTCGGATGCATGTCACAGCGGCCGGCGTCACTCGGGCACGGGTGGCATTGGTGGCAAATTGGTGGCAAGTAAAAGAGACAAATTAAATAGGTCAGAAATTTATTTATTTAGTGTGTACGATAGTAAGTACCGGGAGCCGTTACAACGTAATTATTATCTCGGTAGTATGAGGTCGTTCTTGGCGCATCAGGAGGGAACATGGTATTATAGAGCGCTAGGGCTTGTCTAAGAAGCATTTCCGGAGAATCTGTTCCCTCTTTCGCGCGGGTGGCAAGTTCTTGAGGTACAGCATCAGTTGGGCCGTCTGCCAGATCAAGGTCCCCTGCTTCGAACGAGTCGGTCAACGCTGTCGTGGACGGCGCAGGTTCCGAGACAGCCGCGGTTTTTGCCTTCTTGCCGACGCGTGCATCCGGGTGCGCAGATTTGCCGCTTGACTGGCCACCACAGTAGGCATCCGTATTTTTACGCTTCTTTGCGCCCTTCCTCTTTGCGCCCATCACTTCAGCAGTATCATTCCAGGTACCCTGATTCGGGGCAACCTTAGTGACAGTCCTGGGAAGAACGTCGGGCCCGTTTGTTACATCCGTCAGAGTAGTATCGAGTTGTCGCAATGAGCTGGCAAGAGGCTCCGTCAGGGAAGCTTTAGTACGCTGCATGAACTGTAGCTTTTTGACGATGTAGTCGAGTAGCGTGGTATCCTCTTGAGATACTGCCGGAACGGGTTGAGCAATGGGCGTAGGTAGAACAAATGCCCGGGATTGGACGTCGTCCGCCTCGTCCCACGGCTGTGAGGCGATGGGAAGAGAACGCGGCACGACAAGATCTGGGAAATTATTCTCGACACCACATATGTGCTTGCAGAATGAGATACCGGGGAATGAGGCGCAGCGGCAGGTGTAGGCTTGGAGGTCGACAATGTGAAACAGCCCGTCCGTGGTCTGGGATTTTACGGAGAACAGTCGCCCGGCTTCAATTTCCTCTATCATTTCTGGCCCAATCGACTCGGCGCGCTTGTTGATCTGGTTCCGTTTCTGGAGCGCAAGATCGGGGCCATGGAAACCGAATTGTTGGGCGCGATGATTGGCGATGTAGTTAGGAAGGGCGACATTGAGGAGGGTGTGAATGAGCTGATCGACCCGCCGATTGCGCTTTCCCTCCAAGTGAAAACTTTTGAGGACGTGATGCCACCTGGGAATTAATTGAATAAAATTCAAGACAAAAGAATATACGGAAACACGTACGCTTCGACGAGCATATTAGTATCACAAAGCTCAAAGACATTCCGGTCTTTTCGGTATACGGCCGACCACATCTTGAGGGTTTCTTCCTTCAGGTAGTATTCCTCGAGGTATTCAATCACACTGTCTGGCGCTAATACCTTGATTTCCTCCCAACAGATCCAGAACTCGTCGGAATCCGTAATGCGAATCCATCCCTTGAGCTTTTCCCAGAGCTCCGGAAAATGGGCGATGACGAAATGTTTCTGCCACGAATGGAGAACATGCCACCAGCATAGAAGCAGGTGGGACTCCGGATAGCGGTACCGAATTCTTCCCAATTGGGCTGAATCGTTATCGGACATGAACTTGCCGGGAATGACGGTCGGGTTTATCGCACGTAAATTCATCAGGAAATAGTCAATCGTATCGCCCTTCCCGTTCGAGGAAATAAGCCAAGCTATTGGCATACCGTGGCCGTGCCGATCGCGAACAATGACGGTGAAAAGTAGCATGCCATCGTAATAGGTGGTGTTGTGGGTAGCATCGAGACCAGCGAAGTCGTTACCCCAAGCGCGGAAACATTTCCGCTGATAAGGTGTTTGAAAGGCGAGCATGAAGACATCGGGGTCTACATTTGAATCGAGGGGAGGAGGGTCGCTGCTGGATTTAAAGTACATCAATGCGTCGATGGCCTGGAGGTGCTCGACCCATTGAAGGGTAGACCTGCCATCTTGTGGGTCCAGGCGTATGGTTTCACCCTCAATTTTCTTCTGGATGCGGCGGATATCCCGCTGCTTAATAAACTCCTCTCGTCGGGGAGCCTGCGAGGCGAGATTAGGTAAATTCTGTTCAGTATGTACGTTACCACGAGCTCGCGCAAGCTGTCAAGCAGAAAGGAAATCAGAAATTGACAGATAGACGTAAAGAGCAAGGCAACACTTACCGCAATCTCTGGCCGAATACCATCGCGTAAATCCTCCTCAATTTTTCGTCGAATCTCGGGTGGAATGCGAGTATAAATTAAATTTTGAGCGCCGATAGGATGGGAGTGAGAATCTTCATATTTCCCGAGGATCGTGCTCGTTCCGGGATAGGACTTCCCAACGACACGGCAGGGACAATCCATCCGTTTATTGGGAATCTTCTTCTCTCGCTCTGGATGTTTGGGACATACTTGCTTTGGCCACCGGTCCCCATGCGCGCACATACATATATATGCTTTTTCGTCCACTCATGCTTCGTTTTGCCCCTGTTCGGTTCGGCCTCCTTCCGTAGAAACGAGATCGACTTCTCGGTTTCTTCTTTCTTCAACCACTCTTCCATGTGAGAAATCGACTGCCATGAGAGGAGATATTGACCAGAATCCAGATCGTATTGATATGATCCACGCTTGGAATATGAGTCCGAAGGTCGAGGGGTGACGGTTTTAAATGCAGATGAGGATAGCGCAGGTGGCACGACTTCAGAGAAGATATGCGGCTCTTCTGGGGATTTATTCGGGGGTATATAAGGTCGGAACGCCGAGAACGATGGTCCTGGTGCTCGGCTACGATGACCAGAGGGTTCACCAGCCCAGGAAGGCTCGGTGGGTGGAATATAGGCACGGAATGTAAAATTTGCCATAGAATGGTGCCTTGGGTGCCTTGAAGACGCGTGAATATGGTTAATAGCGCGTCAATTACGCGTCGGGAGGATCGGGAAGGCCTTAGGGGCTGGAGGATGCGCAGAAAAAATGCTGGGGATGTAGACAAGGTGGGTGAAGCACGGAAAGAGGTCCCCATAATTCTTGCCATACAGAAATGCATTGTTCTACCCAAATGAGAAGCGTGACAAGGACCGACGGTGGCCAGGAATAAAATATACAAAAACTCGAGAGAGCGGCAGGAAGGTCTGCCGAGAGTTGGCCGAGAGCACGTGGCAGCGCTTTCCAGATAAGGGAATGCTTAGTCACGAACTCAAGGGCGAAAGGTCAAAGACTGGTGGGGGAGGCGTTGGCCAGCTGCCCAAGTTTACGAGGCCAGTCAAGGGAGGTATGTGAAAGGAGAGCGAGGAAGCTGAGTTGAGACATGTTTCTGGACTAGTGCAGAACTAGGTGTTGTAATGCAATACCGTCCCATGACTGAGGCGGTTCATTGGTCCAGTCGCGCAAAGGATGGATGGAGACACGGCGTGGCTGTGTTGATCGGCGGGCGGATCAATCTCAATCAATCGCCTTTGCTCTTCACGTCCATCGTCCTTTCTCCACCCCGACGCCTAAAGCCCATGTCTCGCCCAGCCACGCGTTCTAATACCCGTCACTCGAACAAAATGCTCCTGGCTTCCTTTCCTCTTCGACTTAGCACTCTTGATGCGTCGTTCCGCGCTTCGGCCAAATGTCGAAGCTTCTGCGCCGAAACGCGTCCAGTGCGTAAACTGCCTGTATATCACCTACGGCTACGGATTATCCCATCGGAACTGGACTGGCGTACATGAGCAAGATAACTTGGATCCTGCCCGCTTTGTGTGCCTCCAGTTTTGTAGGTTTCTCTGATGCGTGTACCTGTCTCATTCCACTCATCCGCCTCGTCTTTGGACTGATGTTTCGCTCTGCTCTACGACTCCCAGATTCTTTTTGGCATGCGCGTTCCATCCAGCAAGCCAGCGATCCCACCTTCGTGGATGTCCGCCGTAGACGCAAATACACGGGGCGTCCCAATATCTCGCTCGCGGATGTGCTCCTATGTCCAAGCCCTTCATACCCAGTGACCTTCGAAGCGCCTCCATTATGAGACGCGTATTATCGCCGCGTATCGGGCTAGGCAGTGTATCATCGGTGGCTGCTTGACTTGCGCGCTGTATTTGGTTTTCTGCTGAGGCGGACGATGCAATTTCGTCGGGAATTTGTCTGTGGATAAGCTCCGCCACTGGTGCGTCTTCTCAGGTCTTTCACCACACTGACATCTGCACGTTCCATTTTTTCTCTTGTGTGGTTTCATCGTAGGTCTCCAGTTCATTTTTCCATTTGGGCAGAAAGCGGGTGCGAGCACCCGTCTACCTCTCCAGCCACTTAAATTGCTCATATTGTGCACCCTGCACCTCGGGTTCAAGAAGCAAGCGTGTGGATCCAGTGTATTGAGTTCAACGCCGGCGCATCTGATGTCCTGGTGCGTGCGCGTGCGCCGCTGATTTATTTTTTGCCAGTGCATGCGACGGCTGGTATCGTCTTTCTTTTCAACCTCCTAGTTTTTGCTACGCCGATTTCCCACTTCGCGCCTACTCGAAGCGCAGCTTATATGCGATTCTTCGCGCGACCTGCTGACCCCCGTCTTCCTGTGCATGTCTCTTTCCTTGAATTGTTCGGTGATTGCACTGTTCTCTCGCGGTGAATTCTTCCCTAATTGGTCTTACTTCCAACTTGGCCTTGCACAGTTCTTTCAAGCATCTTCCAATGAACACCGTCGATTATCCTCCGCCGCCGAGTCGGATCCCTCGCTCTGAAGTTTAGTAATTCCTGTAGCAGGTTAAAAAGCGGTTTCCCCGTTGCATGCCGGTGCGTGTGTGCGTGAGTTTTCTTGTTGCTGGCTCCATTTTGACTGCCGTTTCCCTGTCGTTCGGACTTAATTATTCTTTCTTAGTTAGTCCGCGCATTGCGCTTCCTTTAGCGTGCACATTCTCAAACAGTCAAGTCTTCTACGCCCCAACTCGCATCCTACAGCGCACGCCTAAGATGTGCATCCAGTCGTCATTCTCACTCACATATCCGCACCTAGCCTCTTGAACTCGTCGATTCGCCCCCGGGTGCAGATCGATACCTTGAAACACAGACGATCCCCCCCATTAACCCCTCCCTCCTTGAGCGAACCGTGACAGCCAAGGCCGACCATGTCGTCTTATTTGGGGCGGTCCCGTCGCTTTGACTCTCTGGGAACCCTTCAACGTATTCCTCAGCTTACCACATCTCTGCGCCACCGATCTTCCTCCTCGTTTAATTCCCGTCCATCTTATTCTCCCTGCCTGATCTTCGACGTCCTTGCAGCTTCTTCCGAGCATGCAACGCGAATATATGATGCTATTTTCACCTCTTCATTACTTCCTAATGCGCGTTCGTATCTCTACACACAATCACTGTCTTCGTCATATCTGAAGCCTCCTGTCCATGTAAGTGCATTCCAGCTGTTTTACTTATGATTAATAAGCGCTGTTTCATGTACGCGGGCAAGTTCATATAAGTCGCATCCATTCCTATCTTTTTCAGAACGGAATGCTCCCTCACTCGTATTATGCACGAAAATGCATTGTACTCTTGCCCGGACACCCGAGTGTCTGGACAATCATAGAGTGCGTGAGTCATTCGGGACTGCAAGTCGAGGAACGGAATGCAACCATCACCGGTACCGAAGAATTTCCCGATGATCCCTAAGCTAAACCTAGTCATTGATACGCCCAGACAGGATGGCCCCATATAATGTCGTTCTGTCTCTCCGTGGGTTACATGCCAACACAAATGCTATATCCAGCTCTATCCAGCTGCAGAAGTGGAACCGACCTCATGATCAGGCTGTGTTCGCGGAACCAAAATGGCCCGGCCCCAGTACTGATCAATTCATTCAACAATAGCGCAAAGATACGGATCCAAAGATGATCTGGCCGTTTCTATACGATCTACATTCTGCCTCGGTGTGGCGTGGGTCAGGTTAATCTCGGCTCCAGATGTTAGGGCGGTGCGGTAGGATCAGCGGACCGAAAATCCGAGGCACAAAATGATGAGAAATCAGCCGCAAGATCACCGCCCTAACATCTGGTGCAGTTTGATCGTAAATACTGCGTTCATGTCACGCTTGTACCAAAATATTCCTTTCTCCTCCATCTATTATCCTATCGGCCTGAAAGTCAATATATATGCTCTTAATACATTCTAAAACATGCTGGACCCCTTGAACACATTTTCCCTGATATTATTGGGGATCCAATGATGCGCACATTTTGAAGGCAATTCAGGTGAATTGGGACCAAGGAAACTGCCCTATCCCTTATTTTATGACATGGATACACTTCAACCTATTCAATAGGGTAAACTCTGTGTTTCCAGGGGATACCGTCTGTTTCTGAACAACCTTCAAGATTGATGCCTGCTCAACACGGAGTTCTGCACATATTCAAAACGCGTTTTTTGAGCCCAGATAAATCCATATCATGCACTCCAATCCTGCAATGATACTTAATTTGTATAAACATGATTTCCGCCCTTCAGTAGCATGTTGTGCCTATGTTTTCCGAATTTTGACCCAAAAACAAGGGTTTTAGGCCTCTGACTTCCACCCCAATAAAATCCCACCGCGTCAAAGGGAGTAGTATTGTGTGCTGGAGGTTGTGAGTCCAAAATGTGTATTATTTGGGGCCTCAGTGACTTAAAAAGAGCAAAAGTACTCGAGAATTTCGGATGTGACTTGCGTGACTGATGTCACTGAGCGCATCTTTTACGGTCAAAGTACACCAGACGTTATAGGGCAGTGCTCCCCCATCAAACTTTCATCAAATTCTGCCTCGACAACATCTGCACATTATATCCCCGTTAGGATGCCTGCCCGCGAGCGCAGCGAGCGACTGCCCTATAACGTCTGGGAACGAGACTAGGGTCAGGTGAGATTCGAACAAATATTCAGTGATTAATTTGATGTGGCGTTCGCTCTGTTCGCCCTCTACACCTCCCGGAGTCGACGAAACTCGTGGCTTCGCCATGTGCATGTGAGACCTCGAACCTTCTGGCTCGATCTTCCGGTTGTCGTTACCATAGATACAGGCTAACCTTTCAGGGTAAGGGTTATGTTCCGTTGTTACTGCGCCTCCAATACCACTCCGGAAATAGAGTTGTTTCGAGGCGCCCTAAAACATTTCCGAAAGTATAGTATAAGCAAGGCAATAATCAGCTCTGATTCGTTTCAGGAGCAGTTTTGTCTGCCCAGAAACAATAAGCTTTGGCTTGATCCCGAAACTACAGGAACGGCCCGGCCCGGGTACCCGAAATCAATGGGCACCCTCCCGAAACTAATTGTCTCGGTACAAAATAAACTGCTCTTGAAACCATTGGTTTCAGGCATACTTATTCCTTTACTGATACTAATCATTTCAGAAACCTTTTTCGGAGCCCCCAAACCACAATTCGCGAAGTGTACGTTATTACTGCTCCCTCTAGTAACGTACTAACATATTAAGAGGGAGTAGTAACAACCGATCCGCATGGTGGGTAGTTCCCCTTGGCCCACGAGTGACCACTTCCTCCGACCGTCCCGGATATGGGCACCTTCTGAGTTCCCCACACTTGAGGCGAGCTATTTCTTGTCAAGGCACCGCTCGAATGCTCGAAAAGTGGTGGTAAACTGTACAAAAACATCTCTTGTTCCTGGGTTGCACAATAAAAATCCCTGGCGACATGGATTCTAGATTATGACGTAGTTTTGGCCGCAAACCTCACACTGAAATAGACGACACGCGTGCGACTAATTCAAGCTCGGAATCTGATCGTACCAGGAACGTGACATTTAAACATTTTAAATATTGCTATGCTAGCGGGCATAACCACAAACTGAGATGCAATCTCTGATTGCTAGTCAAACCCGATGGATCACCCTATGCATCATCTCGGTGTCTCCATTCTGCTTCATGGCTTTCCATGTATAAATACACTACACTCTGAATGATTTCGTTGGGCCCACCATGAGATCTATCCCATCTTGTTTAGCGCTGCTGCTGGCGTGCGCTTCGCGTGTCGTCGCGCTCGGGAGTTCGTGTTCCGCGCCGCTTGGACCTGGAAGTGCCGCTGCAGGAGGCAAGTGATAATCTTCCTATCACTTGACTGTTTAGCCAACCGTCTCCACTGCCCTCGTCCAGATCCTTATTGGATGAAAACTATTTCGAGACAAGGAACTTCGCCATTCAATCCCAACCCAACCTCCTACAAGGTGAGTCACCCACCATACATTCTCGTTGACATCTCGTTCGATGTATGAGGACTTACCGACCGTTCCAGGTTTTCCGAGATGTGACAGCCGCCCCTTATTTGGCCAAAGGGGATGGAACGACAGACGTACGTCTTTCCAACCATCGGACTCGACGGACTCGCAGCTGATTATGCTCCGCAGGATACGGACGCCATCAACAGAGCCATTTCAGATATGGGTCGTTGTGGAAATCTTACATGCCAGTCAAGCTCCGTCGAACCCGCACTCGTGTACTTCCCTGCTGGTAAAGTACGTTCGGTCCAGACTCTCATTGATGCTCTCTTTCCTTACAATCCTTGCAGTACTTGGTGACAAAGCCCATCACTCCGTATTACTACACCGCTCTGTGGGCACTCTTTTCCTAGTGTGCTTTGTATATTACTGACTATCTTTTCTTAACATAGTGTCGGAGATTTCAAAAGCCCTCCCCATCTCATCGCTCGAGGAGATTTTGTCTGTGTCATCCCCTGTCTCGCAGGTTTTAAGTGCTGATACCCAATCAAGGCTGGAATCGCTATCATCGACGCTGACATCTACTCGGGAGCTCAAGTTCCTGCTGGAGGTTGGAATTGTCCAAGTACCGATAATGAATGGGTAAGTTCTCATGGTTACTCGATCATAGTAAATTAATCATTCGTCGCAAAGTATTGCCCAGTCAACAATTTCTTTCGGTATTTTTTTTCTCTTTCAACCAGTCTAATTGGAGAGTTGATTTGGACTACTCCAGATCGATTCGAAATTTTGTCATCGACACCACCAACATTCCCGCTGATCAGTTCGGAACTGGGATTCATTGGCAGGGTTAGTACTAAACCCAACCTAAGCCGTCTAACCATAACGACCCTAAACACCTAACCAGTTGGTCAAGCGACGAGCCTCATAAATCTCAACTTCCAGTTGTCCACCGCTAGTGGGAATAAGCATCAGGGAATCTTCATGGAGAATGGATCCGGTGGGTTCATGGCTGACTTGACGATAAACGGAGGGGCTTTCGGATTGTGGATCTCCAATCAACAGTTCGTCTCCCCTGATTTTGTTCCCGCAAAGTGCTACTCTCACTTTTACTCCTGATCCTAGATTTACGATACAGAATGTGAAAATAACCAATGCAGACACAGCCATCTTTCAGCAGTGGAACTGGTCCGTCTCTTTCTCCTCCCGGATTCCTTGTGCGATCCATCTCCCTCAAATGTACCTCTTAGGGGATTCACATTCAAGAACATCGTCATCAGCGGATGTCGTATTGGATTTGGGCTGAACACCAACGGGCAAACCGAAGCCACGCAGTCCGCAGGCTCCGTCACAATTCTAGACAGCTCGATCAGTGCTAGTGTCGCGGCAGTTCAGGTCATTATTCGTTCCTCTGTACTATCGACGATATTAATTCTCAACAATTAGACTAACACCGACCAATCAGCGAAGCTCGGCGGTGCCATCATGCTCCAGAACGTCAATCTCAACGGGTCTCCGGTTGGCGTTGTGGATGGTGCAAATAACGTGTTCCTTCAAGGAGGTGGGACTGTAAACCAGTTCATCCTCGGAAACGAGTACTCTGGTGAATTTCTTTCGTCTAGTCTGACTCAATGCTAGATATGCTCACCCGCGCAATTCCTAGGGGATTCCAGCACTGGCCAATACAATAAAGCGGCCTCTCCAGGACCCGATCTCCCGTCTCAGTTGTTGGATGCCTCGAGTAGTAACAATGGTGTTTTCTTCCGGACAAGACCCCAGTACGAGAATTATTCTCCCAGCCGTGAGTCCATTGCATTCGTTCGAAAGCGAGTGTCATTGACGTGAAGCCAGAGTTTGCTTCGGCCAAATCTAACGGTGTCAAGTGTGACGGAACAAGTGACGACACGATGAATTTACAGAACTTTATTGACAAAGTAAGCGGCAGTAGCTGGTTATGACGCGTAATGTTTACCATCGTGAATAGTTTTGGGGATGCAAGATTCTTTGTTAGAGGATACTTTTACTATCGGTGTTACTTTTGACTGACTGCGAGGTTTTAGATCTCGATGCGGGAACTTGTCTAGTGTCGAGCACGATCAAGATCCCCACAGGTTCGATTGTCGTTGGAGAGTTCTGGACCACCATCCTTGGTTCCGGTTCCAGTTTTTCTGATGCAACAAAACCTCAGCCTGTGCTGCAAGTAAGCTATTAGCCTTCATCTTGATTGCGTTCCAATTGCTTAAAACTATAGGTTGGCAATCCTGGAGATAAAGGAACTGTTGAAATATCCGATATCGTCGTTTCTACCGTTGGAGGGTCTGCGGGTGCAATCTGCATCGAATGGAATCCCACAGGCGATGCTGGGGCAGTCGGAATGTGGGTCAGTTAGCGTTTCACCTTCTTGCACCTCCGATGCTGATCTCCCATGGCTAGGATGTCCACGTTCGGATCGGTGGTGCTATAGGAACGAAAATTCAAGTGAGCCAATGCCCCACAACATCCACCGCGACCCAGTGCATGGGAGCATTCCTCGGATTGCACATCCTTGGATCTGGATACTTTGAGGTTGGCCGAGACACTCCAAATCCTCACTTTCCATGATGACGATAATCCTAGAACGTTTGGGTCTGGACGGCAGACCATGACCTCGACGATCCTGGGCAAGGAAGGATCAATAGCTTCACCGCACGTGGGATATTTATAGATCATGCACCGGGACCTGTAAGTCTACTCTTCACCGTGGGTTAACTCGCTAACCTTCTTTCCAGGTGTAAGGACCCTTGTCTAAAACATTATCAATCTCTCCTAATAACATCCCGCCAGATGGCTGGTCGGCACCGCTTCGGAGCATGCTGTACGTTCTCCGTATTCCAGGTATCTGCTGAGCTAATTCTCCTTGATAGGTTTTCTACCAATACAGCATCGTCGGCTCGCAATACGTTTATGCGGGTATGATTCAGGTTCGTCGATGGAAATTCAGTGGATTTCATTGTGACGCCCAATCGACAGACGGAGACACCATACTATCAGCCCACTCCTGGTGAGTTCTATCTGATGTTCACCACGACGCATGATTCACGGCTACGTAGCCCCCCCAACTCCCTTTTCGACCAACGCCGATTGGGACGATCCATCGTGGGGAAATAGTGGCTCAGCCTGGGCACTTACCATATCGCAAAGCTCCAACGTCTACGTGTACGGTGCTGGACT
Source organism: Mycena leptocephala (assembly GCA_029378395.1). Classification (NCBI taxonomy): domain Eukaryota; kingdom Fungi; phylum Basidiomycota; class Agaricomycetes; order Agaricales; family Mycenaceae; genus Mycena; species Mycena leptocephala. The sequence continues at coordinate 10,825 of JARJLF010000706.1, read as the reverse complement.
GTACAGTTTCTTCGTGGTTAGTACCTTGATTCGAAGCCGCTGGAGTGCTGCTAATTCAGAGCTCCTCAGAGCTACTCCCAAGACTGTAAGACCTCGGTGGATTGCCAGAAAAGTCTTGTCCTCGTCGACGATGACAGCGCAGCCATCTTTATTTATTCCCTCAGCACCATCGGTGCAACGACGATGTTGACAGTCGGATCAACTGACGTTATCAAACACGGTGATAATGTGGATGGGCTGCAGAGCACTGTCAGCAAATGGGCAGCTACGAAGACGACACCGAATCAACCATCAGGAACACCTGTTGGCTGTGCCTCCCTGCAAACTCAGGCCGTGGTACGTTACTCTTCAAGTTTCACATTTCGAGGTCATAATTGATTGTTCACACGCAGGCTGCAATGAAACTCCTCTTCAGCCCTGATGGTGGATGGTACGACAGAGGTGAGACAATCCAAGTACGTGACAAACACTCAAGTCTGACACCTGACCAGATTGCGAGCGGCTTGGTCGGTTTTGTACCATCGCACTGCATTCGGCTGATGCTCACTACTTTGCTCTCAGGAATCTGCGGACATTGGCCCGAGGTGAGCGAGATGATTATTTTTGTACTTCTGACTGACAGAGTCATCGTTAGCCAGGAACTAGTTCGCCAGGTCTCTCTGCTCAAGAGTGGACCAACGTCAATACCTTCGAGACCCTATACAACACCATGTGGCAGACAGGTGTAGTAAGTGCTGCTTCGAACTTGTAGCTGTTCAGTTCTGAGGGCTTTACTGACAGACTACCGCAAATGACCTCATCGAAATCCAGGCCATCGTCCCCAATGAAGCTCACGGTTCTTCGCAACAACTCCCGGTAACACAAGGATTCAGTAAGGTTTTAACCTTTTCGCTACATTCCTCTGCTCACTTGTCACGCATAGCTTCTCAAGACGGCAAGGAACGTTCTCTACTTCTACCTATTTGATTTACGTTGTTAGTAGACGCGGCATGGGCCGGCCTAATGTACATCAAGGTCCAACAGTATAACGACGCCCACGGTATCACAGAATCCGGTAAAACACCGGATACGTTCTATTACGTAGGTCTCCCTTTCATCAAGACAAAAGAGCTAGACCTCATTTTTTGGCAGGATCAAGCTGTCACAATTCAACAAGGGTTAGCCAAGACTTGGCTCGCTTCAAGCGGATGCGGGGGTGGAGGTAAGATAACATGCTGGCCATTCTATTCAAAGTCGGGCTGACTTCTATGATCAAAGTACCTCAAATGACTGGTGGAAATGCGCCAAATACAATCACAACGCACCTGTACTTTTCGCTGACCGTAGTGTTAGCACAGTACAAGGATCCTGACGGTACTTTGCGACAAAATGCCCAACAGGTGAGATTTCTTCGCGAGTATGACGTTAGTCTCCGTCAACGATAATGACCGATTTGCGGCGTAGGCAGCAGATTGGTACACTAAAGCAAAAGGAACAACTCTTCGGAATGCCGATGGACTCTGGTTCGACGGACAGAGCTCAGACTGCACTGGACCTAATGGCAACTTGTATGTTTGCACTGCCGTTCACTATACCACAGGTCAAGTTGACCATTGGCGATTGATGCACACAGATGGACATACAATCAAGGGCCAATCCTCTCCGGGATGGGCGCGATGGCCACCCTTACCGGAGACCAAAGCTACATTGACTTTGCTCTTAAGACCGTTGATGCTGTCGTCAACGTTGGAACAGGCTCTGGTCCTCTACCACAGCCTGCGGATGCGGACAAGCATATGGAGGTTGTGGACGGGAATTTGGCAGAGGGATGCGATGGTTCGGATGACTCTGCACCTTCGTCAGTCCACGTTTATTGATTTCTATATTTCTGGACTTACGGAATCCGGTCCCCAGGATATGCAATCACGATCAGGTGCCTATTTATTTTACTCGCTGTCTTTATTTACTAACTTTTTGCTCCAATTCTATTGTAGCAATACTTCAAAGGCGCATTCATGAAACACCTCCAATACTTCCTTGACAACGCAAACAACACCGTCCGAGACAAATACGCCGCCTTCGTGGGCGAACAGGCAAGCGCCGTCATCCACTTCGCCACAAGGTCAGATGGTCAGATTGGTGAAGTCTGGTTTGCACCCGACACCGGGGGGTCTACGTACAACTATAAGACGTTGACCGCCGGGTTGGATGCGTTGAACTGTGCTCAGAAGGTGAGCAGCACAAATGTTCTTACTGTTATCGTGTTTTGGACGCTGATGGGAGCTTTTTAGTACGCCGTCTGCTAATACGGCCATTGTCGTCAAGTAGTGTTGGGGTTAGGCCCATTCACAGCAGCCTTCTTTGACGCCCTTTTTGCTCTTTTTTCATGTTTAGTAGATAATAATGTAACGTAGTGAGCTATATTCAGAAAAATCACCAGTTCTTTTGAACACTCAAGTTGGTATTTGACCTTCTTTCGTGCCGCTCAGAGGGTTGAATTAGGACCTCACATTGATTTCAAGTAGCGCCAGTTCGGAGTTGTTCCCCTCGGGGACTGAATTGTCCTCAGGTTCCGTCTGACAGTGTCTTCGTCCACGAAGATCCTGAGCAGCCAGAGCGAGAATCCGGCCATCAGTGCAACTCTTAAAGTTCAACGTCCCACACCTCGAAAATGCTAAAATACACCATTCCAGACATCCCGTACCTTCTCCTGATACCCATCTTGGTGCTTTTACTTTGTTCTCGGGTGTCAGTGGGAGGAGGAGCAGGGACACCGCGCAATGTCCATTTTCATCCACCGATGCTCGTGATATTATTGTGGTATAGTCCCGCCTTATGACCGAGCCACACAAACTTGGGCTCGTGTGAGAACGGGCTGAAATCGCGAGAAAAGGCGATGAACCAGCCGTTGAAAAGAGGCCTTGCATGCGCGCCAGTTTCAGCCAGAGCACGAGATCAGTTCGATGCGCTGGTGGTCAAGTGAGTTGCAAGGCTGCCCACCGACCCCTAGACATTGCACACGGCGATCATGTTGTCGAGCGTGCCGGCACCCAGACTGAGCGAGCCTCCCTAAGCCTCGACGCCGGTGCGTAGTCTCTCGTAGATAGACGCTTCAACAAAAAAAAAAAGCTCGTATCTTGCTTGTTGAACGTGGAGCCACTGACCACCTCAGAGAACATCAGCAAAATAGAATTTCTTTGGGACATATGGCACTGTCTGGTTGTGCCTGATCAGTATGGCTGGTATGGTAGCCAGATTGTCCAGACAAGCCATAATGTGGCCATAATGTGCCGGAATTGTTTACTCTGCCACTTTCGCGAGCACAGCCATTTTGTACGGATCTGCCAGATGTTTGTTGATATCAGTGGTGGGCCGGTGGCTATAATCTGAATACACTTCCCATATTTTTTTACGGGATCGTTTTCTTTGAACGTGCACTATTAGACTGTGCACAAGCCTCAGGAGTCAGAAGGAAATCAAGTTGATCCATGTCAGCCCAGCGCTCATACTCATACCTCCTATTCTTACACTCCACGACTCGACCTAAGAATGGGGGCTTCCACGCACCACAGGTCAAGCATTCTGTTGGGCGGATTGATGAACGCCGCCATCTTGATGATCTTCGACTTCAATTTCTCGCAATCCACCCGTTCGATCAGATTCCACCGAGGGCAGCCAATCAGGCCTGACGTCTGTGAGAACAATGCGGGAGGTCATAAGTAAGCCGTAACCGGCGACAGCGGAAACATAAGCTTCACACCCGTTCTCCCACTGCCCCGCCTTTCTTAACCCGCAAACTCGCGCTCGAACATGGTGCTCAAATTGTATGGAACGAGCGAAGCAGGCAGCAGTACCTCCATTGTTGCCCTTGTTCTGGCAGAAAAGCGAATCCCCTTCGAGCACATTGTGGTTGACTTGGGCGCCCAGGAGCAAAAGACGCCCGAATTTCTCGCAATGCACCCGTTCGGTCAAGTCCCGGTTATTGTCAGTTCTGTGTGGTGCAGTGCTCTGCTGTGGCCTCGCTGACGATGGCCATAGGATGATAATGGATTCATCCTGTATGAAAGCCGAGCTATCTGTCGCTATCTCGCAGAGAAATACGCGGATCAAGGAACCCAACTTCTCCCGAAGACCTTGGAGGGACGTGCGCTAGTGGAGCAAGCCGCGTCCGTCGAGCTGGCCAACTTCAACCCGGTGCTAGTGAGAGCTGGGAAGGAAGCGCTCAGACAACGGTGAGTATTTCTCATCGTTTCACCTATCGACCCTGATTCACCGATATATGGGGCAGACGCCGAAACCCTCCTGACCTAGCTCTTCTCGCTGAGGTCATGGCTGGACTCGAGGCTAAACTCGACGTGTACGAGGTAATCCTCGGTAAACACAACTTTCTCGCTGGTGATGTGAGTACACATTCCATTCCGGGTCGTGGATGAAATGATCGGATGCAACCGAGCCTATTCATAGGAATTTACCCTAGCGGATCTATTCCACTTGAGCTACGTAGTGTGGATAGAATTGTCTGGCATCGATGTCATGACCAGCGGCGGTCCAAATGTTAAACGGCAAGTCTTCCTTTATTTTTGAGTTTCAGTGCGATGAACTTTTTGAAAGCTGGTGGACTGAGCTAGTTTCGCGCCCCGCGTGGGTCAAACTGGTGGCAGAGGGGATTAAAGGAACTATAAATTAATGAGGCTCAAGTGGTTAGTAGCCATTCACTCCATCATGGCAATATTTCATGCAGTACAGAGTCCAGTGCATTTGCGGTTCGATTAATGCTCCAGAACGATACCTGGTCCTCATTGATCCGGCGTCGCCGCGTGGGAGAACAGACTTCTGTACGTTGCGCTGGATTCATCCAGTTGAATCAGGTTGAAGGCGATTGAAATTTACTGTCGTATTCTGCCATCACCTGCAACATGTTTGCACAATGTAATCAATTCCCGTGTTCCTGTTGTGGCGGAAGGAATTCCAGAGGGTATGAAAGGTCAATTTTGAACTTGAAAGGTGCAGCATCTCATTGACGCGCTCGCGCGGCATCCGGGTGGTGCCACGGCTATTCAAGTTGCTCGAGCCAAGTTTTGCGCACCTTATCCGGGCCTGGCAGGAGCTTGCCGACTACAGTATGAGAGATACAACAATTGCTACAAGACTGTGGAATCCGTTGAGTGTCCCAAACAATAGTAGGCAGGAGCGTTGTGCGTTCATGTCACAGAGTGGAAGCGCGTCCGTCGTTGGGTTGGGTTACGGGGCTGAAGAACTCCGCTGCGAGGCTTCATGGCTGTTGAGCGGCCGCGCAAGCGCCATTACACAGCTTCGACGGTAACACTTATAAAGAAATGTCTGTCGAATGAAGTAAAACTTATAAAAGCGAGTAGTTGGGATAATGCCACATCAGCCTTTTGACATTTTGTTTGCGGCTTGTTACGGTTTGTGGGCTTGGCAACGCTAAGCGACAAGCTGCCAAGCTCGAACAAGGTCATAACTCAGATATTAACCCCCCTCCGAGAGGAGGGATTGACCTGAAAATAGAGAAACTAACCTCCACAATTCATAAAACATGCCCCGGCACACATAAAAGTACACAGAAGCCTTCGTAGCGCCCAAAAGACATGCCAAATTTGGACGGGATTTTCAAGCTTGTGAAATTCGGACATAGGTTTGTCGCCTTGTGAGCTTGTCCGCGTTTTAGTGACCTTGTTTGGCCTTGTACAAGCTCACAAGTCAAATGTCAAAAGTCTGATGCAGTGATCAACCGGGGATTCACAGCTGATTGCCGGTGGGTTTTGATTTCACTTTCTGATAAGCGCCCATCTCTTGCCTTATTTGCTCAACGACGGATGCCACTGTCCTCTCGAACGTAGCGCTGCTTGCTAGCACCCCAAAGAAATCTGCGGAGATCCACACCCACCTTTCTTCTCCGCACTAACCCGCCTGTCACGGTGTCACCCCGCCATCGTATCGAGTGCCCGCGATTATAATTAGGTGTTCGCGCCGCGCGGATTCGAGCGAATTGTGGGCTGGGCTCACGTTCTACGATCACATCTAATGTGCCTTTACCGGTGAGGATAATCTGTTAGAATCGCAGTTTCTTATCTGCAGCACCAATGCACTGAAATGACTTATTTTCCTCTCGCATATAAACTCCTTAAATAACTTTCTCGAAGTTCTTCGTAGGCACATGTCTGGTGCGTTCCAATCAAGAAGTTTTGCTACTCAATTGAGTGGCCGCGCATCTTACAGACTCGTGTACTATGTGTCTGTAGTTCTAATGCAGACGGTGGTCCTTCAGAGGAAGGTTTGCCTGTACCCTACGGCGTTCAAAAAACTGAAACTATGATCCTGCGCGCCAAGGCAAGTCCCACAAAATGAAGTACTTACTGACTTGACTTGTTGTATTCAGCCTTGGAATGCACTGACTTCATCGCCGAAACTATCGTCGTCAGCTCAGTAGCGCCACATATGTCAACTCATTCGCCTCTCCTGACTCCGACTCGGGCCCAGATTCTCTCCCAGCTGGGATTTCGCTCGAGAGCGCTGCCTTGAGTTCAAGCACTAACTCACTCGTCTCATTTATTTCAGATTTTGTCGTCAGCGTTAACCTCGATTTTCGAAGATGAAGTATGGCGAACTCTAGCCGCTTTATCATGGGTAAGCTGTCGTTCGTTTCTCGTCCTATCTTCAAACTTCTCATCTGCATTCCCAGACGGTACGCATGGAGCCATAAACGGGTGACCATAACCGGCGGTGTACGTGTAAAAGACGGGTCAGCGAGATTAGCCAAATATCAACGAGCTGGCGATGATTCTCGCTTATCCTCGCCTCGATTCCGTGGCAATTGCGTCTGCGTCTGAGTCTATTTACTCCGCTCCGTGTACTCACATGCTCTGGTATTATTGTCGCAGCATTCCCTCCAGTTCATCTCGATTCTAGATGCCCGCCCGACTTCAATTCCGAGCATGGTGAGGGACATAAGTCTGAGGAAGGAGGCAGGGACGGAGATAATGAATGCATGCATTACAGGAGGATGAGCGAAGGGGGTGAGAGTCAAGCAGGTACGAAAACAAGCGAGAGCAGATACACAACAGTCATAACAATCATAACAACCACCAAATCAATTCATTTCTCAAGTTAACCTCTTCCAACACTCACCAAAATGTTCCACCTATGTCATTCCAGACGAGAACCAGGCTTTCTCGGCGAGGTAAGCGGGCTCCTCGCACGGCGCTTCTTCGCCGAACAAGTAGGGCGGGATAATGCTGCCGCGGTCGGCAACAAAGATAGCCAGACGGATGCCACAGGCGTGATAGTCTTCTCCGAGGCACTTGACGCGGTCGCGCCGGTCGGGCTTGGCCCACAGGGACTCGGTATTGTAGCGGTCCTTGTGACAGACGACGTCGAGGTGATGGAGCGTGGGGAGATGCTGGTGCAGAGCAAAGGGCGGTGGGATGCTCGGGATGCGCGTGTAGGTGACGCTGTCGGCGGGGTGGTCGAAGACAGTGCCTTCATCGTGGCGGATGATGCGCAGTCGGTCGAGGTTGGGCGGCGCGCACTCGGAGAGGAGAGTCGAGAGGAGTAGCACGGAGGCGCCGTCGAGGGTGAGGGTGTGGAGCTCAGTGAAATCGGACAGGCCTCTCCCAGGCACGGTAGACACGCGACGGACGTCCGTGTCGTGGGCGAAGTCCTTGTCGAACCAGGTGAGTCGCTGGAGCGAGTGGCGCTGCTGGCGCAGGGCCTCGAGCTGCTGCTCGGGCGAGGCTTCGTGGTAGGTCTTGGAGGGGGAGGTGTGGTGGCGCATGATGCCCAGGTGGCAGTACCGCAACGCGCGAGGGAGTGCCAGCACGGCGGTCAGTGCCTTTTCTGACACGAAGCACTCAACCAGCTCGAGATGGGTCAAGGGTGTGGTGCCGGAGAAGGCGGCCAGGCCATCGGTGAGGTCGTCGCCCAGGACGGCGCACGAGACGGTGAGGCTTTGCAGGGCCGGCAGCGTGAGGATCGACTTGAACTCTGTGAGCAGCCAGAAGCGGCTGGCGTCACCCGACCAGTGTATCGTCACTCCAGCCCAGTCAGCACCTGTGACCAGAACAGACCAAAGAAAAACTCACAGCTCTTCAGCTTCTGCAGGCCAGCGCCGCAATGGGCATCGCGGAACAGCACGCGGTAGCCCTGCATCAGCGCCTCCCACCGGCGGCGGCTCGCGCGAGAGCGCCAGTGGCCGTAATTCGCGAACGGGCTCTCCATCGACAGCGCGCGCAGCTGTGTCATCGCCCCGACCAGCGGCGTCAGCGCCTCGACGTCCGCGTCCCTGCCGTACTTTGGCCGCAAGTCCAGCGCTTGCACGAGCTCTGCACGCGCGGGTGGTTGCTGTTGCTGTAGGGCTTTGGCGAGGCACGACGCTTGCGAGCCGGTGGTGACCAGGACGGCGCGATAGAGGACTGACTCGGCCAGCAGTCGGGCGAGCTTACAGGTGAGGGCGAAGCTGCGCAGCGACGCCGTGTCGTCGATGGCCTCGACTACAGCCAGGAGGAGCTCGGTGGGGACTGAGAGCAGCGGCGACGATGCCATCTTTGCTAGGTATCTGTGTTTATTCTGGCGATGTAGAAGTCGATGTGGGGTGAAGCAAAGGTGACGCGTGTAAATTGACAGCGATGGGTTTGGAACATGACTCCTCGCCGGCAAGCCGGCAAATCTCGTTGTTTGACCCCAAAGGCCGCATCAACAAACAATGGAACGGCAGGGTTGATCCGAATGTCGAAATAGCCAGGTTTCCTTCGCCGTGCCTTCCATATCGCGCTTCTACCGCCTTGCTTCGCATGTACTTCCGCTTCGCAGTCATATCATAATCAACGCCTGTCCATCAACGCCAGCACTGCAGCAAGCGGTTGAATTAAGTACACTAGTATTACTTATTCTCGCCACAGCGTCGGAAGCAGCAGATTCGGGGGTAATCACTAAATTAGACAGATCCCTGCTGCTTGCCGCGCGCTCTTTTACTGCAAGATGTACCGGTAAATCACATCGTAGCCGCACAGACTCAGTGGAGGGGAAAACGAAATTAATTAATTGAATTTATGATACTACCGAAAGTATAATGCCGTGAAATGGCCCAGCAGTAATCACTGCGGGAAGCGAAAAATATCAGGACCCGGACACGTCCGAGAATGCCAGGTCCCGGATCTCCAAGGACATTTTGAGTATGTCTGGATGTCGAGACAGACGACAAATCTAATCTCTGGAAACTCGCTGATCGGCTCATATTCCTGGTGTAAATCCGGATCTGGATACACAATTTTTTAGTTGTTGTATTCCCGTACTCCGGACAGGCTCCAGACACATCATCTCTTCTGTCCATATCTGTATCCAGACATTGCCACTTCTCGGGAAGTCCAGACAGGCCAGGAAGTGTACTAAGCAAGATCAAATCCGGACCAAGACATTTTTCGCTTCCCGCAGTGAATGTAGCTAAACTATTTGCTCGGACCTTGTTGCAAAAATTATATTTCCTCTACAACCAATTCAGGGTGTCGGGACCCCTCCTCCGTGGTGTTTTACACACCTTTATCATAAACTATGTTCCAGGAAAATCCAGATGGCTGGCAACAAACTCCACGGGGCTGGCTGAAAACCGTCCAATGTCCCCGCCTCTGATGTCATGTTGCGTGCGCCGCCGACTCTTTTCTTTTCTTTTTAAAACCGGTGTAAACGATGCCTGGCAGCGGAGCGCAGGTCCCGCCTCTTTCAACTTCTTATTTTTTTTGCTACGTCAATCTCCTACCTCGAAGCACGGCGTGTATGTACTTATTCGCGCGATTTCGTGACTCGCCGCAACCCCCCTCTCTCAGTGCGTGATAGTTTCCCCTGGATTGTTCGGTTATTCTACCTTTTGTTGAAGTGAATTCTTCCCTGATTGGTCTTGCTTCAAGGTCGGCGGTGCAGAGGTCTTTGAAACATCTTCCAACAAACACCGTCAATTATCCTACGCTGCCGAGTCAGATCCCTCACTCTGAAGATCAGTAATTCTCGTAGCAGATGGAGGAACAGCATCGGGTTTTTTGCCGTTGTATGATGGTACGTGTGTGTGAGAGTTCCTGGTTGTTCTCCGACGTCCTTTCGGACTGTCGTTTACCGGATTTTAATTAATTGTTCGTTGCTCGGCGCGTTGCGCTTCGGCCAGTGTGCACATTTTCGAACCATCAATTATCTACACCCCAACTCACATCTCACAGCGCACGCTGAGCTGCGCGCTGATTATCTTCTGAACAGATCCGGCAATGACACTTGTCCTAGATGCTCAGTATCTCGTTCTGGTGCGTACTTGCATAGGCGTGACTCTGATCATGATTCACCTTTCCCCCGAATTCTAACAGGGATCCTTGTCTCGTTTCCTCGCCGTGTTCCCAGGAGAACCAACCGCACATTTCCTTTGCGGGTCCCATGTTCGACCTGTTGAGAGGAACGGGTCTGGTTGGTGCGCAGAGGGGCAGGAGGCGCCCTTTGAGAACGATGTAATTGGGAAGATCGAACTGATTTATTCGTCTAGAGTCCGACTACTTATATACTACAAGATGTGTCATAGGTATTGCATAAACCATAAAGCCCGTTCGCCATATTGAGATAGTCGATGAGCATAATGTGGGAGTCCTTTTCCCATTCTAAGATGTCCCCTTGTCTAAGCGGGTTCCGCTCTCAACCTCCTATCCACATTCGGATCCACTCTGCACAGCATCCGCTCGGGTACGCATGGTTGCGTTCCCGCTCCCGCTCTGTGGTTATGCGGTACTGATCCGACTCCGTTCGGGTCTGCATGGTTCTGTTCCCGCTCCCGCTCCATAGCCATGTGGTACTCGTC
>JARJLF010000705.1:0-144517 GCA_029378395.1 Mycena leptocephala | reverse complement strand
AAGAACGGAGGGAAGAATGGGCTCGTACTACTAGTACCCCGCGGCGAGATCATTTTATGGGAGTCCTCGTCGGCGCGTATTGACCGTCGTGCCTGGGACATCGGACATCGGCATAGAAACGCCGATTTGCGAGCTCACCTGAATTCAGCGAGCTGCTTTGATAAAGAGCGCGGGAAGTTTCGGAAAGCGATTCTGGTCGGCCTTCTCAAGCCGCAAGCGCCTTCATGATGAAACGCGGCGAGGCGACCGTGAGACGCGGACCGAGGAAAGGACCCGAGTTTCGTACAGCATCGAGCAACGAGTGGATGGGAGGAGACTTGTCGGGGCTTGCATCGGGAATGTAAGAGAGCGAATAAACTTGAAAGCACCGTGACTCATCGTGACATTTGTGACATCTCTACACGCGCCGACTTGCCAGACTCTCTTCCGCGATTCCTCAACCCTACGCCGACGTCGATGGCTAGCCGCACTGACACAGTCCTTCGAGATAGTCTCGGTACCAGCGGGAGGTCGATACAGAGGACGTGCTGTGGTAGAGCAGAGGAAAAGCGGGTCCATAACGGGACTGGTGCGTTGCCTGCCCCCTTTTGCGCATGCCCTCGTTGACCTTCATCCGCATCCGCTTTCGCCCAGACGCGCTCGAGGCCTCCGGAGAACCGTATCAGCATCGCACCGTTGGCCCATGTCCGTGGTCGGAGTCTGCGACCGTCCATATTCGTGCTCAGCGCTCAGCCGGTGTTGTGTCCCAACTGCGATGTCTGCGTCGACCCTGCGCTGCACCTCCTCTTCGGCGCACTTTTATCGCCCGTGCTCGATTCCTTTTCACCCTCAATCTTTCGCATCCGATATCGTACTAGTACTGTTGCCAATATTAATCCGAGTTCATAGGATACAGTAGGACGGAGTTGACGCTGGGCGGGACGTTCGCATGGGTGTTGGTAGGTGCCATGTAGGCCGGAGTAGGTGCTGTGGAGAATGTAGGTGCCATGTAGGGAAGGTCGGTGAAGCACAGGCGGCATTGCAGGGGGAACGATCTCGAGCCCGAGATTAGGGCGTAGGTCACGTAGGTGGAGGCGGCAGTGGTGCAATTGGAGGAGACGCTGACGTAGGTGACGTCGGTGAGGTAGGTGGTTGTGTTACATTCGCGTAGGTGCTGGCTTTGGCCGATGTAGGTGAATAGGTGGCGGGATTTCCGGGGTGCATATTCGGGAGCATAATTGGCAGTGACATTGGTATGCAGTAGGGCAAAGTAGGGTACATTAGCGTGAATGTAGGTGGTATGGACAAATGTGTACAGGCATATGTTTGAGAAGTAGGCGCGGGATCTCGGAGATGTCCGGAAATACAGTGAGCATGATGTAGGCGCGCTGTTAGGCCGCCCAGAAGGGTGGTAGGTAGGGCTGGTGTTAGGTTCTCGACCAGCCGGCTGTAGATTTAATCCTGCCGTGCAATTCTGGATGGAATATTCGGGTTGTAGGCTGGAAATGACCGTCTGCAGGGCTGTTTACACATAAAAATGAGTTGGGAACAATTTTTTTTGTTTTGAAGACACGAAAGCAGGATGAGTGCGAAATTGGTGGTATTTTTAAGCAGGGAGGAAATTAATTCGTATAAGAGTCAATGATGGGGCGCTTGAGCTGGGGATTAGGGAGGAAGTGCATTTTTATGCCCCCAATGGATCGTGGATCTCAGCCAAACCCACAGCCGACGGGCAACATTCATTTTTCAAGTACAATCACAGGCGGTTTGATAGGGTTAGTTAGTGAAAACTGTTGACCTACGCTTTTTTTTTTTTGGGGGGGGGCATTGTATCGGAACGGGGGAATGTCAGGACGTGATCTTTTGGGAGGGGGTAGGGAATAGGGAGTTGACCAAATGATATGTGGTTTAGGAGATGAAGTTTTCAATGACAAGTGGTACCTACTTCATGTGTGCAACAAAGGTATGTGAGGGCCCGGAATAACCTAGGCAGAGCAACCGCTTGTCTAGCATATAAAAACGTGGTTGGGGACTCAAACTGATGGGATTAAATAGTCGACCTCGTGGTAGAAAGCGTGGAGGTGCAAGTTTTTATTATTATTTTAGTGCCCTGCAACAAGAGCAAGCCAACCTTTCCATTTTCGAACAGGCTGGATGTCTGAGTGTGTGGGGGAGTAAATAATGTGGGGCATTGGCCGAGAGTTTTGGGGGAGGTGTCTTGTATTTATGATTATACTCGCGAGGTCCACAACATGAACGACGAGTCTACCGAAGACAAACATGTAGAACATACAGGTGGTAATCTATACGTAAACCTACAAGATGCCGACGGAGCACACAAATATTCCAGGGGAGCGATGACTACAAGACGCTGAGCAACTGTGACTGGCTGGCCGTTGGAATGGCTGGACCTCCGGTTGGAACCTCGTGGGAGAAGAACTGGTATATGGGAAGAGTTCTCTCCTCCCAGGTAAAAATCCCCGGTATCCACCAGTACACTGAGAAGCTTGTCGTAGGTCTTCCCTTTGCAAAGTGCATGCAATATCATCTGCATCCGGAGACAAAACCCAAGGATTTTCGGGAGACAGCCTGGCATGTTCAACTTCCGAGGAAGGTCCACAACCAGGAATTCAGCATGTTTGACTTCCGAGGAATGTCCACAACTGACGAAAAAATAATGAGCAAAATGCTCCTGTCAAGATTATCTTTGTTGAATAAGGGTGTGCCGCTCGACATGCTCGCTTCGGGCTTTGATCACACAATTGCGTAATAATGTTCCAAAAGAATTATATTAGATAGGTTGCACAAAAGCCGCACGGCCGCATGCGGCTTTTTGTGCATTGTGCAAAGCCGCATGCGGCACTGTGCGGCTTTTGATTCCCTATCTATGATGTATCTAAACCTTGCATAGAGTGCCTTGAAGCTGTTTGTGTTGATTCCGGCACCAGGTGGAAGAAGGAAGTGTGGAAAATGGTTGAAAAATGGCCTGTGTGGGCAGCATTGCGGTCATAGCCACACAGCGGCTGTGGCAAAGCCATTAATGATGTGAAGGTGGTGCACCTTATGTTAGGTAAGTGGTTCAGTGTACTGCATAGCACCTAATTTACTCAGATTTCATCGGAATGACCAAGGATCCGCTCATAAATCCTTTGGTTTATCACGTGGCTTTGCACAATGCACAAAAAGCCGCATGCGGCCGTGCGGCTTTTGCGCAACCTATCTATTGGCAATTTCGTTGTACTTGTGAGTAATTGGCACGGATAAGTAAGGTTTATCAGCGACGACCTGGTTCGGAGCAACGCTGAGAATGATTGGAATTTTGCAAAAGGTTGCTGTTCCGGTCACTGCCACGGTTCGGAGCTGAATAGTGGTGGACATTGACACTGATGTTTCCAGTTGCGTCAACCATCTGGACCATTTCAACTGAGTGTTGGGCCCACGTTTCTACCAACACACAGGCCATTGAAGCTTCAGCGACCATCACACGCAGGTTGTGGCTATATATCGGGTCACGGCGCACTGTCTATGAGCCAAAGTCCCAATTGAGGCAAATCAAAATCCAAAATTGTGCGACTTTGTAACTGAGGACATGAGGGAAAGGCTTCTTGATAAAAATAAAAATAAGGTTGGAGGCCGAAAGATCTTACTGGGCAGGTGGTATACACCCTCCAAAATTGGAAATATTTGAAGAATTGGGCAATACTTGGAGACCAGTCATGCAACGAAGACCTGGCTGGCGGGGACTATATTAGTACTTAGAGCAGAGTCACTCGGTTTAGGGCACATATCAGATCAGAATTGATGGTGCTAGCGCCACTGAAGTAGGAAACATCACAAAGTACCTTTTTTTTTCGATAAAAAAAAAACAAAAGGAAGGAACAATGTGATCCAAGAAAATAGCTGTATTTCTCAACCTCTCAAACTACCCCTGCTATCCAAGGCTTTACAAAGTTGCATATGAATACCTAACACCTAATAAAGAAGACAGGAGCAGCCGATATCGAATTTTACTGGCAGACTCACTACTGTTCATCTTCTTCGGTTTCCAGTGGGGCTGGCAACCTGGCACTCCACTCCAACAGCCTGTCCACTGTTTCATGATAGCCACTGTATTCTGAAAACTCCGCTCTCTGTGTTGCAATCTCCAATGCAGTGCCGAGATTTCCGCTTGCTTGGTCAGTGTCAGCACCATATACAAGCAGGATATGGACAATCTCTGCATGACCATTGTAGGCAGCAGCCTGCAAAGAGCTCCCATAATGTCCACCAGCTGCATTGACATTGGCACCCTTTTCCAGAAGGATCAAGACGATCTCTGTGTGGCCCTTGTGGCAGCAGCCTGCAAAGAGCTTTCATATTGTCCACCTGCTGCATTGACATTGGCTCCATTTTCAAGAAGCATGCGGACAATCCTTGCCTGTCTCATGTAGGCAGCAGCCTGCAAGGGGCTCCCATATGTTCCACCTGTTGCATTGACATCGGCACCCTTTTCAAGAAGGATATGAACAATCTCTGTGTGGCCTCTGGAGGCAACAGCCTGTAACAAGATGCCATATTTCCTCCTAGCATCATTGATGATGTTGGCACCTTTTGCAAGGAGGATGCAGGCAATCTCTGTGTGGCTCATGTGGGCAGCAGCATCCAAGGAGGTCCCATATTTCCCTTCTGCTGCATTGACATTGGCACCTTTTTCAAGAAGAAAATGGACAATTTCTGTGTGGCCATTGTATGCAGCAGCCTGTAAGGCGCTCCCATATTCTCCCCCTGGTACATTGACATTGACACCCTTTTCCAGAAAGATCTGAACAATCTCCATATTACCTCTGGCAGCAGAAGCATGCAGAAAGAGCCCATATATTTTTTGAGCTACACTGGTGTTGACATGCCAGTCAAGAATAACATTTCCACCCTTTTCAATGTAAGTATGATGCATCTCTGCATCGTTCTTGATGATGGAAGCAACCTGCAGACAGCTCACAGATTTTTCCTCTGCCACTTTGTTGGCAAACTGTATAAGAGGCACATATCTTCCCTCTGCTGCATTGATGTCAGCACCCTTTGCAAGAAGGATGCGGACAATCTCTGTGTGGTGTTTGTTAGCAGCAGCCTGCAATGGGCTCCCATATCTCCCCCCTGCCGCATTGACATTGGCGCCCTTTTCAAGAAGGATGCGGACAATCTTGTGTGGCCACTGTCAGCAGCAGCCTGCAATGCACTCCCATAGAATCCTCCCGCTGCATTGACATTGACAGCCTTTTCAAGAAGGATATAAACAATCTCTGTGTGGCCCCTGTGTGCAGCAGCCTGCAATGAGCTCCCATATTCTCCCCTCGCTGCATTGATATCAGCACCGTTCTCAAGAAGGATGCGGACAATCTCTGTGTGGCCTCTGTCAGCAGCAGCCTGCAAGAGCTCCCATATTTTCCCTCTGCTGCATTGACATCAGCACCCTTTTCAAGAAGGATGAGGACAGCCTTTGCCCTTCCCATGTAGGCAGCAGCCTGCAAGGGGCTTCCATATTCTCCCCTGCTGCATTGACATTGGCGCCCTTTTCAAGAAGGATGCGGACAATCTCTGTGTGGCCACTGTCAGCAGCAGTCAGCAAGGGGCTCCCATCTCTTCCACCTGTTGCATTGACATCTGCACCCTTTTCAAGAAGCATGCAAACAATCTCATGTAGCCTCCGCTAGCAGCTGCCTGCAATGAGCTCCCATGTCTTCCCTCTGCTGCATTGACATCAGCACCTTTTTCAAGAAGGATGTGGACAATCTCTGGGTGGCCGCTCTGAACAGCAGCGAGTAAGGGGCTCTCATATATTCCCCCTGCTGCATTGACATCAGCATCCTTTGCAAGAAAGATGCAGAAAATCTCACCATATTCTCTCTGTGCTGCATTGGCATCAGCACCCTTCTCAAGAAGGACGCGGACAATCTCTGGGTGTTTTCTTTTAACAGCAGCCTGCAATGAGCTCCCATAGAATCCCCCTGCTGCATTGACATCAGCACCCTTTTCGAGAAGGATGAGGACAATCCTTGCCCTTCCCCTGTTGGCAGCAGCCTGCAAGGGGCTTCCATATGTTCCACCTGTTGCATTGACATCAGCACCCTTTTCAAGAAGGATGTCGACAATCTCTGGGTGGTCACTGTCAACAGCAGCCAGCAAGGGGCTCTCATCTCTTCCACCTGTTGCATTGACATCTGCACCCTTTTCAAGAAGCATGTGAACAATCTCTGGGTGGCCTCTGTCAGCAGCAGCCAGCAAGGGGCTCCCATATGTTCCACCTGTTGCATTGATGTCAGCACCCCTTTCAAGGAGAATGCTGACCATCTCTTTGTAGCCAAGTATGATGCCACAATGATCTCTGGGTTTTTTGAATGCTGCAACAAAGGTGCCTCCTCCAGCAGAGACATTGCAGTGTCCACAAGGTTTGCAGCTGCAGCAATCCACAATGCAGAGGGTTGTGATGGCCAGTCTGAATAATTCCATGGTGGGGAGTTCCATTCCCTCCCCATTGCTTGCTTCCATCGAAACGCCACACCAAAAAACCTAGAAGGATTTCTCTGAGTTCACCTTCAGGCTGCCCTGTAGCATGTGCGAGGCAATACTGCGAATATCTGACCAGATGGGGTAGATTCTGTGCCTCCCAGGATGAATCTGGATATCCATCAAAGGCAAGGAATGTGAGCAGAGTGCATGTTATCTCTGTTTGTGCACCTGGGAATTTCTCAACCTGAATTTTTTCCAGATATTCCTGTGTGGTGTAGTGGACGAGTCGCACCACAGATGATTCTTTGTCCACAATGACAAGCCCAGCACAGACAGAGAGAATAATCTCAATCTTAAAAAGATTTTCCTCATCAAGCTGTTGTGTACCTGTTTCAATAGCGAGAGCAACTTGCAGTTCTTTGACTGTCAATGGCCTCTTTGCATTACCAACCCAAATGAGGGTAGAGTGAGCTGTCTCTCTGTCTTCCTCATTCTGGGCTTCAATTCGCTGCATTGCAATATTATAGCCTTCATAAAGGTTCTTGGGTAGCTCTGTCAACGCTTTGCGAACAGCCTTGATTGTGTGTGTTTCATCTTGAGGGACTCAAGATGAAGCTTGGCGAGAAGGAACCTGGTTAAAAATTTTTTTTTTTTTTTTCAGTCGCTTTCAACATTAATTGAGCACCACTTACATTCCATCCACAGTACCAATGATTTTTGCGTGGATTTCCTGTTGTAACTTGGGTAGGTCCTTGACATGCTGAGACAGGCGTGAAGAGTAGATCTGTGCATTGATATATTCTTGGATATCCTCAGGTGTGGCCTGAATATCCAGAGTTTCCATATCTAGAAAGGAGAAGGGTTCTAGAGAAATATGTGGCCTTGAAGTGATCATTAAGTTCACATTGCTACCCATTGCCGCCAGATGTCTGAGGATAATTTCCCGTTGAAACTCGGGATATTCATCCATGGCATCAATGATAACAAAGACCTTCGAAAATTCCTTGAGGCTAGAGAGGAGGACCTTGATAACTTCTTCCAGTGATGGTACAGTGCTCTTCTCTTTATGCTGCTGATATAACTCCTTTGCATCAGAGCCAATGTCCCTGTTAAGCACAAGCTGTCTCCAGAGACCTGCCAGAAGTTTGGGTGGTAGTTGCTGGTGGGCTTCCTTGTGGTTCAAATAAATGCAAGCTACACCGATATCCTTGTGGTTCTGAATGCAGCACTGAGATGATCCACAACCATTGATCTAAGATTGTAATAATTAGTGGTAGCCACTTGATGTGGAGGATGGACGCACACAAGGACTGTTTTCCCAGCGCCAGCTGAAAATTTCAGCTTGGTTAGTCTGGGGAGCATATAAGGCTGATGAATCACATACGAATTCCACGGCACCAAAGGGTGCTTCCAGAACCAGATTCCCATTTTTTAAAGAGAGGATGTTCAAGCAGCCATCCACCGGTTCCCTTTACTCGCGACTGCGAAACATCTGCCTGTCGTAGAAAGAAATTGATAGGTGACAGCCAGTCAAGGAAGGCTCGGCGTGCGATATCTTTTTTTCTTCCTTGTCCCCGCGGTGGATCACAATGTGCATGATGTCGGCATCCAAATACAGTTTGGGAGCCTCTCCAACACCTCCGTTACCGCCCCTTTTGCCACCTGATCCACCAGCACCTCCTTCACCTCCTGTGTAAAATAAATACTAATTTGGTGTCCTACTCAACTTCTCTCGCACCTTTCATGTTAACTACATAGGAGTCACCGTGTTGGTGAGGCATGGCTGTTCTGCACGGGTGTGTATCTTATGTACGAGGAACGGCACTATATTAGCCAGATCCCAAGGTCACATGGGAGAGATCTGACCAAAGAGGATAAATTGCTGCAGTAGACTCGGGGGTTGTAGCACGAAGGATGTATTTGGGCAAAGAGTATAAGAGGAAAGGATCGGAGGACCATGCACAGAGCACGTCGCCCTTTAAATTAGATAGAAGGCTGTGACGGTAGATCCGGGGAAGTGCTCGGCCTCATTGTTAAGGTCCAGTACGTTACGAGCGTCGAACTTAGATTGATGTGGCGTTGGGAGATGACAGTTGACAGCGACGCTTCCCTGCTCCAAATGAACTGCCGCACTCCCGGTCTAAAGGTGGATCAGTCGATTTTGCAGCTCAGTGTTGATGAGCCGGAGGGTAGTAGCTGCGGTGCCCAGAGTGAGGATTTGAGGGTATTGTGTGGTCGTTGTTTGGTTCGGATACAATACTTACGTGGGTGCCAAACTTGGATTGACAGTAGTGCTTCTGCAATGACAGCTATCATCAACCTTCTCTTGCGTTGAACCCGATCCTAAAGTGACTAAAATCTAGGCCCCTTGTGCCGATGGCTAGCCTTCTACATCCGCTGAGACATGTATTTACCTCGCTTCATTAATTTCGACTGCCGAGACAGAGCGGAGCAGCGACCCGGGACATCCGCAACGGCTGCCCAGACTTTGGCAGTTTAGATGGCTCAGTCCACCTCAGAATATTTCTATTAGAAGTACAATGAGGGATGGATGTGATGCACGCACCTGGCCCCTGCTGTCAAGTGTTCAAGATGCGGGTTTATGGCTGTCATCACGAATGGTGGTGCACGAGAGAGAAATTATTGTTTGACGGGGCAAGGCGTGGGAGAGTTGTGTGGCGGCGGCATTTGGGTTATCGTTGAAAGGCGGTGCGCATCGTGGGACAGAAAACGCACGGGGACTGGATTCTGAGAGTCGAATGATGTTGGCAGGTCGAACAGGACGCGCGGGGAGGACGGCGTGGGCGAGAGGTGAGAGTCAGTCAGAAGGTAATAGGTGAGGGAGGTCAAACTCCAGAGGCGGGATGCGCTAAAGGGATGGAGTCGCACCTGAGATTTTGAATGGTGCTTCGGGACCTAAGATTTGAGGCTATCACTGCGTTTCCGCTCCCCTCTGTACTTAGCCTCAGTCTAGACGCCCACACATAGCTAGCCAGATGGCTGAGTCACCGAGTAGAACAAAACACGACGCCCTAGTCCCAAAATGTCACCAAGTGTCGCACCATCACCGCCTGGGGACATCTAAATACCAGCGAGGTATAACAGAAAATTAATTCATGTACAGGGACTTCTGAGGCGCATGGTTTTAGCACGCGAAATTGACTGGCCACCGTCGTATGGAAAAGTGGCCAGGAAATTCCGGGGACATTGGGTGATATGTACGAACGCGAGCAAACCAGCATTGGTGGAGGCCAGACGTCGGGGAAAACCTATAGATGCTATCATGAAATTTGACCCCGGAAATCCCGGAGAAATAACAAATGGACAATGCGCACCTTGAAATTCGCAGACTGGGCGGTCGTCAAGGGAATTCCCCGGAATGATATACGCCGCCACCGTTTCACTTATCTGGATATGTCAAATGCCCAGCATCCAACATACGTTGTGAAGTGCAAAGCCCAGTTCCGTTCGCATGCCACTGCAGCAACGCTAAGCCTGTGTGGCTGTAACGGAACTATAAACAGGAAATCTAAACACAGTCATATAAAGACAATCAGGAAACCTTACAGGTTGATGGTACAATGAAAAGAATGCGTGAATACGCTGGCCGACGTACATTAATTATACAGAAACTGTCGATGCAGGGAAGCTTTAAGGACGAACAAGCGACGGTGGTTGTGCGCAGAGGTCCAACTAACGGAATCGGGCGTTGCAGCGCAACGAGCCTGGAAATAGTACCGGATTCGCGTCGCGTGAGAGGGAGGAATTGCGAGGATGTCGAAGAAAGTGGTGGGAGAATAAAATGAACAAGAATTGAACAAAGGAGTGATGAGGAAGCATGGATGGTAGTTGAGGAATAAGTTGAAAGACGACTGTCCAGAAAGCCAAAGCGACAGGAACGCCACAAATGGGAAGGTATGGTTGTCCTTGGCTGTCACAGGAGGCGCGGGGAGGGCTAACTTTCGCGTTCCCATTCGCCAGGTCGCTGCCGTGGCGTACTTTCTCGAGTCCAACGCGGATAGTCCGACACTGACCCACATCAATGATGCGCTCAGTTAGTACTTTCCCGGCGTGCAGACCCTCAACATAACTGGAAGCACCGCTTTTGAGATGCCGTTTGGCAAACTCGTCGCCGATAGAGTGGCTCTGAACACGTTGATCAAGTCGTGTGGCAAGTGGCAGGAGAAGCTGCGCGGCGACGGGGGGACCCGATGGTACAAAGAACACTCCTATGGAATTTTTCCAAGGAATTCCCGGGGGATCTACGGTTTTATATAGAAGATCAGCGTAAAATATTGATGGTCTTGTTTAGCGCTAGTATATAACTGGGGCCATAAGTGAATCGATAACATGTGCCGTGTACGTCGGGCGCGCGGCCCTGCATCAGCGGAGAAAGTGTGAATGCTCAGGGGGGAAACTGGGGATTTTGGCGCCAACGCCAGAGGGCCCGGAGAGGACGAGGGGACGGAGGAAATTGGCGCGCATGACAAGAATGAGTGCTGAGAGCAGTGTCAAGCGCGCGTAGAGTAGAACATAATAGATACTAGTGGGTGGTCCTGAATGCAGCTTGACGCACGCGGACGGGTACAGCGGGGAGTTGGTCGCAGGTCCACGATGAATAGAAACATATGTACTCACAGGAATCAAGAGCTGCATGATGATAAATCTAGAGCGTCGAGAAAAGCAGAGGTCCGTAAAATATCGTCAAGGTATTTCTCCGGATCGCACATATCGGAGGCGTGCAGCAGAAAATGGAGAGAGCAGCGAAACATTGTGGAGCGTCGGAATGGGTGTAACCCAGAGTCCAAATGTTTATCCAGGGATCTCGAGGCACCGTTGAACGCCCAGAGAGGCTTGAGGAATTCATTTCTTGCACTTGAGACCATGAAGCACGTAACACTGAGCCGGACGCTTGGATTGTTGTTTGATCTAGTCGGGTTCATACGGGTTCCGAGTGAAGAATCGGCAAGAGATTTGGGTTAAAGGACACTCCGGAAACGCTGGAAACGAAGGGGCTGACACGCTTGCTGGAGAAGGATGCAGGAAAGACAAACCCGATCTGGTTGACATGCAACTGCCAACAAACTTAATCCTCCCGGGTGCAAAAGTGAAGGCAATGACCCAGTCTCTAGCATACAGGAAGCCCTCGACCGGAAGGCCACCATAAGAAACGTGGCCTATGCGAAAGGAGCCGCAACAGACACAAAAGGAATGCACCCCCATCAAGCCGGATTTGGCGCTTGGTCAAACACAAAGACTTCCCAAGGAACATCAGATTCTTCCTTTGGATGCTACTCCATGGTGCATATAAAGTCGGACCCCACTGGAAAAAAATTCCTGGATACGAGGACTGGGGAACGTGCCATACATGCGGGGTGACCGAGTCAATGACCCACATTTTAACCCAATGCACTGCACCCGGACAGAGCCAAATCTGGGACCTCACCAGCAAGCTTTGGCAACTCAAAACAAAATCCGACCTGAGACCCTCTTTAGGCGAAATAATGGCGTGCGGAATAATCGAGAACGCAAATACAGGAACGTCCAGACTCTTCCGGATCGTGGTCTCGGAATCGGCCCATCTGATTTGGAAGCTGCGAAATGAAAGGGTAATCGGAGAAAAAGGGCCCGCATCAACGAGGGAGATACACAACCGTTGGATTAAAAGTATAAATAACAGAATAGCCCTAGACTGCGCACTGACAGACACAATTAAATACGGAAAGAACAGTATCCGGAAATCGGTCGTCCGCAAAACCTGGTGTAAAGTTCTGCGCGACGAAGACCGACTCCCTGATGACTGGACGAGGGAGACCGGGGTTTTAGTGGGTGTTGGCTGAGCTGAGACAATGAAGGTCCTTTGCGACCCGAGTCGATGAAGCCGAGCTGAATCCCCACACGCAGTACCGACAGTGTACCAGTGTGTTAATTAGCACATCTCCCCGGGCGGATGATATTCATCTGTCAGGCCGGGGCTTTTTAGTCCAAGGCCAATTTATTAAACGGGTGGGGTACGACGACTAGGTCGGTCCAGTAACGGAGAGCAGAAATGCTCCTTGTCCCCACTACCCAAACGTTCCGCAAAAAAAAAAAAAAAAAAAAAAAAAAAAAATCGGCAAGAGATAAGCACTTGAGAGTAGAGTTGTAATGTTGAGTGAGGGCTTTGCTGTTGATCCCAACTTGACTATGGTGCCGAGAAGAAGAGGAGTTCCGTGAGGACTGGGTAAACGACTGTCGTGGGTTTTGAAACTGTTGTGAAGGGGACGAACCCACGGTAGGAATCCTGCGCCCCATGCACGCCATCGTGCGCATTTTAGATGGAGCTGTGGACGTTTGGTGGTGTGAGGTCGGAAGTGGTGTCAGCTGTAGTCGTATAGCTCGCTGGAGGTGAGCTCAACAGGTTACTATGAAGCTTGGTCTCAGCATTCCAGCACGGTTGCGAGTGAGTTGTTCGCGCAGCGCGTGCATTGACCATTGGCGAGAATTTGAGTGTTGAGCGCGAAGTCGAAATTTCAAGCATGTTGGAGGTGGCTTGAACTAACGACTACTCGGTCCCGACGCTTACCGTAAGTTGTTTTGGGCATGAGTTATCTACAGACAGGCTTTTACCCATACCACGACATTTGATCGAGAGGAGATGCCAGAATTCACGTTTGTGGTAGCTCGGATCCAACACCGTCAAGAGGGAGAGCAGTAGCTGAGATCGTGGGGGTAATAATGAGGGAATAAAGGTGGAGCAACTATGGATATACCTGCCTTGCGAGCGTGCCTTGAGCGCCGGAGATGTGACCGCGTATTATTTCAGTATATGACTAGAGATGAGAAAGGTGGACCGAATTTCAGAGCTGAGACTTGCGGCGGCGTTGTGAATGGGAAGTAAATGGGAAACTGATTGATGCGCGCCATCACATTCCGAATTTGTGGACGTACCATCTTCAGGTTCATAGGGGTGTAAAGTCAGTGGGAAACTGGGGTTACATAAGATATAACCGCCTGCCTAGGCTCTACAAAATCAAGGGGTTGCGGCACGTAGAATGTGGGGACAGTGGATGGAGGACAGCAACAGAGAATGTGCGGAACATGAAATTTAGAGGCAATGAAAAGAAAGAACGAACCTGTCGCAGTTCGATAGGCCGGGGAATCCTGAGACAAAGACGAGCGGTGAAATTTAGGTGAATCGACGAGGAAAGGGTGCGTAGGGGGCCGGATGCCGCTCCACGGAGAAATTGGCGATATCGATAGGGGAAGGCACAATACAGTGAGAAAGAGGGAAACCTTCGGGCGGCGAAGCAGCGGCAATCCCGCACTGGAGTTGCCAGGCAAGGCCGGCAAAACAGGCAGGAGGGTGCAGAAAGCCATCCAAACCAAGGCGACGGTACATCTTGACGGCGAGACGATAGACGGGTGGAGTTGGAGATGGTGGGGGCACACAAGGAACAACCGAGCAATCGAATGATACGACAGAAGCGCGAATGCGACTCTGTGGTGGATCTTTCGATTGCGGGGTTCTCGTGGATGATGAGCGGGAAGGGAATCAAGATACATGGCCGATGGTCAGCAACGGCAAGCGGATCACTGGAGGGCGTATGAAGAGTGAGTGGACTGTGGACGCAGAAGCAGTAGGCACGCACCTGAGTAATCCTTGAGAGCCACCATTCGTGGCGATCGGGCTGACACGCAGTTGGCGTGGAAAGGACTTGCACAGGGCATTGATTTCTAGAGCGGTGGGCTGGGCGTCTGTGCGGACAAGGCGGGAATGGGAGTTGAGGGCGACAACTAGGCCGACGGATAGATCGGTGGAGGTTTCGTGCATGAGTGGGAGTCAGAGGGAGAGCGTGCCGGGCGGTGAGAGAGAGCGCTGCGGGAGAGGACACGGGTGGCGGAGAGGAGAACGGCGATGGTGTGGTGGGAAGGAAAAGCAGACACGCCGTGATTGGACGCGTGCACAAACAACTACATCAGCAAAACAGCTGAGTGACGTGCAACAAGATCTTCCGAGTCCTTCCCATCATGATCCCATCCCTTCCCCCTTCCCGTATCTGGAGGGATATGAGTACCGGCGCCTCTATATGTCCGCATCCTGTTCTCCTCGCAGGCCTCCGCGGCCCTCAGGTCAGGGCAGACTCAGGTTCAAGTTGATGCGTTCAAGAACACTTGGAACTTGAACTTATCCGTGGTTCCCGGACAAAGGAAACCAAATTAGATCTTTTCGTCGACAGCCGTGGTTGGACTGAGAGATGCTGCCGGGAAGGTATTCTCTCTTTGTTCTTGTTCGTGGACTCACTGCTCATTTCACTCTCTTGATTAGAGGCGACGCCGAAGAATTCGAACAGACTTTAATATCAATCTGCCGGGGACCGAGGTTTGACAAACACAGCATCAGACTTCTCGGAAGTGCCTGAGGAACACTCCGACCATTTAACACGCCTGAAAACTCGGCGCCCCCACGCCGAGTGCATAAATACCAGCAGCAATCCGCTGAAGCCCCAACTTCAAACCCGCCCGCTCCCTCCACCGCTTTGCACTCATGGGCTCCTACACCTCCACCTTGAACGACACGAACAACGTGTTGTACATCAAGTATGCGGCGAACGATGCCGGGCTGCAAGTCCTGAACGACTTCATCCAAGCCATTGCAACCGTTGACTGGTCCGATGACGAGGCCCCGGCGCCCACCAAGCCGAGTAAACTGGCCGTAGCCGCCGCCCCCGCACAACCAGCTGTCACTGTCGCATCGTTGTAAGGCTCTTTCTCTTTAATTGTGTTGTCACTCGCAACGATCTTACAGTCCAAAGGTAGAATATACAGTAGCCTGATAGTTATTTTATTCTTGGTTTATTACTAGTGTCGTATACGAAACTATCGGATTGCGTATATCTTGGGAGTCAAGACAACTGACGCGATATTCTTTGCGCGGTTTCTTCTGGGGCAGCATTATACAGTGGATATCTCGTTCTCATCTGTGCTGGCATTCGAGTTTTAACTCAAGCCGCAATGGAGAACTCTGGGTTCATCGAAACGACGCGGCTACGCTGGATCCATACACACATTCCTTCTTCCCAAATCTTTCCGCGTTACCGCTCCCTCCATTTGCCATGCGCTGTTCCATCGTCCGGCCGCCTCCGTCCTCGCTCTTTCCATCATTTCCATTTCTTCATTGACCACTACCTTTACTCGATCGAAACGACTCGCGGTTATTACAGCTGTTTGCAAAACTAATGACACTCAGCTAAAAATAGTTAAAAGAACACATTTTTGATGCGACAGATTGCTGAGCTCGTTTCTTATTTCTCAACAGATTTGGTTGAGAGTAGGCGCGTTCGAAAGCGGCTAGGCGGGGATTTCATACCATATCACCCTCACCAAGTACATTATGTCATTTGAATGTTCCAAAATTCCGGCTCTCTCGTTTGAGCCAAACGCGGCAACGGCCGTTTTTTTATCACCAGAACGCCGATTCGCATGAATATGAGCGGCTCTGAAAGCCGTTATCAAGACAAAGCCCTAGGATATGTGACATTTTGGTTTATCTTGAAAACAACCTGCTAGGAATGAATATTCAGGAGCACTCGGTAAATCCATTTTTGCGGATGCCCATCATGTGTGTTTCATTCCATAACGGCGTAATATTTGTTGCCTCAATTTCAGCTTTCAAAATCATCTGGATTCATGGAATTCGGCCCACAGGTGACGGAGAAATGCCCGTTGCCGTGTCTGGCTCAAACCAGAGAGCCGGAATTGAGTATCAAATCAAGTCGACTGAAATGTCAGTATACTTCATTTTTCAAGTACTTTCATGCTGTAATGACCGATTTTAGATAGCAAGCCAGTCTGCAAGTCGATTTTTCAGAATACCCCAAATATTTTTATATTCCGCGACATTGAAGTAGGTATGGTATGTTTTTTTCGATGCAAACAAGCTTAGAACCACTGAATGTTCATGCTACAATTTTGTTTGAAGCAATTCGACCATGAAATGACCTCAAACCGGGGCTCGGCAGTTATTTAGAGCACCACTGAATCTTAAGGTATCCCAAATTACTAGGAGGATTAATCACAAGGGGTGCAAAAATTGGTTTTATTTTATTTTCTGTTCCATCTCATTCTGGTGAGAGTGAATAGCGAGAATCAAATCCCAACAAGAGTCCGCCTGAATTCCATCTTGCTCACATTGGCTCTCTTTGTATTTCCAAATCACTGGAAAGGAATAGACCAAAAAAAAAACCTGTGATCGTGGTGATCACATTGCTTCAATTACTAGGATGAGTTTCCGAAGTCTGAAAGAAGAGGCAGGATTTGAAGATGGATATGGGGGTGCTCTTTTTTTTGTTGCATTGACAAAAACATAGATCTGGCTCGACTCAAGGTTCCGTGTTTTTGATTGACAATACAGAACCTTGTCCTCTCGAGGTGAAATTACACCAAGTCTCTTACTAAGTAGATAAATATGCTCATTTATTTAAAACCAAACCACAGGCAAATCAACCATAAATAACAACATACAAAATCCCCAACAAAAACATACAATTCCTGAAACCCTCAGGCCACAATCAAACCAAGCTCTTTCTCTTCACCCATGTCGATCTTATCCAGGTCCTCAATGTCAGACAGATCATCCTCCAGTTCCTCAATAGTCCCAGCTGGTGCATTGAGCTCTGCAAGATGGGCCAAGTTGTTTCGGTATTGCTCCAGCACATCTTCACTGATATTAGCAACCCTTTCATCAATACTGTGAACCTGTTTTGCCTGTGAAGAGCGTTCAAACAGGGGTCTCGCTCTCTCCCAAAACTCCACTGCCTTGAGCAGGTCACCATGTCCCATAGAAATGTCTCCGAATCGGAGCATGCATTCAGCTCTGCTGCGATGCACATCCATGTGGGTAAATCCCTCTAGAGCAACTGTGAACAAACTGTTGGCTGTATGCTTATCATTTTGTGCAAGGAAAATATCTCCTAAGGACTGGAGAGCCTTGTAGATTCCGAGGTTCTCTTTTCTTTTGAGAGAATTCACAAGAAACACTGTGGTCCAGCTAGACATCCCAACCAAATCACCCCAGCAACTGGCATCGCCTAGTCGTTCCAGACAATAACTTGTGATTTGACAAGAACCAAAGCCCGATTTGACACATCTTTTAAAAATAGTCCTGGCTGCCAATGAATTTCCTTCCCGTAGGTAGAGACCTGCAAGGATCATATCACAAATTGTCACTGCTTCAGCATAGTCCAGAATGTTGTACATTTTTGTGGCTGTTTCACAATTCCTCTGCACATCATCCTTTGGAGCACCGACCATCACATCAATTTCAGCAACATTGAGCAAAGCAATGCCATGGTTATAGGGATCATGTATAGTGGTTCCTTCAAGAATCCTAGTATGGATACTGTGAGCCTCAACATATTCTGATTTGAAGCGGTGAATTTCTGCCTGAGTGGTCATGATGCTATAGTCTAAGGTTCCATGGGACATGCCACAAAGACCTAAGAGGTCTCTTGCCCTGATGCAGAGAGACATGGCCTTTGTGTAGTTCCCCAATGTAAGGCAGCAAATAGCCTCGATATTGAGTGCCTGTGCTTCTTTATATAAATCTGCAGAAATTAGAGCCAGTTGCTGGGCCTCATTTGCATGCACTTGACCTGCAGAGTAATCACCGAGGGACCATTGAACCCATGCAAGGCTACGCAATCCTTGTGAATGCCATTTGGTATTCCCAGTTGAAAGTGCTAAAGATATAGCAGTTTCACAAGATTTTTTGGCAGAGGACAAATCACCCTTCATCTGATAATAGGTTACCAAGGTATTATAGAATCTGCCTGTGTGAACTCAAGTTAGCCTCAACAGACAAACAATCATGAGAGAGCATACATTTAAGATCTGGATCATCAAACTTCTTGAAGTGTTCCAGGGCATCGGACACCAGTGAATCTAGATTGGAAATGGAATGAAGCTCCCAAGAGTTGAGCCACTCTGTAATAAAGTAGGCCTCCAGGTGATAGTCACGAGGGTATGGGAGGACATGGTGAATCTGTTGAATGAGAGAAGTATATCCTTGCCCAATGCGTTGACTACAGTTATTTAAATGGCATGTGCAGTAAATGCTCTTCACTAAGTCTGGATGACCCTGTTGCAACCCATTCTGAAGGACATTTTGTATGTTTGAGTAGTTTGATAATACTCGAGCAACTGTGCTAGAACTTGATTGATTTCCTCGGTATTCCATGTAGAATTCAAGTAATTCCTGGAAATGTTTGGAAGAGGTCGAATGAGGTGATTCCAGGTGGCTGGATCTTCTGCATATACTCTCTGATGGGTACCAATGCTTTCAGCCGCTTGTGTTCATCACTGTAGGCTAAGGGTACGAATCAATGCTGCTTTGCAACCCAGGATTTTCAATTGGGAGCTTGCTCTGCACAAGCTCAACATCTGAAAGACCATCAGGGAGCATTGACAGGAGGCTCAGCAGATCCTTTGAATGGGGATTGAGTCTAGGACTTGACAAGGACAGTGAAATGACAAGTCCAAGTTGGATGTTCTGTCATATCCATCTGAGATCAAGGATGTTTTCTCCTCCTCCCAGGGAAATACATGGGAGCCCTCAGAGTCAACCAAATGAGCTATGAGACTGATTGCAAGAGGCATATTGTCTGTCAGGGAGAGGACCTTGTCAACCTCTTTTGGATCATGTTGTTGTCTGCAATATCATAAATGTTTGTCGTGCTGCATCTTGTTCCAAGGGCTTCAGAGCGGCAAAAATGGATGAGTCCATGCCACTTTAGCAGGTCTTTCTGCTCCTCGCATTGTAATCTAATCATATAGTTGAAAGCACAGGTGAAAAATCCTTGAGACCTACCACCAATGCAAGATGATCCACACCTGTGAGGAGTGACAGAAATTCCTCTATTTTCCTCGGGACTCAACTGGCTCCCACAATGTCTCAAGATTATCAGAATCAGGAGACTGTTTGAGCTGCTGGAGAAGTATTGGATGACTGGGTGTGTAAGGTCTTTTCCTGGCTTCAGTCCAACATGGGCTCCTATGAGAGCAGCAAGTTCCACTTGGGTTGCTGCAGGATCACAAGCAACAAAGAACCGATGCTGATTATACTCTCAGTAATTTCTGTATGATGGATGACAGCTCTTGCAAGACTGGTTTTTCCCATTCCACCTGCACCCAAAATGCAATCCTGGGTGTTCCTTGCTGAAAAGTTGAAGAATGTCTGAAAGCTCTGAGTCTCGTCCATGGAATATCTTGGCTCTGATGGTAGCATGGAGATTGAGTTGGAGCTTGAATATATGTCAGATACAAAGATATAATGGAGAGCTCATCAGAAACTGACCTGTTATGAGAGCCTGAATAAAGCCACTGATCTATGCGACATTAATTTTTTGATTCTCTCAGTAGAGTAGAATTTCCTACAGAGATGATCTATCTGAACTGTTGTGTCTGACACAGCTTCAATCATGGCAAGCACTTCTGTGTTTCGCTTTTCTGCATCTTCTTGCATCTGTGTAATGTCCTTCATATGATTGACCATGGGACCTATGTATCAAATCCATCAATGAGTGGTTGAATTGCCAAACAGATGTCACACCTGAAAATCTCAAGTCCTGTTGCAATCCTGCTTGCAATCCTTGAGCAGTGTACTCATCTCACCTTGACGGAAGAATTCTTGAGCGTGCTGCCCTTCTGTTGAGCTTCAACAAATGTGTGGATTTTGTGGAGGGTCCTGACAACAGTGGTCAGTATCAAATGGAGTTTTTTTTTCCAAGTCAAGCAATGTGTACTCTGTGAACTTTGCAATGTGAGTTAACACACTTGGTGGCAATTCCGCTCCAGTGTCGGAATTGATGTGAACCATTACAATTGCATTCAGCAACTCATAAGTTTGCTCCAACAATTCAGTACAGTCATTCTTATTTTGTCTAACAGTCTGTCAACCTTGATTGAGTTTCGCGGTTGTGGCAGATTCAGTGGTAACGTGCCTGTATATTTTTCAACAGAGACTGAGTTGTGTTAGATATGGCTGTCAAGAAGGGCTCTTCAGGCTGCCAGCAAGGATTTCCAGAGTATTTGCAGTGATGGTCAAACATGTTGTAATGTTGCTGAGTCGGATTTGGGTGACAGTGGATTGGGGGGGCATCTTGGTGGTGGATCAAGGGTCTCGGGAGACATAGGGTTTTTATGCTGTGTGCCATTGGGAATTTGCCCCTCATTGGTACTGGTCACAAGTATCTCGCATATAATGCACATAAGCTGTGATGCTTGTCTCTCTCTCTGAGACTCTCCTTGGCTTTCATGTGTCTCTTAGTCCTTAACTCCGCTGATAGACATCAGTATTTTAACCCCTTAAATAAAATTGGGTGAGCCAAGAAATCAACATCATCAAGGCAACCGGCATATTACTCATTTCCCTATCATTTGTATCTCCCATATCCCTCCATTTGGTCTAATTGTCTTTAAAAAAGGATGTCTTCGCAAAAAGTAGATAAAATTGTTATTGCGTGAAATCCGGCAAAGAGGTGGACCTCAGATAGGTTCTTAACTACTGTATTATTTCCAATTATCCTTAGCCAGCAATTTACAGTTAATGTTGGAACCGAATGTGCGGGCAATTTCTTTTTGTCTATTTGAGGCTAATTCAAGCGATATTACCTGATTCAATGACCATTAATTCATTGTACGGTAATGAGGAGCGGATGTTTGAATCTTTCTCAAAAAAATGGGTGTTATCTCAGTTCTGACCATTACACAGGAGAAATAGCAGGTCCCCGGTGATCATCAAGGAGATATTTGGCAAATGCAAGGCAGTGCAAGGCCATATCTAATCTGAGATTGAATGGTTCGATGCTGAGTGGCAATCATTCTTGAATCATTCCAGATATATATTTCACCATCATGAGCCCTTGCCGATCTTTCCCGTCGAATTAGAGCCAGAAATCTTCGAAACGAATGTATAACGCACCCAGACATAATCCCTAGCCTTTGCTGGGTTAAAACCGCTGAGGTTGAGCCTGTATAAAGCCTTTTGTTGAGTAATGGACAACGAGGGACACGGGGATCGCAGGACCATGCGCAGCGAAGACAAGATGGGTGTCATCGCACAGTGGAAGGCGTGGTTTCGCACGCGCGCGCAAGGAGCATGAGCACACAAGCGCAACAGTCTCGGAGTCGTGCTCGTCATTGATGTGATGATGCGCATTGGGTATGACTGTGAGTGCCTCCTCGCCGCCAGCATCGAATACACCCTGTGCACGAGGCGACCATATGCATCCTGTAGCCACACCAGATCAACAGCGCCGTAACACATGCTGGAACTGATTTCTCCAGACACCCCGGTGGATGATGCTCTTGTTGTCGTCAATGGTGGCCAGGCGGGGTGTGTTGATCGCGTGGGGACCATAGTGCGTTGGTGGGGCATGGGCTTGCTGTTTGCGATGAAAAGGAAGAGCGCGAGAGGCGGCGTCGCGCTGGCCATCTCTGTAGACCAACATACATTCAGTTTGGTGTGAGACAAGACAGTCCGAATGATGCACACAAGATGTGCACACGCACGGGCCGAGGTTCTCGCGTTACCCAGCGTTACCCCTCGTGCCAACGTCGAGGTCTGCTGGATGTCTGGCAGCTTGAGGTATGTGAAGGCGTCTCGAGCTCGCTGTCTAGCGCTAAGTAGGGTTTATAAACCGGTTTATAAACACCGGTTTAGGAATGTGCAGAAGAAGAACACTGAGGACGGACCCATCACGGCTGAAGCTTCATCGTCTTTCTTTTTTTTTCAGCGGAGAATGCCGTTTTGTTATATCAAAGGTTTGTGATGAGAGACGTGTCTTGATACACGAAAACCTCTGAATCAGAGACGTGACTGATATATCACCTCAGAGGTTTGCCCTTAAGTCCAGGGACAATAGTGTAGAAAGTGCCTGTATACTTCGATAATTCCTGGGCCCCAGCGTTCCTCAGCGGGACCGTGCCACGTAATTCTACCTACCTACCTACGTACCTGGCAATAGCTCCTGATCCCTGTGTCCTCATCATTCCCATCACTAGCCTTATTCTTCCACCATTTGGCTAACTAAATGGGGGCTAGAACAGTGACGACGGACGTAGGGACGTACGTAGGATGGAGTTAGGTGGCGACGTGGTGATACTAGGATAAGGCCACGATTCGTGTATGGTGGGGTGGGAAACACGAATCGCCTACGCTATACACAAGATGGTTGAGTCACGGGTGCAGGTGCACGTAGGATGGGGTGGTATGCGCGTAGCGGGTGTAGGATGCAAAGGCCTAGTGCAATATGACGGAAAGCGCGGTTGCGACGGGCTCATTAGAATGGCATCATCGCAGGGTATTTATCTTATCTGGTGGATGAGCGGGAGCGAGAAGGAAAGTAGGAACGGCGATCCCGGAAATTCTCGGAGATAAGATTAAGCAGGATGAGATCATGAGGTAGGCCCTGCTTTGGGCGTCGCGAAGGGCGGGAGGGCGGTCGGTCGTTTACGTACATGACAGATTCGCACCCTGTCGCACAATGAATAATGAGTCCTGGACGCAATTCTGGATGGAATATTATGTTTGTGGGTTGGAAATGAAGGGTATGGGCATGGTATCGGTATGTCGAAGCTGCATTAACTCGTAATAAATTTTCGAAACGCAACGTCCCCAGGAATACAAAATTTGTCTGTTTTTAGAGGCAGTCAGAGAATAATTCATATTGGACACAACAATTGCGCGCTGGGAATTTGGGAGGAGTGGTGGAATTGTGCGTAGAAGCGACCTTGGATGTCAGCAGGACCCCTAGCCAACGGCAAACGTCCGTTTGGGCCTGACAATGGTGGTCGGTCTGTGGATCTACATAGTTGGACCCCAATCCTACGTATTTTGGAGGTACCAATTGTGGGACGAGGAGGAGGTATTAAGACGAGATTTTTGGGAGGAGGTGAGGAATAGGAAGTTGCCCAAGGATCGTTGGTGGCCATGGTGGGGAAAGCAGGGCGCGAATCGGAGTTCTGATCGGAGTTTTAAGAATCGTCTGTTTACTTCGCATCGGCATTACTCCAGTCTCTCCTAGATAGACGCCTAAACACAATCCGAGCTCGTTACTGGATGTTTTGAAGCATTGCTTGGCCACTAGCAAAATTTCCAATCCGCAGTGTACATATACGACCCATTCGGCCCATGGCAATTTCGTTTCGGAGGGCTAGTTCTTTCCCAGAGGATAACCCACCGCAGTTATTGGAGAGCTTGTGCCAAAGCGGCATGCCGCTTTTTGATTGTGCAAAAAGCGGCATGCAGTTTTTTTTTCTTCCTCCGAAGGCCATTACGACTGTGTAATAGCATTGTGGTGTTGACATTTGAGAATTTGTAAAAAGCTGTATGCCGCTTTTGCACAATGCTCAAAAGCGGCATGCCGCTTGGCACAAGCTCTCTATTGAAAAATAAGGTATAATCTGCAGTTGAAAAACGAGGAAGATCAAGAATCAGAAAACCAGGAGGAATTCCAAACAAAATTAATGCGACCGGAGCAGGTAGCATCTATTGGTCAATAGCAACGCTGATCCACTCTGTCCAGCTGCCACCAAACCATCGGCTTTGCCTGCACGCACGGAATTCCTTCTTCAAACGAGGCTGTGAACGGGCGAGCTAAAACCGGAGCCCCCACGAGGACCGCTCAGGACCAGCAAACTATCGGCGGCGTCGAGGAAAATTGTTGTACTACTCCAGCAGGGCTTCTTGCACCCCACTCACTCACTCAGGTTCCGCTCGCAACCAAATTGTAACTCAAAAGACTTTTGATCGTTGTATTGTATCGTCTGTATGTACAGTATTCACAGCGAAAGGTTTCTCTCATCCAACAAACGCTGTTGCTGTTGTTGCCATCTTGGTTGGTTGCTTTGCGTTCTGTTGACTTGTCCGCGAGGAGAACTTGCTACAAGCTCAGGTTTTTCAAAAACCCAATTCAAGGCCATTTTCCATCTCATTCACATCGCCCCAAGGGACCTTAGGTCTTCGCTTCTTCGAACTACTCCCTCCTCTTCATCTTCTTTCCCGGAGTCCCCGGCAGCATCGGCAATGTTGAAAATCCGATCAATTGCTGAGCTGGAAGCGAGGCCTACCAGCATTCCCATCCCGAGTCACCCCCCGAGATGCTGTACATATTGGATTCGATGATGCGAAGGCGTGTCAATGTCCCACACCGCTGTCGTCGAGGTTCAATCGACGGGCTTAACGACCATCATCGAGAAAGTAAATTAACAAAACCGCGGATGTGAAGACAGTGGGCAGGATCCGGATTAGAGGAGGAGGAGGAGGATATAAATTGGTGATGATGACTGTAAGAGACATCAGATATGTGACCTAACGTTAGCCTGAGACGCAACACCGGGTACATAGCAAACCCTGTGCTGGCCGGCCGAGGGCGAATTGAAGACGTAAACGGCTCGGGATAGATTCGCGTGGTAGATGAGAAGAGAGAAAAGAGGTGGCAGCACCGGTTACACGTCCGTGCCCCACATCTCGAGTTTGCCCTTGGACTTGCCCTTGGAACTATGGCGCGCCGTCCCGATCGCGAGCTCATAGCCATCCTCATCTCGGAGCGGCACCTTGATCCCATCTTCGTCCACGAACTTGAGCGTGACGGTGCTGCCGAGCCTACTTGTTACTTTGTCCATGAACTCATTGAAGGGCGTGTCGGGCGGAAGCATTATTCCGCGCACGTCGTCGTTATGGTGGATCTGCAGAGGTTTCAGTTCAGCTTGTGAAGAATTATATACAAAAGGAAACTCGGCCCACCCTAATTCTGATCGTTTTCAACTTGCTCCTGAATGGCCGTCAAAATCCTCCCCGCTGGCATAACCTTCCTCCTCCTCCTCCTCCCCCTCTTCCTGTTCCGTCGGCTCGTGATCCGCCTCGTTACGCGCCGCGTCACAGCTCCGCCATCATACGAGCCCGGGGCGCAGCCGCTGGGCGGGGTGCCACGGGTCCCTGAGCGCTGGATATGGTTCGGCTGGCTTATGTTCGGCTTCGGTGGCTGTGGCCCGTCTGTATATGCTCAAGGTAAACGTCAGCGTATCTCTGTAGATGATGGGCGGTCAGAGGTGACAAGGTGTAACTAGGGAAACAAACGAACAACTTGGCGCAAATAATCTTTGGGCTGTATATCCTTCATTTTCTTCTCTGGTGGTCTGTAGATTACCCCAACAGGCTGAACAGGACGCTGTTAGAGACATACAGGTGGTGAAACGCGAACGCACAATACTGAAGACGGTAAAATCTTTTCCGCACTCCGCAATGGCCTTATCGATAACATTATGGTCGTCAGTTGCCTTGGCCCGTCTTGCCTCCTCTCCAAGTAGACCAAACCCTCCCTCGTGCGTCCCATGTAAATGAGGGACAGACCCTGGTTAAACAGGACCTCAGCGGAATACAGTCTGAACTTGAGGCCGACTTGCTCATAGTTGCTGTACCAGGATGAATGAACGTGCACGAGGACGAAAATTCAGGACGCACATGTCCGGGTTTCCTCTCAAGGCCAACATGGCTCGTTCGAAATCCTCGTGCGCCAATTCGTATCAGGTCAGGAGGAAGTTGGAGACGCCACACTGGAAATATCTGACCGGAGTGAGTGATATGGTAACAGCCAAAAAACGTTCTCAGCTCACGCAACAGCGAGGTAGGTATCGAAACCTGTAGCCTCGGTGAACTGTTCGACGGCAGCCTTATGCTCCCTCAAAGCCGCGTAGATTAGGCCCATGTTTGTGGCAATTTTGGAGGACCGCTCGATACGCTGGAGTTTCTGTCTCTGTGTGAGAACAAGCGCGAGAGAGCACTGGGCATATGAGGGGAACTGACTGAGAAAAGGTTGAGCGCGTTCTCAAACTCTTTCGCGTCGTAAGCGTCGACGGCTGCAGCCCAAGTTTCGAGTTCTAGTTTCAAAGACATGGCGGTGAAGCGAGAGAAGGCGTCCCCGAAGCGAAAAGAGCGTAGCGGGAGAAGGTCTAGAAACGAAGAAAGAGATCTCGTTGGTGGCACTAACGACGGCTGTGAGGGCCTAGGATAGGTGGCAGGCGTGTTGGAGACAACTGAATCAGTTGTCAAGGAGTGCGATTGTACATGGCATGCCCTATTGAAATCTCACGCAAGTCGCCGTGGGTCAAAGGGCTCAAGTCTGCGACTTTCGGGATTGGGTAGTCTCGTTCCCGACGTTATAGGGCAGTCGCTCGCTCCGCTCACGGGCAGGCTAAAAGGGGATTAGAATGTTTAGATGTTGCCGAGGCAGAATTTTGATGTACACTGCCCCATAAAGCACACTGGTGATTGCCAATTTTCGGCACACCGGACGTTCTATTTGAAAGCTGAGGGATCAGATTCAATTTCGGCCGGACGGAAGCTGGATCTAATTCCGTGAGTTTTGGTTGCACAATCGGCTGAGGCCCGAGTGCTATTCTGATAGTCCAACTTTAAAATAGAACATCCGGTGTCCCGAAACTTGGCAGTCATGTCCATGTGTGCTAAAACAAAGAAATCACAAAGTGGGAACAAAGCCCTAGTGCCCATCAATAAGCTTCCCAAATTTCGGGAGGTCAGATGTTCTATCTGAAACTTGGAATATCGGACTGAATTTCAAGGATGAGCTGATGCTGGAATCGAAAATCTGGGAACCAGATTCAGTGCTCGGTGAGCTGAATTTGTTCCAATATGCCGGGTTTAGAATACAACGTCCGGCATGCCAAAATTTAGCACTCGCCCATGTGAAGGGCAGTGCTCCTCCATCAATTCTCATCAAAATTCTGCCTCGCTATCATTTCAGCATGTCAACATTCCCTTTTTGATGATACTGCCCGTGAGCGGAGCGAACGATGACTGCCCTATAACGTCGGGAACGAGACTATCCATTTCTTCTCCTGTTCAAGAATTTCAGGAGCAAGCAAGGATTAGCGTCGTTCAAAGTTCTCCTTTTTGTCTCCTTTTTGTCTCCTTTTCACTTTCCTTTTCATCTTCCTGAACCAAGAAGGAGGACAAGTAGGACGACGAAAAGGAGCATTTTGGCGAAAATGGCCTTGCGAGCTCATTTTCGCCAAAATGCTCCTTTTCGTCGTCCTACTTGTCCTCCTTCTTCTGCCGATATTTGGAACTCCGCGCCAGACTTTGATCCCATCATTCCCTTTGTCCTTTCCCTCCATATGTTCTCATCACACATTCTCTATACTATTAGCTACTACCCATTGTTAGTAAATACCATTTGTACATTTCATGGGCTGGACCTCTCCGAAAAAATGGCGTAAAAGAGCACCCGCAAAGTCCAGTGCCATTCGTAGTGGTGATAACCACTCCCCTGCTGGGGCGCCTGCTGGACACCTAGGGCTCCTGGGAGGCATGCAGGGGCTGATCACAAGACGGGAGCAGCTCGCGTGTTCTAAGATAAAGACGGATGCACTGATCGCCTGCTCGGCTGGCTCGGAGTTTCAACGACAGATCCCTTGCCGATGACTGCCGAAATGTGTTCAAGAGAAGGAAAACTCTCCTACTAGGCTTCCTTTTCGAAAATACAGGAGGGGGGGTTTCAAAGTTGGCCTTTTTGCGCTCCTTTTCATTCTCCTTTTTGTTTCATTTTCGCATTTTTAGCGCAAAAATGGCGAAAAGGAGACGAAAAGGAGCACGAAAAGGAACGCGAAAAGGCTAACTTTGAACGACACTATTAAGACTTTCGCCGCTAGTATGTATGAGACGGCACGAGGCCGAGGATAAATTTACTGTGCGGACTAGAATTGCGTAGAGAAACGAATGGCTGGATACAAAACATGAAGCAGTGATTAAGCAATAAAATCGCATCAACAGACGTCGATGACACTCTGGAGAAATACTTGTTAGCGAGAAATGGACTGTTAAGAGGAGCGGTGAGAAGTACCCCCCACCACGTATATTCTGTCGTCAAAGCAAAAGGAAACTACATATGCAATAACGGTGTAAGGAACGATTTAGGTAATGAAAGACCCGGCGTACCGGCTCTCCACAATCTATTTAGTCCACCGAAAATTTTCAGCACCGCTGCTTGAAGGTCAAAATCCATCTCGAACTCCACCGTTGGCGAATTTGTCATGGGAAAAGTCGACAGTGTGGCCGCTAACTGCATGCATCAGGGTGTCAGTGCCAGACATGATGGAGATCACAATGGTATGGATGCGATTGGTGGGTATAATCGTGGACAGCTTTGCGAGCGCCATCCGGGGCACGGGCTGCGCCAGAGACAAGTGGAGAAGTAAGAGATTTGGGAATGCAGCAAGGTCAATTGCACATTTTTTCCTCCTGCCATAAAATTCCGTGGACTGCAACATCCAAGACTTGAATGGTTCGAACCACCGGGGCAAAATCTTGCCATGACACATCCACGCCCGGGCCGAGTGAGAATGCGTTGAGCTGAGAGAGGTCGAAGCGGCACAGGTTCTGTGTCAGTCGGTAGTGGACGCGTCCTCGGGATCTGATCCGTAGAGACGAGAGCTGGACGGCTGCAACGCAGGGAGGAATGGCCAGGAGTGCGTCAGCAGATCGAAGGTGATATTCGAGTTCGAGATGTCGGATCGTGGGAGAACAACGCTCCCACATTTTTCTGAAGCTGGAGCTTTGGGGGAAGCTGAAGGTCAATTTTACGCAGCGGATTGTCGGGAGGCTGAATCACTGCTGTATTTCGGCGGCTTCCCCCACGATGGACACAGCCTCCAGGTGACTAAATGGTAAATTACAGATCTTCTCCTGAAGAGAGTGTGGATTCAAAGTGCGCGCATCCAAATGAATCGAGCACCGCTTCAATTGGAGGGTCAGACGTATTGCGTGTAGGGGATGCTGTACCGGCAGGATTGGCGGGACGAAAAATCCGATTTGACTACTAACCTCCCCCAATGAAACGGGATTGGTCATCAAAATTGCTTCCAATCCGCAGTGTACATATACGACCCATTCGGCCCATGGCAATTTCGTTTCGGAGGGCTAGTTCTTTCCCAGAGATAACTCACCGCAGTCAACTGTTATTGAAAAATAAACTTCCGTCGCAATACCTGTTGTTGAACTTGACCATCAGCACTCGCAAAATCGAAGGCACAAAACCGACCGAGGCTGTAGTACTACTGGATATCAAGGTCGCAAGAAATTCCTAAGGAGCATCGTTAGTTGCCCGCACCATGACTCAGTATCTGCCCACATCCAGAAACCCCGACGATTTCAATGAAAACCTAGTATATTATTTTCGCGCACGACAAAGCCAAAACGAAAGTGGGTAGCTACATGACAGACACATGTAGCAGTGAGTCCGTTGTCCGTTAGCACAAGAGGAACTTGTGCATGGTAATATTCTGCTGTAGGGGTCGTTATGCTGAGATGTAATCGTCTCCCGCCTAGAAAGCATCGGTCTCGATCCAGTCCTGGTTGGTGTTGTCCACCCCGCCGAAAAAGCCGCAGCCCAGATCTGCAGCTGCGTCCCCGCCACGGCCTTCCCGTCCGTCAGGTCGAGGCAGTCATGCGCCGTCAGCGCGTTGACGATGTTCCCGGTCCCGTGCCCCCAGCGCTGCGCGGCGCTCTGCGCATCACATACCTGCAGCACGAGCTTGGTGCCGCTGGCGGCGGTGCTGCCCATCGGCGCGACGCACAGCTGCTGTGTCGGTGTTGGAATCATGAGCTGCCCAATGGCGGAGGGGTCCTGCCAGTGCTGCAGGGCGAAGCCGGCGGAGCCGCCGTTGGAGGTGCAGGGGGAGAGGATGACGGAGGCGTTGAGGGCGGCGGATGAAGCCGCGACGCAGAGGGAGGTGGTGGATTTAGGGGCGATGGTGAAGCTATGGGGATGAGGGGTGGCGAGTAAATAAGTGCGGCAGGAGAAAGGCAGGGGACGCACGATTTGGGAGTCGACTCGGCCTTGGGGAACCACTGCTGGTTGCGGTTGGTCGAGTCGCAGTCCCAGATTTGGATCTGTGGATCTGGGTCAGATGCGGTGCGGGGGAAACAAGGGAACGGACATACGGGGGTGCCGTCGGCGAGAACACCGTCGGTCGCATCGAGGCACTGCGCGTCAGGCCAGCATGAGAGGCAAACAGACATAAAAAGCCCGCGCCAACGCACCTTGCTCGTCCCTGACCACTGAACGGTGCCGCCGCCCCGTTGGGCACGAAGAGCTGGTCTGGGTCGCGGTGAGCACATAGCGCAAACGGCGAGTAAGAACGAACGCACTAGTATTTGCGGTGGCGCAGATCCAGATCTGGAGCTTGTTCCCGTTGGTGGTGACGCCGTTTGTAACGTCGAGGCACTATACCAAAGATGTCAGCTTTCGTTGTATTGCGATGAGGAAGGGGAAAGCGCGCCTTGTCGCCGAAGATCTGCAGAGTGCCGGCGTTGCCCGCGCCCTTGGGCACGGTCCACTGCGCATTGGCGGAGGTGCAGTCGCCGAGGACAACTGCTGCGCCGTCCGTGTTGCTTGCGGCGGACAGGCACTTGATCAGGGAGGGGTCTGGTGGATGCGTGCATGAGCAGTGGATGGAAGATACACGTTGCGCTGAACGCACCATTACCGAGCGCAGACTGAAAGATGTCTGTCTGGCCCGGTCTGGATTTCACGCGTCAGCATAAGGATAACACAGCGGATTCCAGACGCACTCTTGAGCGCGAACGGTAAGGGAAAGGGAGAGGGAGACGAGCACTGCGAAGGAAAGGAACATCTTGAACGAAGAGAAACGGAGGGAAGAATGGGGTTCGTACTACCCCACGGCGAGATCATTTTATGGGAGTCCTCATCGGCGCGTATTGACCGTCGTGCCTGGGACATCGGCATAGAAACGCCGATTTGCGAGCTCAACTTTTGACAAAAAGCGTTTCTGGTCGGCCTTCCCAAGCCGCAAGCGCCTTCATGA
Source organism: Mycena leptocephala (assembly GCA_029378395.1). NCBI lineage: Eukaryota > Fungi > Basidiomycota > Agaricomycetes > Agaricales > Mycenaceae > Mycena > Mycena leptocephala. The sequence goes on along the minus strand of JARJLF010000705.1, from coordinate 113,170 downwards.
TGAAACGCGGCGAGGTGGGACCCGAGTTTCATACAGCATCGAGCAACGAGTGGATGGGAGGAGACTTGTCGGGGCTTGCATCGGCAATGTAAGAGAGCAGTATCCACCGTGTTTCAAGCTCTCGCAACGCGGAAAGCACAAGGAAAGCAGTGTCACAAATGTCACGATGTGTCACGGTGACGCAGACCGGACATCTCTCTGCGCCGACTTTGGACTCTCTTCCGCGATTCCTCAACCCTACGCCGACGTCGATGGCTAGCCACACTTGCCTCCACTGGGCGTCTCACTCACCTTCCCTCGCCTTACTCCTGCAGACCGCGCACGATACACATGCACATACCTCGCCGATCTCAATTCGACACAATTAATTATCCTTGTTTTCCTTTACCAAATGAATCTCTTTCTTCCGCGAACATGTGCGCACTCATTAGATTCGTCCACTTCGCTGCATGGAATTACGAATCACCACGTTCGTCGCTTTCACGTCTTCCGCTGTGCAGCAACGCAAACTCGGCGTAACTTACGCTCCTACTTCTACGTCTTTTGCACGTTTGCTTGCTGGCTCCGATTTCGACGTTCATTGCGGCATCCTAGCCCAGATCGACCTTCATTTCGCAGCAACATCTCGATGTACACGGAGACAACCTGATCGAATCCGACTCTAGCAACGCTTTCGCAGGTCTTGATCCGAATCATCGACCATTTTGCCGTGCGTCTCTCATACCTGCGCCCTGTATTACTGCTACCGCTCATATCAATTCCTTCCCATGAATTCGGCAAGTAAAGGTCATTCGCAAGCGCGGTCAGACACGCCCGACTGAAAGCCTGCTTTCGTAGGGCCTATTGTGAGCCTTAGCTTCGCGGAGAGCGATTACCTCCTGCCAGTGATGTCGAAAAACTGGTATGTACACTCTGGATTTCACATCGCCTCGTATCATTTATCCACAGTTGGTCAAACATATTTCTCAGGGAATTGACCGAGCGTATTCGCAGCTCCAATAACAAGCGCATTTTCCTCCCTCCGCACGGTGAGCATCTCGAGAAAGAAACAACAGTGTTCTGTGTTCCTTCGGTCCGTCCTAACGGTAGGTTGATAAATCCCCTAGTTCCCCAAACTGAAATTGGTCTTAGCGTTGTTTTCGTAGCACGGCAGAATTGAATAACAGTCTTGGCGATCTGTTAGACGGGTCGCGGAGCATCTGTACCGGTTTAGAACCCCACTCATCCTGCGAATATCATACGGGACGAGCCTACACGGGAATACCGGCGATCTCAATACTATTTCAACGTCGAATGAGAGTTTCAACTTAGATGTACGGACGGGCTATCACCAATTTTCATTTGTCGTTTTGAACCTAACAGATATTGATATTCTCTGCAGGCAATTCAGGGACCCATCTCGCCAAGTCGCTGGTGTTGCCTGCATTCGTGTCGATTTCATTTCTTACCATCCACCGAGCACGTTTCCCTGGTCGGATTTCATGGCGTAGCGCTTTGACTGGGAGCCCGCAAGTACTGGAGGTCGGAATTTTGTTGGTCTTGTCGATTTGCTGATCCGCTCCCCAGCCTTTCGAGCGCCTTGCGGTGTAGGTCGAGGAACGCAGGACGAACGTCGTCCACTCGGCCTCCTTCATGACCAGCTGTGGTCTTGCCAAGCGAAATACGAGCTGGATGACGAACGAAGATGTCGTATATCTAAGTCAGCCGGTGTGTGCCTGAAACTACGGTGCTAACCAGTTCCGTCGACAACAGGGGTTGGAGGAAGCGCCTTTGAAGCCGGGTACGATAGAATCCCCTTGTTTAAATTGACCATGGCCCTACTTTTGAGACGTACACATAGAACATCCGTGATGGCGTGCCTCCTCCACACGTTTCTGCTCGCATGTCTCACCGACCCAAGGTTGTCCAGAAGGATCAAGCAGAAGTGATAGAACCTTTCCCGCAGAACGCCGCCGGAACACTCATCATCGTCACAATCTTCTGGCATTTCGCCATTTTTGACTTCCCCGTGTTGACTCCAAGGCAGCCGCTGCTGCATAAGCCTGACCTCCCGTCTATACTCGGTCGCTGACTTTCGGGTCAGAGTGATCTCCATCTTTCCCCCATCTCGAATCTGTCCCGTCGTCCACTCAGAACAACGCATTTCCGCATTCGGAATTCAGGATACGCTTTCATCGTGCAACAGAGACAGTTCACTGACTGGGATTCGGAGTCTTCGATGAAAACTGCGTCGACTACCAGATCGTCATTTATGCATAACTGACATCGCGACGTATCCATGCTTGGAATTCGAAGCTCGTGACATTAGACTATTCATCTCCTTTACCTGGCAGATTAGGCCGCACCTCATCTGGGATCTTCTCGGATGTCCTCTTTCATCGCGTCCTCGGTAAATAAAACAGTCGTCAAAGCTCCCGATTCGCGTGTACCATATCAATTTTCATTTTCCTCGGGCATCTCAGTATATTCTGCCTCCGCCTCGCAACTATCTGAAATCTCACGCCAAATCTCAGCTTGGCGTCCATCAGCAGCTGATGCCAAGATGCGAAGCCAGTCTTCCTCATGTGGAACTGCAGCCGACTGCCACTCGGCCATAAAGTTGAGTTGGGCCTTCTTGGAGTTAAACTTGAGCACCTGAGGGGCTTCCATCAGCAGAGCGTTGGTACGATTCCGTCGTTTTATATCAGTCTCTGCTGATGAGGAGAAAACCCGCTCCGAAGGAACGGAAGTGGCCTGGATGGGAGCGTAATCGGCAAAAAGACGGAAAATCTTGGGCCAGGCACTCAAAAGTATTCACTCTTGCCGGTGGTAGGACAGCCCTTGGTTGGTGCATGGCGAAGTGATTCATGTGATGCCCAAATACCTGCAAATGAAGTTTAGAGGCAACGAAAAGAAGGAACGAACCTGTGGCAGTTCGATAGGCCAGGGAATCCCGAGACAAAGATGAGCGGTAAAATTTAGGTGAATCGAGGAGGAAAGGGTGTGTAGGGGGCCGGATGCTGCTCTGCGGAGAAATTGGCGATATCGATAGGGGAAGGTACAACACAGTGAGAAAGAGGGGAACTTCAGGCGGTAATCCGCACTGGAGTTGCCAGGAAAGCCTGGCAAAACAGGCAGGACGGTGCGGAAAGTCCATCCGAACGAAGGCGACGGTACACCTTGATGGCGATACGATAGACAGGTGGAGTCCGAGACGGTGGGGGCACACAAGGAACAACCGAGCAATCGAATGACACGACAGAACCGCGAATGCGAATCTGTGGTGGATCTTTCGATTGCGGGGGTTTTCATGGATGATGAGTGGGGAGGGAATCGAAATACATGGCCGATGGTCAGCAACGGCAAGCGATCACTGGAGGGTGTATGACGAATGAGTGGACCTGTGGGATGCAGAAGCAGTAGGCACGCACCTGAGTAACCCTTGAGAGGCCACCATTCGCGGCGATCGGGCTAGCACGCAGTTGGCGTGGAAAGTGCTTGCACAGGGCATTGATTTCTGAGTGGTGGGCTGGGCATCTGCACAGACAAGGTGGGATTGGGAGTTGAAGATCCATTAACAAGGCCTGAGAACTACGTGGGGTCGACATGGGGAGAATGCATATGGATGAGTTAGGGGCTGTGGGAGAGATACGCGCGCAGACTTTGAAGAGGGCAATGACTAGGCCGACGGATAGATCGGTGGAGGTTTCGTGCATGCATGGGAGTCAGAGAGAGCGTGCCGGGCGATGAGACAGAGCGCTGAGGGAGAGGACACGGGTGGCGGAGAGGAGAGCGGCGATGGTGTGGTGGGAAGGAAAAGCAGGCACGAAGTGATTGGACGCGTGTAAGGCTCCAACCTTTTTTTTCCGTGTATGGATCTGGGCACAAAAAACGAAAAAGGTTCCAAAACGTTTTAAAACCGTTTAAAACCGTTTATACAAGGTTTTTTTTGGGTACAGAGGCCTAAACAGGGGATGCTAGTTATAGTAGTGCGGTTAGCCTCTACCGCAGTCCAACGTCGCCTTTTTGAACTCAGCCCCTCCTTTATCCACATTTTTGTGAGTATTCGAGATCCTCCATGTTCTTAATAAGTTCCGTGATAGTCGCGACTGTATAGGGATCAGGAAGACGCGTCAAGCTGTGTGAAACAAAAAAAAACGCGACCTACCCGCGCCGAGACGCGCCTGAGTCTGGGCCATGATAGCAGGATGCGCGGCGCTCGGAGCCTCACTGTTAGAGCCATCGATGAGGTGCTTGGGTGCAGTACGAATGCGAGGTGGCTTCGGGCCAGAGTTCCCGTCAGCGGGCTTGGGGGCCATGGTGGTACGATAAAACGCGTCGGGTCACCCTTTGTTACGACTTGTATTTTCTATTCATTGTTGAGATGTGCAGATGCTAGGTCTAGTTGGATGAAATGGTTAGTTGCCGTGTTGGCTGGCCAAAAACTATGCAGCGGGAGCTCAGAGCTCAATAAGGCCTAAGGGAGAACATATTTGAAGGAAAATTTAAATGCACACCACTCAGTTGTCTACTTCAACTAGTCGACATCCCAGGAGATGTCGCGGCAAATGAAATTATCATTTTCTTGACCGATATTTATCTGCGATTCTGTCAACAAACGAGGTTGCATCGCTGTTCCGCATTTGAGATGGGTTTTTGTTTCGGCTAATACTGATGCGAGCGGGCAAACGAAATATCTAGAGGGACGGTGGAGGTGAGAGGAGCGTCAGAGATGGAAGTGGTAAGTCAAGGCCACACCCACGCACAGACCATGCTCAGTCCGACTGCCAAGTCTTCCCTTTTTAAGAACGATTGGTTCACACTGTCAATCGATGATGCCTGGCTGCAATTCTCTTCCACTTTGCAGCATTGGGTCATCAGTTCATTTTCAAGCATCGGGAATCACTGTTTAAACCTTGTAGAAATGGTTTATAAACTGTTTGAGCTCATCGACACAATAAAAGGAAACGGAAACAGTTAAAACCGTGTATAAACGTTTGTACACGGAAACGGTTGGAGCCTTAGACGCGTGAACAAACATTGAAACAACTAAGCAGAAATGAAGATGGGTTAGTGCGACTGCTCCGGACGCGCTCAGCGCTGTCAACGAACATCCAGGAACTTCAATAGGGTCGCCGGCGACGATGGTTTTGCAGGCTGCGTCTGTATACGCGATGCCACTTTCTGTGATGGAACACCTGCGACCACAGAGCCTTTATTAGCCTGATCGAAGCTTTGAAAATTCTCATTTCCGAGCGCCGTGCAAAGCGTTATGATCTTCGGGATCCGGATGCTCCTCACCCGAACTCTACCCCTGGAAAAAAGCTTAAGGCTCAATGTGGGTTAGGAAATGCCGACACACCTCATCCATGCAATGGTGTCTCGAAAAAATCCTTTACATGGAACCGGACTTTCAGGCTCAGAAGTCCATACTTGAAAAAAAATTGCGAGCATATTTTTTCCCCAAAAATACCACCTGGAATCCAATTTTATTGAGCAATTTTGGGGATACGTAAAGGGGATTTAGCGCATGTTCCCAATCATCTTCCAACGAAGTGGTCTTGGAGTGCAATATGCTTGAAGCCCTCGAATCAGTTCCGCTCGAGTCGATGAAAGAAGCTACACCAAAGCATAGTAGGCTAATTATTAAATATCAGACTGATTTCTTTCTGTGGGAGATTTCAACGTGTCGGAGGCCCGCCGACTTTCATTAAATATATGGGTCATTTATGTATCTTCCACGCCTACTAGCTCCATCTTTGAACGCCCAGAACAAGTGGTTTCTCAATTGGATGTTCTACACCCGAATAGCCAGAATTATCCGGGCAGTAGGGTGTTCGTGAGTGGATGGTAGAAAGAATTCTCAAGATGCCGCATGCGGACGCAACCAGTACGAAAATTTCTGAGGATTGTCCGTGGAAGGGTATTTATGGCTAGGCCCGTCTCGGGTCTTTGACGCCGTCCTTTTAGCTGAAGCCTTGCGCGTTGGCGTAACTGCCCAAACCAAAATTTATGTAATACCGCTGCTAACATGTTGTACAGACTTGGGTTGGACCGAACGAGGGAGATCCAGTCCAGGATTTCACAGGTGCAGTTGCGGAGGCCCGAGGCCATCGGTGCTACCCCTATCTCAGATGAAGGCCGTATTCAAACAATGAACCAACTATGCCCTCGTGTTACACATAATAAAGAGAGTGAACGAAACCCTTGGATATTCAAGATATTCCACTGATTTTTTTAACCTCTTTCTCAGTAGTCACTGCGTTCCGACCCCATGTAGGCACATGCTGTGTCTACTGGTGTAGACAACAGGTAGACAAAGCTATTTGCCTACGTATGACTACAGCATGTAGACACTGTTGGTGTACGTGCGTCTACATTGGTCTACGTCTGCCTACGTTGGTCTACCGGGGTAGACCGATGTAGACCAACGTTAGCCGGATGTAGACCAATGTGATATATCAAATTTGGAGTCGTTTCAAGTGCTTCGAGTGCCTAAGAGTAATTGAGTGCCTAAGGACTGACGGGAAGACTTCCGAAAACTTAAATTCTGACGCCTCCCATGCCTGATTGGTGGGCGTGAAAATGTTTGCGCAAGGCTTGAGGAGGTACTAGCAAAGATGGGAAGGGAAAATAAATGATTTTAAAGGCCAACATTCAAAGTTTGGGGAGACCAAGGTAGACCAAAGTGTGTCTACGGCTGTGGACAAACTTAGGCGAAGTATGTCTACGTGGCGTACGCTGACGTAGGCGAACGTAGGCGAACGTAGGCAAGGCTGTGCCAATTTCCCCTTGCCTACGGCGATCGACGCACTTTGACCCATGTAGCCGAACGTAGACGAACGTAGGCAAGGGTGTGCCTACAGGGGGCTGGAACGCAGTGAGTGGTTTGTGCAGCTTCGACTGCAGTTGAGCCAAAGTTCCCGTATAAATTATTAACCTGGTTGCGCAGAAGCCATATGAGCCATCTGATGGCTGTTTTGCTGTGCGCAGCATATGGCTTTTCATCTCAATGGCTCGTGAAGCAGTATTCATATTGAGTACACTCAACTGAAGAACATATGCTGGTTGTGTCTCTGACCCCTAGCATTTAGCTCCATCGTGGTGGTTCAATTTTTGCCCAAACTTCTGGGTTTTGACTGTTTTAACTGAATTGAGGGGGTGGCACCCTAGAAAGGTTATTATAGAGCGAAATATGAATATTTACCGCCATATACATCGGAAATTTGGGGTGTCATATGCAGCCATATGAGCCATTAGCCATCAAGCTGCGCACTGTACAAAAGCCATCTGATGGCTCATATGGCTTTTGCGCAACCTCTCTATTATTAACGAACGAATCCCAATCTCAAAGAGCGCAAGAGCAGTCATTGTCAGCTTCATCCCAGGTAAACCAACGTCTGGATGACGAAGTGCTGATTACCGGATTTGTACATATTGCCTGAGACTGCTTATTGGGCCACCTTAGCATTCTTGACCGTGTACCACGCATAACGTGAGGTAGATCCTGTTTTATGGGTTCTAGAACGAAGGCATACATCCTGTGAGTCAGTCCAGATATTTCCCTCGAATCCACGCGATGACTTTGTGGCATACTGAATTTTCTTTCGGGGGTATCCTAAAATGCCAAAAACAGCTTAGTAGGCCACCCCGGTAAATCGTTCGTTCGGCCTCGACCTAAGCATCCCAATATGTCCCAAATCATTAAAGACATATAATTACACCATTCTATACACTGGGATGGTATATCTGAGGTATGCAAGGCTACTTCCCTATACAGTTGCCCATCCGTTCTATACACCAGAACGGTGGCTGTTGCATGACATAGCCGCCAGGGGCCGTGGCATAGCACAGCCACATTCTTTGGTACAGGACATATTGGCAACAGTACTGTAGTATTTCGTTCAAATCGACACTGGGTGTGATGCATGACCCAAAAAACCAATTCGACATTTCGACAACAACCAAAATTTGGCGTGACACCAGCGAAATTTTCGACATCAGAACAAAATTTTTGGCATTTTTGGGTCTTACAGGCAATTTTGCGCCCTGTGTGACGGTCGGGAGGTTCGACAAACGGTCGTGTGATGCGTGACCCTTGCCAAATTTCGATATCGATAGAGGGGTGCGTGACGCGTGACTGTCGATTTGAACGAAATACTACAGTATAGGGACATCATTCTGGCATCCAAAGCCAGCCTTGACAATCGTGCTGTCAAGCAGAATCCGAGACAGCTGAACCGGCAATGCTGCCAAAGCGTGTGGGTTTAAATACATAACAGAACCGTGCTGCTGACCTTTGATCTTCGTAAAGTCCAGCACATACACCTCATGCCTATAGGCAATCTGCACCAGGCGCAGGCAGATGTTGTCGAAGTCGATCACAACTTCTGCTCCACCACTGATGCAGAGCTGTTCCACTCGCTGTTCATTGGCTGAACGTAGCCTTGACCAGAACTCGGTGTCAAAATCCACAGTGCCACGCATGATTGGGCAGAGCATGCAGTCGGCAACCCCTTCGTCGCAAATGTAGTACACTGTGAGGTCTCCGAGTGTGCTACGCATCGCTCGTCGCCTCATGGCCCCTGCGAACGGACCTCGATCTCGACGAACGCCGCTTACAATCCGAAGGAGACGTGATCTTCCTAATTGGGAATCCACGTTACAGGATGCAGCTTTCGAGCGAGAACGGTGCTCCCTGCACCACTGTGCGCGTCTCACTACTGCCCGCGGAGTATCCGTTCCTCCTTGGCGGCGGGATACGACTCGCCTCGACCCTCCGAATGGCGATCTCAGGCACCACAATGTGGCCCGCGTTCTCCTCGCTCTCCCCTGCCCAGACGATGAGAGACGAGTCCCCTCAGCGAACGAACGGACCTTACGCATGGTCGGGACCGAGCGGTCGCACGAGGTGAAGGATATCCCGGCACCTTGCGCAGGGTCAGGGCCGAGTGGTCGCACGAGACAAAGGTTATCCCGTCCACAGCTCGACCTCCACTTCTCACGAACTTGACGCTCAGCCGAGTGAGACCTCCCGTATCCTCTGCGCTGTGAACACGCAACCAATGAATTGTCTCCCCAATGTCCATCGAAGAGACACATTCAGATTGTTCCTAATGATCCATTCACTCAATCAATGTATAAGATAGGGTCATACTTAATAATAGACAGGTTGCGCGACAGCCACTGGAGCCATCCAGTCGCTGATTTAGCGTGCGCAAATGGATGGCTGGTGGCTCTACCCCTTTAACATAGCACCAATTCTGGCCCAAGAAATATTATTTATGGGCCCCAGTCCGCCAGTGCGAAGAGTAGAAGATATTTTAAGCCTGGTATATGATTGATAGTACTCGCAAATGATTTGATTCACTAAAAAACGAATTCAGGTACTGTACTATTAAATTCAATTCGTCAAAGGGTGTGTCGCGTGACCCGAAATACCATTTCGTCAATTCGTCAAAGGGTCCCCAGCTGCGTGACAACCCCCAAAATTTCGTCAACCCCTGGAATATTTCGAGGGGTTGCAAGGCATGTAGAGTAAACCATTAGGATGGCTTAGCAAGCATCTGAGAAATTTATTTCACCAAATCTGTTCAACAGGAAGAATCCATTTTTCACCGTTGAACTTCGGTTGAATTCGGTCTTGATTTGGTCTGAAGCGCGATGTTTGTGAGATTTAAAGCAAGAAACCTTGAGAATTGCGAGAAAATTGTAGGGAGAATGTCTGCAGCTAAGGAAATTTGCTCAGAGCAGCCCTGAACCCAAATTTTGAACCAACCATGACGAAAAAGTATATTCGTCAAGAGCCTCTGTGACGCGTGACAAGGTTCCAAAATTCGTCACGTCAAGCACCCCCGTGACGCGTGACTGACGAATTGATTTTAATAGTACAGTATTCCACCTCTCGAGCCACCCGCCACCGATTTGCGCACGCCAAATCAGCCACTGGGTGGCTCCAGTGGCTGTTGCGCAACCTGTCTAATAATGGGGCTGTTTTGCATGTTCAACGGTATGGAGCCTTGGCAAGTGGAATAGGGGCAGTGGGAATGTTATTCACATGGGGGGCAGTAATTGCTGCACGCAGAGACACAGATATCAGGCCTAGAGTCGTTAACTTACTCTAACGTGCTGGTGCTTTTTTTAACTTGAAGCTACTTAAGTACTTAAGTTACTTGCAAGTTACTTTTGCTTACTTTACTTTTGTCAGGCTAAGTTAGTTTTCCCAAGTAACATTGTTAACCATTATCAATCTCCGCGGAAGTGATAGGTGACCATCGCTTGACAAAACCCTTGGAAACCGGCCTCCGTTGCTGTATAATATTAATAGCCCGCAAGCGGGAAGTACTTATGCTGATCTACGGGATGAAGTCTGACGTTGGGCGGCCAAAGGAATTATAGATAAACTCGTTCGGTGTGGCGGTGTACTCTTCACTGGCAGGAGTTCCCTGTTCCTGACGCTCAGCAGAGGCAATTGCTTCCGACATCACCTCATCCCGCTCATATATTGGACCCGTTCAAGCCGGGACCCATGCCTCCGGAACCGTAATAGCCTGAGATGCGACACCGACAAAGCAAGAGAAAATCCATCTTTGCGCCAGTTTGCGCTACTGAGGGGGAGGCGCCATAACAGCCAGAGCCTCAGACAGCCCATGCTTCCGTCGTCCACTGCCCCACGAATTCAGCATGAGGGACCTACATTTAGCAACGTGATACAGCAAAAATAATGCAAAACACAGAAAAAAGAGCGTGGGTATGGACTGGTTGGAAGGCGATCACGAATCTCCATATTGTGAGCCGCAAGATACCAAGATGTCAAGATTGGCTTTGGTCCGGGATTAACGTAAAGGAATTTTACGGTTAGTTTACTGAGCAATTATATACCAAGAGTTATTCTACAGGACAGTAAGTTGTTGTGTTGCTCGGCTGCCAAAACAAAACGAAAATAAAAAAAACCTGCTTAGAGGGGCGCCCATTTTACGAGATGTTACTTCCAGCCCTGATGGGCAGAACCTTGTTGTCTCTGAATCTCTCCTGCAATTCATCCCCGCTACCTGATCCTCCAGTTCCAGGGTTATTTCGGGGCCCATTTCTACCACAAAGCTTGGGAGTGCAGGAGTTCCGCTAATTGTGACACTTTTCTCTACGTCGTCAGTGCTTACTCCCAAGCCGACGCGCACTATAATCAACGTCGGCGCAATTCCCTGTTTTTTGTTGTTAAAGATGAGCGCCAGTTAAAAGTGCATGAACGGCATACGACGATATGATAACAAGCGGCGAGGCATGTGAGAACGGAAACCGTCGGCCTTTGGGGTATGAAATTAACTATAACGACGATGAGCAGGCTGGCCGGGTATATGAGACCACTTTCGAGCCTTTAAGCAAAGAAAATGTAGTTGAGCTCAGAAATTATCAAGAGAACCCACAGGATAGCCGTCAAATCCAGATATCGCTTTTGTATTCTTCTTCCTAAATAGCTGTGGGCTTGTTGAGATATCCACCAAATTCGTCCGGCTGAGTTGGGGTCCATGTTTGGTCATGTAAATCTAAATCTTCGTGCCAGTTGCTCACCGGCTAGTCCCGCCCCCAACACGTTGGTGAATAATACCGTGGCAATACAAACTATCGTAATCACTCGCTCAGGAGTCGTGGACAGAGGAAGTACGCCCAGCAGGGCCCCAACTAATACAAAGAGCTTTTATCAGCTGGAAAAAATGGGCGATATTTGAAGACGATTTTACCAAGAGTGAGAAACCAGCTGACAATAAGAAGAACAACTCCGAGTCGCCGCCAACTGAAGCCCCATATCACATAGCAGCGGTAAATCTGCCAATAGCTCGTGAGTTACCAATTCATGATAAAGAGAGCGGAGAGGAGCTTACAATGATAGCATCTGCAATTGCACTAGGAGGAGATCATGGTCATTCTCCAGAAATGCGTCCGAATTTGGTGTACTCACTTTGACAAAGAGTATCTAATTTTCAAAAGAATCTCTATGTGACGTACGGAGACAGGATCACCGGGTGCGTAAAGCACCGGCAGAGGATTTGCCCAAGAAAGGAATTCATAAATGGCGGCGTCTCCGGTGTCGGTGATGAATGCCCATGCATATGCAAGCGCAACATGGATGGTCGAGAGGAGAAAGAGCACGATCATACAGGCGAGATGAAATTTGTAGTTGGCCCTCCGTCGTGAGAGAAGCACATGCACAGACTGGCAGAAGAGGACCGAATAGATTCCTGGCGTTGTTTTGAGACAGTCAAGAAACCCGTCGAGAATGGGACCAACCATATGTTAGAGAATCTATCTGCAAGGCGTCGTTAGACAACAACTGCCAACGAAAATCTGCGTACCGTAAGTGGAAAGTATCGTTGAAAGTGACTGACAGACGACTGAACTCGTTAACAATACACGATTAGGCGTAGTGAGACGTTCATACCATGCTAGGATGGGTCCTGGGCCGGGGAAGAGAACGGTCAAAAGTGGGATTGGTCCTATTTGAGAGAGGCATTAACCCACGATAGTTTTATCTATAAGTCAATCTGCTTACCAACAACTGCGGCATGTACATATTGTGCGCGAACTCTCATACCTATCAAGTCCTCCTTGAGTGCCGACCTCGCTCCGCCTCATTGCTTTGTGTGATGATCCAGATACAGTTGTCTGTGGTTCGAATCGACCCGTGCACATCACACCCTGGGTCTGATGGATACACTGATCATGAGAGATGGCAGTTCTGCGGAATCGCCGCCTTGTCGCCGCCTGGCTGGAAATAGACCATTGATACCAGCGGGCCTGCAGACCTTTTACATTGAATTCGTACTAGTACTGTTGTACTATATGCGCGCGAAGAACCTTCCTCAATGCCCTCCGAGCTCTCGATATATTTGTGGATCTGGGCGTTACTTCAGGTCTGCAGTGTTATGATAACCATCGACTCAGACTCAGCGCAGATATATTTGTGGGTCTTGGCGTTACTTCAAGTCTGCAGTGTCATGATAACCATCAACTCAGACTCAGCGCAGCCATGATTTGACCTCAAAGTGCTCGATGCTGTCTTCTCGTGCAGAAGTTTAGAGGTTGATCTGTTTATTTTTGTTCGGTGCGTGGTATCGCTGGACACGACTGGTCGGCCGTTGTCTTTTTTGCCCTGCAACATCATCGATGTCTATCCATTCAATGCGATCCATACAGCCTACAGCAATCTGTTCTATATCTGAAGACCAGTGGACAGTCGTTTCACGTCACAGCAGCTTTCGTGATTAATTGAGCACACAGCCCTTCCGTCTCGGGGGGCGTCTCGCATCTCTTCTTCCTCCCACCCCTACCCATGGATGGCAACTCTCAGCTTGAGCCTGAATTTGACACGGAATCGAGGTTTGAAGAGGAAGGCTCTTCTCACGAGCAGTACGTGTCCCAGTGTCACTCACGGGCGATATCTGATTTCTTACCTGTATAATGAAGTACTATCATTGGCCATTTATCTTCCAATTATCCCCCAGTGTAGCGGCAATGCACTTATATTTTGACCTACCAAACATCGTGGCGGAACCATCTGCCGCATTGATTTTCACAGGCTGGTTGGCCTCTTATCTGTCTAATGCAGTACTGTTAACAGTTATCCAATGTTTGCAGTACATTTGGACCATATTTGATGGTTTTATTTGGTTGCCAACCATAGCGGCGGAGGTCTCCACCGTTTGATTGTCAGCCTAACCAGCTTCAACCATATTATTCAGGTAATGCTTTACCTTCATATAGCATTGAGTTTGACTTAATTTGACTCTCTACTATGAGAGGCTTCTGCCGCTGGCCTACCTTGGAGCGCCGCTCTTGGGCAGTTATTTTGGCATTTTCTTGCCATCGAGGAAGCTGAGATAAACCCAATACACTCGCTCTCCATGTGCTCGATCTGCCTCCAAGCATTTGGTGTACCACCCTCTGGAGCATTAGTGGGCACAAATATAATTTTGAACCATGACATTATGTCTGCCCCCCTTGCTCTGGTACGCCACTTTCTCCAAGGTTTCTCCAAGGCAACCAATTTTGACTTGTATTCATCCACTAGCTTGAATTTGTGTGTAGATAGAAGCACACTGTCTGTGTGCACTGTGTCAGATTTTCTGGAGTTCTGGCCCTTAGTATACATTATTGAGAGGTTAATGAGGCTCAACTTCGCTGTTTCCTTGAGTTCGATTCAAATAATTCTGTGCTCGCGTTGCCTTTCATCTGCAGAAAATCCCTGTCATGGCGGAGGTATCTGCCGCATGGCGGACACATCCGCCACTTGGTGTATACCATGCAGTTAGCATCGTTATTTGGTCTTATATGATGTACACAATGTTACTCAATTATAATTGTGCACAAAGTCATTCAAAGGCCAAACAGATAATGAGTGTATTGTCATAGCGCAACGGCGGAGGCCTCCGCCGGCCCCGGTACATTTACCATCAAGACATTTGGGATCATATACATGGTGGGTTGTGTACGCCTGCCATTGCGCATAATGCTCGAGCTTCACATACTCCCTCGATACAATGGTGCATGTCCAAAGGTAGCTCCCGCAAAAACTGCTCGACCTCGCTCGGAAACATAGCTGCATGCCGCGCACCCGTGTGTGCTGTAATCGAGCTTCCCAACGCTGGTGGTCAGCTTTTGCTGCTGGCATGTCATCGATGGATGGAATTTCTAGCCATTATTGACTCAGAATAAATAATGGTGCTTAATCGTTGAAGAGGTGCCATTCTTTGATTCATCATGCAGTGCAGTAGATACTCTTGGAAGACATACCTTTCGCTCCGAGAGTATGTCGCATCATTTACAGTGTAGAGCAGCCTTTGAAGCGATGGTGAGGCATTTTTCTTGTTTGAACATGAAAATTGTAGTAGTAAAGGTCGAAGTTCAATTAGAACCTTGTTGACCTTTTGGACGGTTTCGTGCACCGGAATATAAGTGCTTAGGAAAAATCTGGAATAAATTCAAATGGTTGCGGAGCATGTTCAGAATGTATTTCCATACCAGACATGTCCCGAGTTCACCACAGACAAGCCCAGGACAAAAAGAATGGATTAGGACGATCTTTATTCGGCTGCTGATTGGTTGATCTGTGAGGTAAAGTGCCACAATTTGTTACGTATCGGACGCGACGGTGCCATCAGCTGGGTTGGCGTAGCCATCCGCTGTCTGCGATGGTTTGTTTCTTTTCATGCTGAATAGCCATTTGTTAGGTTACCGAGTTGCGGTTGATGGTGACGACACTGACAGAGCAGTGGCGGATAACATCTTAATTTTTTGAGGTGGCGGCGGATGCGGCGGATGTGTCAGACACAAAGTCTCACAAAGTTGATGCAAATAAAGGACAACGGTGGAGAGTAGCGTTCACGAGCCGGCCTCCTGCGACATACGCGGCAGAGAGGATGAAGAAAAAGATTAGCGGCGGTGCCGATCAGCAATGGCGGATCCCGCAGGTGCACTTTGGTTTGCTCTCCTCCAGCTCCTCATCCTCTCTCTGTCGCAAGAGATCTGCCCACTCAGAGGCCTGTCCACCCAGTCTACCTCCTCCTCATTGTCTTGGTCTTTGTTTTGAAGCCTTGTGCAAGTATACTCTGCTGCTGCCTAGAAAACTCGCGATGGCATCCCCACCAGCATTCTGCTTTGCACCACCTAAATCCTGGGACTGGGTATTCATATAGGCTATCAGACTCTAGCTGACCCCTGGCGCTATTCATTCAATTGTCTAGTACTGACCATGACAAAACAGGTGTCCTCTTCTCCACAGCGGTCCTTTCGGTTTCAATCCTGACCCTATTCTCTTGTGAGTTATTGCCTTCTGTTTCACATGAAGGGCCTTGCCTCCCCCCCATTTACAGTGCTTTCATTATTGCTAGCGGCTTCCTTGCGTGCCTGCACCTCTTGTCCCAATCTCATGGACGGTGGACCATCGTCTGGCTCGCTCCCACCTCCAGGGCTGCCTGTTCATCCTGCTCGCACACGCATCTGTGTCTGCACCTCGTCGCGCTCATAACCATCCGCCGCCCCTGCGTGGTCCCAGAGGCGGATATCCTGGCGAGCTCCACGCAGACACGTACGGTATGTGATCCCCAAGACGTGCGCGCAGCTCCAGGTGGTGTTGCAGCAATTTTATTTATTTATTTGGCATCATCATTTGCCGTCGGAGGCATCCGCCATCTCTTTTCCGTATTGTAATTGTCCATCTTGACCTGTTCTCTTGCTAGAACCTCGTAGAATACAGATATGTTGCCTACATCTTGTGTATCCTCAGCCACCCCTGCTCATATCTATCATCTTGCAAGGTGTATATTTTTCTTGGTTGTAGCTTTTAAATCAATGCGGCGGATGGTTCCGCCACGATGTTTGGTAGGTCAAAATATAGGTGCATTGCCGCTATACTGGGGGAAAATTGGAAGATAAATGGCCAATGACAGTACTTCATTATACAGGTAAGAAACCAAACGCGAAGCTGTGAAATAAAAAGTGGCGGATGGTTCTGCCAGAATTTTCCGGTAGGTCAAAATATAAGCAAATCACTAGGAATTTGGGAGAGAAATAGTTGGCGAGAGCTTAGATGGTGCGGCCCGAAAAGAGCAAGCAAAAAAAGAACAACAGGTGCGGCGGAGGGCGCGGCGGGAGGAGCGTGGGTAACGTGGAGGTCAATATTTTCCCAAATGGGGTACACAACTAATTAATGACTACAATCTGCGCGGCGCTTAGGTACCCTTTCTACCTACAAAGAAGGGGGCCTAAGAGGGCTATTACGGCACTTCGGCGGTGCTGCCTGAGGTGGTATGGCTGTGCAGATCAATCAACGTGTCACAAATATCCTTCTGTCTGCGCCGGACTCTCTTCCGCGATTCCTCAACCCTACGCCGACGTCGATGGCTAGCCACACTTGCCCCTGCTGGGCGCGCGTCCTAGACACAGTCCTTCGAGATAGCGTCGGTACCAGCGGGAGGTCAATCCAGAGGACGTGCCGTGGTAGAGCAGAGGGAAAGCGGGTCCATAACGGGAGTAGCGGGACTGGTGCGTCTCATGCCCCCTCTTGCGCATGCCCTCGGTGACCTTCATCCGCATCCGCTTTCTCCCAGACGTGCTCGAGGCCTCCGGAGAAACGTATCAGCATCGCACCGTTCGGCCACCTTGGCCCATGTCCGTGGTCGGAGTCTGCGACCATCCATATTCGTGCTCGGCGCTGTTGTGTCCCAACTGCGATGTCTGCGTCGACCCTGCGCTGCGCCTCCTCTTCTCTTTGGCGCACTTTTATCGCCTGTGCCTCGATTCCTTTCCACCGTCAATCTTTCGCATCCGATATCTTACTAGTACTCTTGCCAATATTAATAATCCGAGTTCATAGGATATTGCTGCCGTCGGGACTTGCCGACGCTTATTCCCGCCGGGACGAGTGAGAGATGGGTACACCACGGAATGTATATATCGCAATGGGTACCCCGGTGCGCCTATCAATCTGTTTCCCTCGTCTCTTCCCTCAACCCAATTGTCTTACCGCTTCCGCGGGCGTTCCTTCTTCTCTCACTCACCTTCCCCTCGCCTTCCTCCTGCAGACCGCGCACGATACACATGCACACGCCTCGCCGATCTCGATCCGACACAATTAATCTCCCTCGTGCGTCCTTGCTATTCATCGTTTCCTGTGTTCTATTCTATCTGCCCGCCCTATTTGATCCCTGTCCTTTCTCCCTCTGCTTCCAATCCTCACTATATATCTTCACATTGCTACCGCGGTTTCTCCTCGGCGTCTGATCCAGGTCCGACTCGCCCATCGTGTTTACGGTCTTGTCTTCCTTTACCAAATGAATCTCTTTCTTCCGTGAACATGTGCGCACTCTCATTAGATTCGTCCACTTGGGTGCATGGAACTGCGAATTGCCACGTTCGTCGCTTTCACGTCTTCCGGTGTGCAGCAACGCAAACTCTGCGTGACTTACGCTCCTACTTCTACGTCTTTTGCACGTTTGCCTGCGCGCTCCGATTTCGACGTTCGTTGCGGCATCCTAGCCCAGATCGACCTTCATTTCGCAGCGACATCTCGATGTCCACGGAGACAACTTGATCGAATCCGACTCTAGTAACGCTTTCGTAGATCTTGATCCGAACCATCGACCATTCCGCCGTGTGTCTCTCATCCCTGCGCCCTGTATTACTGCTACCGCTCATATCAGTTCCTTCCCAGAAGGACGTCTTCTTTGTTTTGTTTGATGGGTCCTTTTTTCTTTGTAGGAAAGCAACTCCCCGGCCCACGACACCTTGCCCTGATTGGTAAGGCGTTCTCTCTGCAGAAGGCTCCCATCTCGCAACACGCTTCAGCTACTGAATGGTTATATGTGGACAGTGGTTTGAACAGGAATTCGGCAAGTAAAGGTCATTCGCAAGCGCGGTCAGACACGCCCGACTGAAAGCCTGCTTTCGTAGGACCTATCGTGAGCCTCAGCTTCGCGGAGACCGATTACGTCCTGCCAGTGATGTCGAAAAACTGGTATGTACCCTCCGGATTTCACATCACCTCGTATCATTTATCCACAGTTGGTTAAACACATTTCTCGGGGAATCGACCGAGCGTATTCGCAGCTCCGATAACAAGCGCATTCTCCTCCCGTCGCACGGTGAGCATCTCGAGAAAGAAACAACAGTGTTCTGTGTTCCTTCGGTCCGTCCTAACGGCAGGTTGACAAATCCCCTAGTTCCCCAAACTGAAATTGGTCTTAGCGTTGTTTTCGTAGCACGGCAGAATTGACGAGCGGTCTTCGCGATCTGTTAGACGGGTCGCGGATCATCTGTACCAGTTTAGAGCGCCACTCATCCTGCGAATATCATACGGGACGAGCCTACACGGGAATACCGGCGATCGCGATCCTATTTCAACGTCGAATGAGAGTTTCAACTTGGATGTATGGACGGGCTATCACCAATTTTCATTTGTCGCTTTGAACCTAACAGATATTAATATTCTCTGCAGGCAATTCAGGGTCCCATCTCGTCAAGTCGCTGGTGTTGCCTACATCCGTGTCGATTTCATTTCTTACCCAGTAACCCTATTAGGTTTGTTTAAACAATGAGCATCTCAACGTTAATCGGATTTTAAACTTTGTTTAGTTTGATCCCTGTTTAAAGAGGGTTCAAACGATGTTCAAGAAAAATAGAAAAAGAATGCAGACTATGAGACTCAAACATACGTGAGGTTTGGAAGAAGGTCAGCATCTTACAACTGAGCTAAATAGATATTGTGGAACAAAGCTTTGGATGGTCCTATGATCAATTACTGTGTGAACTTTGAAAGTTTAATTTTACAAGTCCGGGACATGTTGAGCAGCACTCGCAATTTAACTGTAGGTCATTCTGCGGCTCCTGCTTACCTATGGTGACTCGAAAGGAAAGATTGGAAGGCCTCAATATCCAGGCAAAGATTGTGGTTAGGCTACTACAGTCATTTTGTGATCCTTGCATTTTCCACGTAAGTTTTTTTTTTTTTGGCTGGTCCTGGGTGCATATTTCTGGCTAGTTTCTTCACATAGATATCTCGGTATGGTGCCCATGAATCTGATGCATTGTTCCCGATGCATAAGATTGCTTTAAATCTGGGTACTGTTAGCACAATGAGTGATTTTGCAGTGTGCTAGACTCCACGCGCGAAATTGGCTAACATTGGTGGGGCAATTACCGTAAAATTATCAACACAATGATTTGCATCCCAGGCGTTGAGTACAGAAAATTTGAGGTGAAAGGGGAGAGGGCAGCATTGAATGACACCATAAAGATGTGTTCATGTGATGTTGATACTTGTACAGGTGGGTGCTTCCCTGTGCTTCCCAGAATCCCACTTGGATCCACACAGTTCCCGTGTGACTAAACCCATTCCACAGGTTTAGCAGAGGCGTAGGATCAATGTAGGATGGTTGATAGCTCTCATCGGAATTGGAAAATGCCCACTTTGCCAAAGTCAGAGACAAATAAATCTGTGCTACTCTCCGGGTATTTATCAGTTGCATGGTCTAATGGTTGTGTGCATCTTCAGTATTTCCTTCCTCCTGATCCATCACCTGGAGGTCATATGTTCGACCCGTCTCGGGCAATCAACCCCCTCCAAATGCAGACCACGTGTTTCTCTCCACATTTGCAAACACACTCTAGTCACAACACTCAAGTCTCTTCTCTTTCCACCACTACACGCATACGATGCTCTCTGTCTGTTGCCCCACATTACCACCTAGAGGACTTGGCCTTCCAATCCACCTCAACTTGCAGAACTTTTGGAATGCCCATTACGAGTACACCACCTGGTGGCACACAGCGGTTTCAATGCAGCATCCCCCACCATATTATTCCTGGAGTTACGGTCCTTCTATGCTAGATTCATTACAAATTTTCTGCCCATTCCGTGTATAGTATGGCAGTGCCACCCATTGTAAAATTTAATTTTGCTACCATCAGTTGTCTGTGAGCCCTCATCATCCAGTTGACTCCCAAGGCTGAATTCAAGAGAATGTTGTCATACTCCCAGCAATTGCGATTGAGGACTATAAGTGGCATTGAGGTGGGTGAACTTTAGAGAAATGAAGTCGTAATATCGCGTTGGTGTACTTACAGTAATCTCAAGAATTTTAATGGAAATTTTGGTTGGGAAGCTTAGGAACCTTGAGAAGAGAAGAGGTACAATTATCTTGTTATTATCCCGACTTTTTCTCTGTGTCTTGACTTGAAATCGACGGGACGCGACGCGGCTGAAGCACGGCACGTGCACTGTGGTTCACGTGTTCTGCATTTGGGAGGGGGTCGATTGCAGCTGTAGTTCGACCTCCCCTGTAGGCATGCTTTTTGCATTGAGTCTGAACAGTGTTCAACGGGTGATCAAACACTGTTCAACCGTGATTATACGGTTGAACAAACTTGATTTGAAATCAATGATTGACTGTTGATTACAGTCTGTTCAAACTCACATCACATCCCACTGTTCATCAGGGCAGCGTGCACCCCAATGCTTCCCACTACTGGTGTTGAACAGAACAAAATTTAAAATCTGATTTCCATTGGGAAGCCAATTGTTTAAACAAACCTAATAGAGATTTATTCTTACCATCCACCGAGCACGTTTCCCTGGTTGGATTTCATGGCATAGCACTTTGACTGGGGGCCCGCAAGAACTCGAGGTCGGAATTTTGTTGGTCTTGTCGGATTTGCTGATCCGCTCCCCAGCCTTTCGAGCGCCTTGCGGTGTAGGTCGAGGAACGCAGGACGAACGTCGTCAACTCGGCCTCCTTCATGACCAGCTGTGGTCTTGCCAAGCGAAATACGAGCTGGATGACGAACGAAGATGTCGTATATGTAAGTCTGCCCGTGTGCCTGAAAATACTGTGCTAACCAGCTCCGCCGACAACAGGGGTTGGAGGAAGCACCTTTGAAGCCGGGTACGATAGAATCCCCTTGTTTTAATTGACCATGGCCCTACTTTTGAGATGTACATATAGAACATCCGTGACGGCGTGCCTCCTCCACACGTTTCTGCTCGCATGTCGCACCAACCCAAGGTTGTCCAGAAGGGTCAAGCAGAAGTGGAGAGTGTCATCGGCTGCTCGTGCTGCACTCACCTCGCATTCCCGCACAAGTGTTAGGTCGGTGATAGAACCTTTCCCGCAGAATGCCGCCGGAACACTCATCATCGTCAGAATCTTCCACGGCGCCATTTTTGATTTCCCCCGTGTTGACTCCAAGGCAGCCGCCGCTGCATAAACTTGGCCTCCCGTCTGTACACGGTCACTGACTTTCGGGTCAGAGTGATCTCCATCTTTCCTCCATCTCGAATCTGTCCCGTCGTCCACTCAGAACGTGTTTCCGCATTCGGAATTCAGGATACGCTTCAAGTCATCGTGCAACGGAGACAGTTCACTGACTGGGATTCGGAGTCGGAGTCTTCGATGAACAACTGCGTCGACTACCAGATCGACATGTATGCATAATTGACATCGCGACGTATCCATGCCTGGAATTTGAAGCTCGTGATATTAGACTGTTCATCTCCTTTACCTGGCAGATTAGGCCGCACCTCATCTGGGATCTTCTCGGATGTGCTCTTTCATCGCGTTCTCAATCGCAACCTTCTCCTTGTGATTGCTACTACTCTTTCTTGCACTCCATCTCATGGTTTTCCCCAGACTGCGATACATGCTCTGAACGCCACCGTGCACTCATGCTCGAGATCTACATGCCTCGCTCCCAATCAGCTGGCTATCATGATCTTGATTGTAGAAAGATGGAGCAAGTATACAAAGATTTCGTCCGCAGAATCTGCGCTCTGTACATTGCATCAGCTGTATTCTGAGATGCGCTGTTCTCTGTGGCCAAACAAATACGAATTGTCCCGGCCCCGTCAATTAATCTTTCCACCCTATGCGCTGCGTCGCCGCATGCTGTATGTTTATCGCGCGGATCCTTCGTTCTCCAAGGGTCCCGAACTACCAAATTCCTAATATAGCGTGCGCAAATCACTTTGCCTCACGACCACCCACACAGACTGTCAAATGTGTCCCCAAATACAGCGGGTGATGCTCAATTAAATACTGGCGCCAATGCAGGGCTCTCTCTGTCCGCATTTTCTCTTTCTCTCTCCTTGCCGTGGCCCAAGCCATGTCACGCTCACTTTCCCTTCGATTGATCCCCGGTCCCGACGGTATACCTGTCCTGCAGACAACCTCCAACGGTGGCCTCCTTGGCACTGTTACGGGTTGGTGGTTACGGGTTGGTGGGGCCCATGTGACCCTTTGGGGCTAGGTCATGTCTGCTCTAGTTCCCATGGCACACAAAAAATTCCCACAGCATCACCGATGACGAGTATTACAACGGTGTTAGCGTATGTTCTACAGGGCCATGTGTGCAATACCATTATAATTTCTCCCCCAGGCCCTCTCCAGTGTCTACCTCGACGTCTACCCAAATGTATATGTTTTTTTCTTCAAAATAACATTCCCCGATCAAGACTGACCAGCAACACTTGGGTTCAGATCTGTCGGTGGAACATCATCTGTACCTCAGACGTATGGTGTCTTCCTCTCAGTTTTGCTCTCCGTTTCAGATCAGATACAAATTTCAGCAGCACATCAAATCCAACGCCGTCGCCAACGGCTGGGCTTGGACCGGTGTCCCTTTCACAAACGTACGTATATACTGTATACTGCACCCTATTTCGGTCCGTTTTAACATAATTAAGAGAGTCAGCAGGCCAGAGCTCTATTTTGTTTTCCTTGAGCACCGTCACATCTGCAGTAAGCATCGTCACTGGCGTTGCACCATCTACTTCCTCGACAGCGGCGACTGTGTCTCACGAGCCCCAGCAGACGCTCATTAATAGGTGATTGAATACATATCTCATGTCTTTTCGTTCCTCAAATCAGATTTGCAGACATGCCTTGCCCACGGGTACAATCGTTGGGGTCTCCCTAGCTGTTGTTGCTGCAGCTGTGGCATTGATTCCTCTCCTACTTTGGCGTCGCCGGCGTCGGACCCGTCTCGACAGCTACACAGCTTCACTTGTAGTGTCGCCGTTCGTGCCCCTGACGTCAGGCACAGATACGAGTGATGCACCTCTGCGCTATCGAGAGAGAGAATTGCGCACAGCAGGCGCGCAGCTGGCTGAAGCTGGCGCCGTAACGGAGAAACAGCGGTCGCCCGTGGAGAACGGTACTCCGCAGGCAAGCGCGGGCGACAGTGGAAGTTCAAGTCATAGCCCGGTGACATCGGAGACGCATGCACAGATGGCTGCGCTGCAAGCGCGAATACGGGATCTGGAGGGTCAGAGGTACAGCGCGTGGGCGCTGGGTTTCTCGGCTGATGCGCCACCAGAGTATGCGGCCTAGAGCGGTTCAATTTCGTCGTTATGTCTCTTTGCGCCTTTCATTTGTCGGTGTACTTGCTGTTTGCATGTATTTGATGTTGGACTCCCACCACTGGCACGAGCACCACCTTTATTCGAAGTGAATCCTGGAGTTCCTTCTATCAGTTTGATGATTGAAGTTTGAATCAAGCTGTAAGGAATACAAGCACTGCGTTGCGACCCTTCCTAGACTCAGCTTGAGTGTAGGAACCTAGAAGTAGCTACATCGATGATTAAGGCTAGGTGCCTAGAGAATAGTCTGTAGAGGTCTGTCTGGCTCTGGCTAGGTTGGCACAGGTAGGTATAGGTCTGGCAGGATCTGTGTAGGTTGCAACAGGTGCTTGTAGCCACCTACGCAAGGGGGAAAGGGACCCGGTTGCTCAGAATATTAGATGATGGAAATGTTCAACATTTAAACGTAAGTCTAGGTCTGTGCAGCTGAGTTTAGGGAGCTACCCTCACCTTCCACGAGCTACCCTCATCTACACTGACGTGAGTTTAGCCGCCTTACAGGGTACCCGTAAAGCCAGACGGACATTACATGTAGTCGCCTAGATAGGGGGCTGTGTAGGGACCTACACCGACCTAACTCCATCTGGCACAACCTACAGCGCCTAGTCTCAGCTGAGTCTACGACGGGTGGGAACGCAGTGAAGATGAGCCTAGCTTCGCTCCGGCAGACAGGAGCCTTGGTGATGCGGAAACAATTATTACTATTTGTACAACCAGTGCTCCAATGCTCGAAAAAATATTTTATCACATCTTCCATAATAAATGAGAATCACACAGACTCAAGGGCACAAATAATACCGACATCCAATCCGCTGAAAAAGAGTGTAATGCCGCCGGCAAAGTATTGCAAGAAATGGAGTACTGGTTGAAATTCCATCCTTGAAGAGAGGACATCCGGATCAACAGAAGAAAGGGAGGGGGGAAGAGTAGCACTTGATATGTCCGTGGAAAGATTACGAACAAAGGGTCAATTTGTGAGGACAGAGAAGGCCCGTAAGACTGGGAATTGACCGGAACCGGTAGGACAACATTCTGAGAAAGGAGTAACACGAATGGGCGACACAGATTTCCGGTAGGACACCTTGAGGATTGAGCGCCGGCAAGGTCTTGAATATTCCGGTAATGAGAGTATGGGAGCCTCCTGAGTAAAGCTTAACCAGTTGGAGTGCAGGAATTGTAATTTGATGAGAACCGTGCAGGTGCGACCACAGACAATCCGGAGTATTGAAAAGCGGAGAGGGGATTGAAAGGGTTGGTGCTATCTGGGAAATGGAGGCATGAGGCTATGTATGCTGGGAAAATCCTCGGAAGGATACGTGGCCGAAGCCGGATTGTCGAAATTGGACTGAATAGGCGCAGTATGACATTACTACGAGCACTGCGACTGCCTGCGCGACATGTCACAGTGATAATCAGGTGGATGGTTTTTACCTGCGGG
The DNA here is from genome assembly GCA_029378395.1 of Mycena leptocephala. Taxonomy (NCBI): domain Eukaryota; kingdom Fungi; phylum Basidiomycota; class Agaricomycetes; order Agaricales; family Mycenaceae; genus Mycena; species Mycena leptocephala. Next base: position 87,848 of record JARJLF010000705.1, on the reverse strand, counting down.
AGGATACCCATTTGGCTGGATCTGGGTGGATCTGAAGAGTTTTCGGTCAGTGCCACCTAGTAACATACCTCGTATATTAAGCAGATGGCTCGTATCACATCGGGCCTGTTTGCAACCTTCCATTTTTCCCACTGTCTGCCGGTACTTCCCTGATGTGCAGGCAATTTCCCTTTTTATTTTCGGGGTTCTCCAGTGCATCAGAATTTAGCTTTGGTTCACGGAACCAGCCGTTCCACAATTTATTTTGAACCTCGCCGATCAACGCTCAATTTCCGCTCTAAAGGAAGGGTCTCCGTCGCCCTCTTTCTCTCCTTCTCACCCCCCGTATCACTTAGGTCTTTTGCACTGTGTGTCCTTACTCTGAACCTTTCCTCAATTGCCTCACTAACGTATGCGCCCCTAGCACATAACAAACAAACCCCGGTGTGATCATCAGATCACTCAATGGAGGGGTGAGTGGTGTATCTTCTTCGTCTCTTTGCCCTTCAGTTCCGAACGGCTCGAGATTTTATGCGCTGCGCAACAGAATGTCTCCCTTGTATGTGAGTTTGAATGCGAGCACATGGGAAATCGAAATACTTACAATGCTCATGGAGCTTCAAGGATGAAACCCTAGGTTATTAGCTATGTAGTGACGTAGAATACCGGGGGCCACGCGATTAAGACACATTCCGTCCCTTGCAACTTCAAAACTTCAGTCGAGATGTCGGCGATCTTCGGGTACGTGGAAATCCGAAGCGTGGGGACGTGTCCATCACTGACTCTTGGTATATGTGCGTATTGAACTACATGTGTACCATTGTGGGGAGGCCTACCGGAAAGGGCCGCTATAAATCGCACGTTGATGGTAGGTAAGTAGGTAAGCGTATTTCGGTGCGGTCCCGTCACTCCCGCTGGACTTATACTCAAATGTTTCTTGTCAATATTCTAGGTCTCAGATCACTCAAATACGTTCATCCTGAGTGTCAGTAAGCTAAAAGTCCGCCAGCTGCGCATACACGCTTCACAACTGTTTGCGCCGATCTGCGCCAGTATGTGCACCGCTCCGCGCCAATGCACAGCCACCCAGCGTCAGTTGTATATCGACGCTGATTGACGCATCTACAGATGGCCTTTGAGATTACTGCAGTGGATGACTCTCCTATTAGAGAGCTTGTGCCCAAGCGGCATGCCACTTTTTACAAATTCTGCCTAGTAGTCAAATTCCGACAACCCAGTGCTATTACACAGTCGTAATGGCCTTCAGAGGAAGAAAAAACAAGCGGCATGCCGCTTTTGGCACAACCAAAAAGCGGTATCCCGCTTGGGCACAAGCTCTCTATTTCCTTCTTACCCAGGTCAATCTGCAAATACTCTTGGTGGTCCGAAGTAGTGCAATGTCTACATGAACCTCAAAATCGACGCAGGCTGTCAAAAACCCTCTATTAGTGGTTTCTGGTACATCTTGCAATCAATGAAAGAGGAAACTTCAACAGGAAGGTCATCCTTTAAGTCCTCAACATTTTTCTGTACGGATAGCCACAAAAACCTTCATGGTTCAACCTCCACAGCTCCACAAATGGTATCCTGTCGGTTCCATGTAACCAAATTGAATGCTTATCGTCCCAGGAGCTCAATTGCTAGCAGCCTTCATGCTTCACCAATGCGTGCGCCGGCCAGCGTCAATGGTGCTTCGCTCTGCCTCATTGCACAGCCACTCTGCGTCAGTATTGCATTGATGTTGACTTACACCTCCTAGTGCCTGTGGGCGTGTTGCCCCAGACCCTAATAATTTTTTTCCCCCGTGCCCCAACCGCTGATCCGGTCCCCTTGAGTATTCGGGACTGTTTTGGGACACCTGCGTTCGATTATTTGAGGCCCCGACCCCCTGCCTACTATTGCGAAGATATATGGGAAATAAATAATCCCCTGGCCACAAAATATGCCAGGAGATTGTAAATTAGTACACAGAGTCAGCCCGGGCGGTTCGCCTCTGAAAAACCCCCGTCCCATTGGATTTTCATCGATCTGACTACTCCATCCTGTTTGCACTATTGCTCAGACTTGTCGGACAGGCTTGCCAAAACGGCTTGCCCCGCATGTCGGAGTTTAAATTTGGCTGTACAGGCTTTGATGGCTTGGGCTTGAACGGGCTTGGACTTGGGCTCACCTACACTAAGCATGTACACTGTAAGTAGTTCATTAATATCTGTCGACCAATCCCTCCACATCATCTGCCCTTACCCCTACCACCTCAACATCACCACTTCACCACTCCACCAACCTTGCTCCCAGAAAATGCGACATTTGGGCATTATATGTTATGCAGTGTACAAAATCTTGAGATCTGGTCCATTCGCAGATTCGCTTTCTAAAGTGAGCGAAACCGTCCCTCGAGGCTCAGTTCAACCGAGATCAGGTCTCTAACATGGATCAAAGCCAAGTCGGGCTTGGCGCAAGCCCAGGCAAGAATGTAGTATTTTTTCTACGGCTGTATGAAATCCGTCATTACATCGAACCCAACTCTGAAGCCTCTTAAATGCATTGTCTAGGCCCATTCAAGCCACATTTGAGAATTTGCCGGATCCGGCTTTTGGTTGAGTTTTCGGCATTATTTTGGACCGCCTAGTCAAATTAAAGCAGGGAAATGTTAAAGATATATAAATGACGGTCTTGGGTCATTTTCTCTCATGATGTTCGTGGCAAACTGGACACAAGCCCGTTTTCTCATTGGTGGCATGTGACACAAGCTGTTCTGCTCGAGCCCAAGCCCGATCCAAGCCACAGTCAAAAGGACAGCCAATTACATTGTATGATGATAGAATACACTTACGGGCAATCTATGCACCTCTGAGTCAGTCGTGGTCCGAGTGCGAGGATGGTTAGGTGTTAGGGACTTACTACTAGACTATGATTATAAGCTGAATTAAACTGGAATTCGTGTCCTCCGCAGGTGCGCAAACAAGGAATATTCCGACTGAACCAAAGCAGAGCTCCCGATGATGCAGAGTTAGGAATGGTTCAAGCATTAGTAATTGTTCAACTCCCAATACCAAATATGATGTTGAACCCGATGAGAAACTATGGGGCAAGTCTCAACACTCATTCGACTCATACGAACTCAATGAGATCCGAAAATCTCATCAGCATTCACTGCTAGCATCGATGGGTGATTTACACCGCTGAGTGATGGCTTCAACTGTCCATAGTACTATATCATGGAAAAACCCACGGTTGAGAGACGAAGCAGTCTGAATTTCGGGAAAATTTTGCTTCGAGGCACTGTATACATACTGGCCAATGTACTTGAGCCAGCAAACCCGGAATGAATTGACAATGTTGCCCGGTGTCGTCTTCGGCGGCGATGCCGTATCATTATTGTGTTGGAATATCAAGCGGTACAAACCCAGGAACGTTTGTGGCATGCAATGAGAAGTCATTGTATATATATTATGTTCATGAAGAACATTGGACGTACATGGCATACATTCATAATTGGCGGAACGGACATGGTGTCCGATTCATGCACCATCCCCAAAAGGAAATTATGCGATCACATGTTGGAATGGACGAGACTTACGTTCAGTGTTTGCACCCCAGAACTGCAACAGACGATACATACATTCAGTGGAAGCAGCCTGTCATGTGGAACAAGGCTGTGCATCATTGATGTAGAAAAGGTATAAAAGCAGGGTAGTTTACGCCTGTAATATTAGACTCAATAGACTCGACAAACCACCCCCATCAATCTATTGTGTTCTCACCCACACTCCTTTCTGCTCTCTTCCACTTCATTGTCTGCGCCACATATCCTAAGGTAGGTGTCATATGCATCCATCGAGTCATGTGATATCACAGCGTGACACCGACTCCCGCCCTTACTCGCTGGCAACGGCGGGATGTAAATAAAAAGTAAAACCATAGAAAGGCTCAGTTTGACCCAGGGAACAATCCTGTGGTCTCAGATTTTCAATATCTAGCCTCAATAAAATGTTTATGCTTATTTTTTGGAAAGTGCTCAAAACACGAAAAGGAGTGGCCTGAGCTATGGATGCAGAAAAATATTGAAATTTTCGCGTTTCCTGAAAAGGAAATTACGCGGCCACATGATCGGCCTTGCAGGCCTTTATCTCTGTCCTTCCACACCCACATTTGGCTCATTTCATGCAGGTTTGAGCATTAAATTGTAATTGCATAAACTCTTGTGATGTCTGCTAAAAATTGGCAGTTAAATTCTCCAAGTTTTTTGATTGTCTCGGTGTATGTAGACTAGTAATGTTGGCAAAGTTATGGCTGGAGACCATGGTGAGTGAGCTAGGGCTATTTGAGAAGCATTAAATTCACTACTTACTTTAACAGCCAAGTATGAGAGCACCACATGGTCTGCAACTTAGGTGAAGTTGAATCTTCAAGTTGGTTGAATCTGGGTTGAATCTCAGTTTGGCCAATAGGTCTTGTAAGCCCCTCGGGACATGGTCACGGATAGAGGAGTACTCTTGAAGTGCTCCAGCATTGAAAATTTTGCTATCCCTAGCCACAGTGCAGAGCCCCACAGACACTTGAAAAAACTTCTGACAGCAAGATTTCGCGCTTTCCCACGCTACTGTCACGCATCAGTCACGTTCACGTGACTTGATGGATGCGTATGACACCTACCTTACCCTGCTGGTAGGCCTCCAGAGCATTTGATCCCTTGGAATTTCCTTTTTTGGAGAGGGGGAGGGGTCGCCGATTTCTCTGAAAAAAAAGTTTCGAGGTATAGTGCAGATTTCGCGGATCCGATCCCCCTTGATTACATCCATGAGCAAAGCCACCGGAAAGAATTGCAAGCCTTGTAAGTATGCACTTGCACTGTACAGTATATCTACTCACATTGATAAAATAGGCCTTGGGGGACGAAAAATATGTGCAAGCCCGTTTCTCGGCTAAGCGAGCAAATGGGCTTGCCAAGCCATCAAACGGGCTTGGGCTTGGCCCTACGCCAAAATCCAAGCCCAAGCCCGAAAAAGTCTGTTTGCGCGGGCGCAAGCCCGTTTTGTAAGCCAAAAATGTCACTCTCCACTATTGCTGATTCCCACCACCACAAATATCAGCCTATGCACACAATTACTGGTCCCATTGTGAACGACGGAATCTTGAGTTCCGTAAAAGTGTAGAAAATGACACATATCCTTACCCGATGTCATTTTGAGCACAGCATCTTTCAAACCGATTTCACATTCAGAAAGCACTTCTTCGGGGCATCAAGGACATATAGCATCCATATTTTACCTGCCAGAACTCGCATTATCACTCTATTTTCTTCTAGCGGCACATGGTCGGGGGGAGGTTGCGAGAATACGCTTTCACACCTTCCCACGATTCCTCTAATCGCCCCGCCACCAAAAACTCCAAGGGCATCACTCGCACATCCCTTTTCTATCAACTTGCTGTGCCACCACTCCCCCCGATTCTGATCACTTCGTCCGTGCCCCTGACTCGGCATCGAACCCTCACAGCCTTTACAGCAATGATACGCCTACTCTGTGTCTAAGAGCAGAGCTGAACAAATAAGAACAACACTCTGTGCGCAAGAGCAGTAAGCGTGGGTGTGCAAGGTGGTCTAAGAAGTCCCAAACCCAATCAGGTACGAGTGGGTGAATGTGAGACTGCGGCGGCTATAAACGATAGAATATCAATACGACAGACGAAGAATGTGGAACTTATACTATAATTAGCTTTGGAGTGAAAAATGTTCTAGAAGTGAAAAATGCATTCGCTTCAGCTCAGTTTTGGTCCAATTGCCTTCAGAAGTGGCTCAAATTGAACCGATAGGTGTGTGACTCCAGGATATAAAAAAATCTTGACGGAAAACAGATGGATATTGAGCGAGATTCTGCTCCGAGCCATCAAAACCACTGATCTCGCTGCAAAATTCGATGCCCTGTAATTTGTAGCCAACGGATTTTTATGGGACTTTGAAGGGACACTTATACGGCCTATAAAAGTATTGTTCAAAAATTTCAGGGGTCAAAATCGAGGCGGAACGGCCGCAGGACCTGTGAGCGTGACAATTCAAAGGTGGCCAGATCCCTGTGACATCTTGTGACAATGTGTTAAATTCATCTGTAGCTCCCGTTCCGCTGCGTCTTTTGTCTCGATTTTGTAGTAGCATAATTCTATGGGCCTTATAAGTGCCCCTTCAAAATCTCATAAAAATCCGCTGGCTACAAATTACAGGGCGTCGTATTTCGCAGCGGGAACAGTGGTTTTGATGGCTCGGAGCAGAATCTCGCTCAATATCCATCTGTTTTCCGTCAAGATTTTTTTATATCCTAGGGCCACACACCCGTCGGTTCGATTTGAGCCACTTCCGAAGGCAATTGGACCAAAACTGAGCTGAAGCGAATGCAATTTTCACTTCTAGAACATTTTTCACTCCAAAGCTAATTATAGTACGAGGGCGAGGACGTTGACATTGGCATAGACGTAGACGAGACGAGGGTCGGAAGAGAGAGTGATCGAGGGCGAAGGGCAATACAAAGCTAGGCTGATATGCAGATGGGCTGCAGAGGGCGACACAACCTAGCAACAAATGAAATCTATTGCAGTGGGGTGCAGGTCTCTGCCATACATGGTAAAGACGTCGGGCTTTTATAGTAAATAGGAGCGGAAAAGTGAGTAAGAGAATATGGCATGCAAATATGAAAGCAGGGCCATAATGAGATGTGAAGCACTGCCTTGCGAAAGCTTCGTGAGAGTCCTGCTCGCCAGATACGGTAGACGCCATATGGAGCGGGCAACGAGGAGCGGCAGCGGGAACTGAATATAGATGTAAATGCAAACCATGGGAATGTGCACAGCTTCCGCCTCCGACTCCGCTCGTGTATCACTCCGAAAAATCCGAAGTTTCGTGGACCCTGATAACACTCCCGAAACCTGAAGTATCAGGAACTGGGTAGGTGCTCCCAAAACCGTTCCTGAAACCTTTTGTTTTGGGAGGTCGAAAACTGATCCCGAAACGGAAGAACAGTGCGAGGCACGAGCACCAAAACTGTTGTAGCGTCTGTCCATGAGAGACTAGCTGCATCTGTATGCGCGATGCCACTTTCTGTGATGGAACACCTGCGACCACAGAGCCTTTATTTGCCTGATCGAAGCTTTGGAAATTCTTTTCCAAAATACCACCTGGAATCCAATTTTATTGAGCAATTTTGGGGATACGTAAAGGGTATTTAGCGCATGCTCCCAATCATCTTCCAACGAAGTGGTCTTGGAGCGCAATATGCTTGAAGCCCTCGAATCAGTTCCGCTCGAGTTGATGAAAGAAACTACACCAAAGCATAGTAGGCTAATATCAGGCTGATTTCTTTCTGTGGGAGATTTCAACATGTCAGAGGCCCGCCCACATTCATTAAATATCTGGGTAATTTATGTATCCTCCACACCTACTACCTCCATTTTTGAATGCCTAGAAGAAGTGGTTTCTCAATTGGATGTTCTACACCCGAATAGCCAGAATTATCGGGGCAGTAGGGTGTTCGTGAGTGGATGGTAGAAAAAATTCTCAAGATGCTGCATGCGAACACAACCAGTACGAAAATTTCTGAGGATTGTCCGTGTATTTATGGCTAGGCCCGTTCCTTTCTCCATGTTGGTGCTTACACTGAGTCCGAAAAGTATTGGATCACCTCCTTTAAATTTTAGGGTGCTCTCCATACCACAAAGACAATGTATTGAGCAAAATTTATACTGCATTAGGGACACCTAAAGCATCCTATTTACCAGTAAAAGTTGGGATCAAACGCGCCGCCATTAGAGAGAATAACATAAACACGCGCACATGTGATCCAATTCTTTTTCCGCATTTGGAAAGCCTCAAGTTTTTCCTCTCAAATCACGACAACACCGCGTCGCACTGCCTTATAACTGGACATACACCTTCCTCTTCAATAGTTTCAACACTTCTGATACTCAGAAGGCCACTATAATTGCACTAAAAGGTGTGGAGATGTCAAACTGGCGGATTGCAGAATAAGAGAACATTGCACCCTCCACGGTATCTAGAATGGACGCGCAGTATGTTCCAACTCATGATTGCAATTTCAATGCACCAAAGGGGAGTTTGCATCTCAAATGGAACAAGAGGGATGTCTGCACAGCATTACAGAGGCTTTCTTTGGGTCATCCCAAGTGTGCATCAGACCTACAGCAGGAGTTTTCCCCCTGTGTACAAGTAGATACTATCTGAAATTCCCTCAGAAAACATATTCTCAAGTACTATGTGTGTTAATCTGGATATCCATCCATTGCAGGTCACCGGGGAAAGCGAAATGACGAGGTGGAACACCATTGTTATCGGAGAGAAGAGGATCGGCAGACAGTAATATTTTCCGATGATTCTCATTTCAATATTTTTTATTCTGATGGCTAGGAGTGGTGTTGGAGGAGTAAGGGGGACCTAAATAACCCCATATCCACCAGAAATATCATCAAGTATGGCGAGGGGAGCATAAAAATCTGGGGGTGTGTCACCAGGCGCCTGTTGAAAAACTTCATTCGCATCGAGGGCATCATGGACTGTTTCATTTATGCCGTTATCCTCTCCAAATACCTTCTCGGGATCGTCGACCACCATAATCTGGACTGTTGTACCATTGTTTTCTTCTAGGATGGCAATTCAAGGCAATTCAAGGCATCAGTTCAACCATGCAAAGGGTTGGCCTGACCCCAAAGGCATTGATGTGCATCCCTGGTGGCCCAATTAACAGCATGGGAGCATTATTGAGCATCTCTGGGATCCTCCCAAGTGTATGGTACGCGATAGCGACCCATTGCCGAAGAATCAGGAGGAGCTTTGGCTTGCATTAAAGGAGACGTGGGAAAACATCGATCAGGAGTTTATTGACAGATTATACGACAGCCTGTCCGGTTGAGTGGGAAAATGTTGAAGGGAAAGGGTGGGGCGACTCACTTTTAATGTTCTGTGAGTTTGTTCTATTTTATTTCGATGCTTGGGAATTTTTCTGAGGCAAATTCTCGCAGTCGATCAAAAACAGATTAATAATTGGATCACCTGCCATTTTCAATCCCACATACAACACCGAGTTCTTGGTGTATATGTTTGATATTTTATTTGTGTACACTACATCCCTTCTACTACCATTTGAGCATAAAAGACCCAGTCAAAAAACGTTGAGCATTGAGCACGATCTTAATCTTTTCTGAAATCCACGTGATCCAATACTTTTTCGGACTCAGTGTATGTGCGTGGTGGTACACACTTCGCATGAGGTTATCGCGCGAGAATGTGAATAGATGTTTGCAGGGTGTATCATGAAACATTAGCATTCGCTTAAAGGAACCACAAAGTAAGCCCGTACTGCGCAACGGCAGCAGTACCGTCTGAGAACCAGGTGGATCAGGTTCCAGGCTCTGGACAGAGCTCGGATTTTCCTAACGATTAAATTGAGACGTCACTCCCTGGATAAGTATGAACTCTATGACATACCGCATTGGATCGAGGACGTCTGTCAAATTGAAGAAGTGCCACAGGGCTAACAACTCCGAAAGTCGGTGAATTAGTGAGAGATTTGAGCTGTGCAAGCGTCAGAGCCCCAGCTTGTGTCCCGGTCCGGTTTCCAGATAACGGAGGAACATGAAGAATTGCTGCGGCAGATGGGATCAGTACGGAGTCGATATCGACAAGGAATTGAAAGTCTTGACTCGAATGCCGGCGAATGTCGTGGTCTGAACGTCAACTTCTTTGTCCTAAATAGATCTCGGCAGTAATTCTGAGGTGCGTGTGCATGTACAAGGTGCGGGAATAAGGTTATTGGGTTATTCATATCAACGGGATGCAGTCCAAAGCAGTCTGACCTGACATCCCGTTCTGCCTCTCGCGAACCTCGTTGCACGATCCATATATACCTCGATGGCGAATCGATGATCCCCTATGCTTTTCCGCCCACCACCATCAAAAATCGGCAAACGGTGAACGACCTCAATCCCGCAAAAGCCCTCGACAAAATGGCTGTGTTTGCTACCAGCAATACACTCCTGCCGGTGATTGTGGTCAGTTACTTGCACATATCATGAAAACTTGACCACCCGCCAAATTCTGATGCGGACGCGCCGGTACGCTTTCTGCAATTTTCAGAGCTAAAAAGGCCCGCTGTTGTTTCGAGCCCCACGCAGCCGCGAGGCTGTGTCCTCGCATCGCTCGACGGTACATTCTCTTGCCCTTCTTGCGAGGTTCTGTCAGCAGCTGCGCAATATTTGCGTATCCCTTGATGAGATTCCGGAAATACCCCGTCAGGCCAAGAAAGGCGCCAAGGTTTTGAAGATCCCTTGGAGTTTCCTAGTCAACCACTGCGGTGAGTTTTGTGAGGTCTGGTTTAATTCATTTAATGCGAAGGTGGCCTCGGTTACGAAGAACTGTGATTTTGCAGCGGAGAGTGTTAACTTGCGTTCCCGGCATCTGGTAAACAAAACTCGGAGGTCCGCCAGCGAGTTGTCGAAATCGTCCGCTCCCATGCCGCCATCGTCGACGAACAGCTCGAAAAGGCTACCCACGAGGTCACCCAGTTCGGTCGCGGTCATATTACCAAATGTCGAGGGTGCGCCGGTGAGTCCGAATGGCATGCGCTGATAACAGAAATAGCCTCTGCCTTCAACGTAGAAGCAGATGTATGGTTGGTCTTCCTCGTGGATCGCACACGCGTAGAACCCAGATGCGAAGTCGAAGGTGTGCACCCATCGGTGGCCGCTGAGACGTTTCTGTTTGCACGGATATCGCCCTGCGGGACAGGAGCAACTTGGTCACCTCATTTAGCACTTTGAAGCTCTGGCAGACATGCCACTTTTTTCTGTAGGTGCGCCGGGTAGTTCCTTAACATCTTTAGTGCCCTCCCACTCTGTTTAGATGCAGACTCGAAGCCGCTGGCCAAGCATTGGTCATCGACACGGCACTGCAGCTCCTCGATAGACAGGCCATCCCCATTGTGAGCCTTCTGTGCTAGCGTTGTGGAGCCGCAGCATTTGACATCAGCCGGGTTAATAGGTCGAATGACCCCGGCATCGAGCATCTCGTTGAGCACCTTGTTAAAAAAGATGCGTTGGGGCGGGCTGAGTGGCCGCTGATTAACCTTTGTTTTAATGGTGGCTCCGACAGGCATGTCGAGACGGTGCTCTGCACCCGGAACCGCGTACACTTCGCTCATCGACAAGCTGAAGACGTCAACGAACTCGTCAAGGAGTGCATCAACTTGCTCCCTTTCGGTTGTAGAGAGGTCTTTCCCGACTGTAATCCGCCGCTTGACCTCGGCCATTCTGCGGCTGTCACGAGGATTGGTCTTCCTCGTGAAGAGCGACTTGTCTGTGTCACCGGCGGGTTCGGGCTGCTCGGTGCCGGGGTCATCTCTGGAGAGGCCTGCGGCATCGTTGAGGTGCCACACCCCCGCCCAGTCGGCTGCTCGCTCGCCTAGATTCGGCACTCCATCTCTGAGTTGTGGTAGTCGGCTGTCTATGTGGGCGTCAATATACGGCTTGGGTCTTCGGTTTTGGGTAGATTTTACTCCCCTCAGAGGGGAACGCGAACTCCCCCTAAGTGTTGCGCGCGTGGAGTCGTAGACTCTGAACTTTGTCTCTCGATTGCTGCCTTTGTCTTTTGGGCCATTTGCCCACCTGGTCCTCGGGCTTGTATGGACGCTGCGGTTTCCTACAGCCATCGGGGTCAGTAATATTGACCGCAACAAGTTCGATGTGGGGTGGGAGTTCCCTCGAGGGGGAACGCGAATCCCCCTCTGAGTTTATCGCGCGATGGGACACGTGATCGCTCCCGCTCCTTCCCAATCCCTTCATCTTCCGCCACGCTCGCTGCTCCTCCTTCGTGTATGGTTGCCGCTGCACCCCTCGCTCGCCGACCAGCCCCGTAAGCACTGCTCTGGCTGCCACTGCTTTCCGCCTCTGCTCTGCCGCTTGTTCTCTTTCCAGCTCCTCCCTCACTCGCTTGTTGCTGCTTCTCCCTCCTTTCCGCGATGGCCTTGCGACGCTGTGCGCTAGGCTTCATTTTAGGCTTCCCCTTCGCTGCATCGTGTGTGTCATCCGAGAACATGTCAAGGTTAGAAGGTGCGTGGTGTACTCGCCTCATGGGGGTCTTTGTCTGATCACCCCAATTTCCTGCTCCTGCGTGGTTCTCCTTCCGCGTTGACGTTCCCTCTTGCCCAAGCGTGCATGCCTCGGCCTCGCTGGTGGTGCTGTGACCCCGACTGGTGTGTGGAGCCAGTCGTCATGGTGCGTCGTCGCCTTTGTGGGGATTTCTGTGATGTGCTCATCCTTGTTTCCAGTGTAATACTCCAGCGGTGTGGATTTGCCTCGCGGGGGGTATGTCCTGACCCCCATTGCTTCTCCTTGCGCCATGCTGCCCTCGTGAAGTGCGGATCTCCACCATCTGCTCCGGTCGCCGTCTGTCTCTCTTCGCAAGTTCCGCCCTATAATCTCGGACTGGTCAGCCCGTTCCACGGCTGCGCCGGGTGTAGGAGGGGTGCTTGCCTCGCGGGAGGTGCGCTAATACCTCCCGTGATGGTTGCGCGCGTCGCCGTCATCATCATGACGGGGTCTGTCTTCGTGCCGTGTCGGACACTTCTTGGATGCGAGTTCGGGACTCGCACCGTCCGCTCTCCGTTGAGCAGCACGATTACGTCCTCCTCGTAACCGTGCCACGCTCCGAATGCTTCGAGGAGCGGCTTCCCAAATAGCACGGCCCAAGCGCCGCCACTTGGGATTCCTGTCAATACTGTCTCCCAGCTTTTTTCGCGCTATCACCCCTCGTGTTCAATAACAACGGTACGCGTAGTTTTCCACCGGTCAATGGAACACCACCACTCAATGGAACAGTGAATATTTTGAGGCTGTCTGGTACTGCTGGGCTCAAAATAGCTTAAATTGTACCTACATACATAAAAACCCATTCTGCTAACAAGAATGGACTGAAGGCACAAAAGTGATAGATCAATTCCCGATTTGGCAGTGAATTGTGTTCACGGGCCAATGGAACAGCCAAATTCAGGTGTTATAGACTCAGTTCTTGCTCAATCTTTCTGAAATTTTGGGAGGTCAACCAATCAAATGTGTCTGGCTGGATCGGTGGAAACTGTAGTTCAAGACAAAAGGTGGGGACACTAAGCTATTCCTAGTCTGTAAAGCCAGGAGACCTTGTTCCGCACATGTGCCAACTCATGTGGTCCAGGCTTCAGCCTCATTCAATCTAGCAGCCAAAAAGTAGATGGTATGTTTCACGCCTTCATACCATGACATTTAATGCTCGCCTGCCTGATTTCATATTGTCGGGCACCACCCCCTCGATTTATAGTTAACGGCGGTGTTTTGGCCGTCCCGTACTGTCTGGCCTCCAGGATCTGGAAAGGTTGGCCGTATTTTGGGGGTTCGTCCCCGTTTACGGGGAGAGAAGCAGCCATACAGCCACCTGTGCAACTCAAGGAAGGCACTAGAGGCTGTTATTCAAAATATATTGCACAAAGTTCTTCGGTGGGGCCACTGCAACTTCTACAACATTGTTGTAACTGCCGATGTTGTGTCTACGATGCCTGGAATTCTCTTCAATTTCCAGGTTAACCTGATCCAGGTCACCGGGAACATCTCGATAGAGGGATACGTCAACCTCGATCTGAATTTGGAGATTCAGGTCGGCGGCTTGCAGTCGAAAACTCCAGGCTCAAACGATTGGGAAAGGTAAAACGCAGGGCTGAGCGGGGGGATTTTTTGTTGGCACCTCGGGATCACTTTCTGGGTCAAATTCGGCTGTTTTGGCCAGAACGCTGCGCACAGTAGCTGTAGTGGTCGGATTCCTCTAGATTTTTGATATGCCGTTCTTCTTTGTATTCCAGACGGTGAAAAAACCGGGATAGTGAATAGGCCCGCTAAATGCATTGTATGATACACTTCGCCAGAGAGAAAACTTCCTTCAAGCCATAAATTTTATTTAGCCCGCCTATTCACTATCCCGGTGTTTTACGCCGTCCGGAATACAATAAAGAGCATCGTATCAAAAATCTACATGAATCCGACCACTACAGCTACTGTGCGAGGCATTCTGCTGAACACAGGCGAATCTGACCCAGTAAATGATCTTGAGGTTCTCAGAAAAGATCGTAAGCAGCCAAGCCCTGCACCTTATTCTTCCGAATCGAATACCAGGGAAAACGGTCAAGAATTGAGTCCAGGACAGCCATTCTGCCGGAAACCGAGTAAAATTAGAAAAAATGGCCGCGCCTAAGTTCCGCAAACGGCTGTAACATGCTGTGACTATTGTGACTCGGACACCCGACTGATGCGCTCAAGTCGAGCCAGCCCGTCGAGCGGGCCTCCTTAACGGCTCAATCCGCAGGGCTGTTAAATAAATTGAACACGGTTGGCTCATCTTTGTCGGGGATGCCTGTGCCGGCTGTCATGGACTCTAGAAGTTTGGAAGCATTCAGGATGTTAGAGTCATTCTGTACTTTTTATCAGGAATCATAAAGCGCATTGATCTTGATTAATCCTACCTGAACACCGGAAATAACGGGCGCATCGCCTTTCGGATCCATTTGATCTCCACTCGGATTTTGGAATACGGAATTTATGTTCTGCGCTCGGCGTTTTTTAATATGGAATCGGATATGACGGCTCCCGTCCGTATCACGGGACGCCCGTAGTTCAACCGTGGTTGTTGCAATCATAGGCTTATGAATGTATATTTTGTGTCACTGTGGGAAAAGGACATCGAATTTTACTGTGCTTGGTTCAAGGACTGGTTGTGCTCACAGAGTAACCAATACTCAACGGATCTGGGTGTTCTTGCAGGGGAAACTGCTCAGAATTTGTCTTGATCCCCACGGGAAACCAGCTCGTTCAGAAAATCGCACTGGCCAGCGCGGCACGTCATTTGTGCTAATAGCGGCACTCCGGGGCATGGAAATTGATGTGCCGAACCCAATAGCACGTGTTTGGGAATGTAAGAACTTGTCATCGCATAACCAATACTCAACCAATCTGGGTATTCTTGCAAGGGAAAGTGCTCAAGATTTGTCTGGCTTGCCGCGGGGGGCCGGGCCGTTCAGAACTTTGTCCTGAAAACTGAGAACCAGCACGACACACCATTTGAGCCAATAGCGGCACCTCAGGCCATGGAAATTGATGCGCCGAAACCAATGGCACGCGTTTGGCAATGCAAGGACTTGTTTTCCTCACAGAGCGACCAATACTCAACCGATTTGGGTACCCTTGCAAGAAAAACTGCTCAGAATTTGTCTGGCTTGCCGCGGAAAAACGGCCCGCTCAGAAATTCGCCCCGGAAGCTAACAACCATGCAAAGCTCGTAAGAAATCAGAGTTCATTTCTGTCCATTCTATCATCCTCGGGTCGGTCCTAGTACTGGACTTTGACAAACCTGGCGATAGCCCGGCTAGGTGAATGCAACACACACACAGAAAATTTGATCCCCCGGCGAACCACATTGTGGAATATTTGCTGAATTTTGTGGCTGTGCACATATTGTATCTCTTCCCGGTGCAGAAGTGGAATGATTGCTCATTTTCTGGTTGAATCATAATCTGGCTAGGTGAATGGACCCCTCAATACGTGCGCAAGGAAATTAACCTCCAGCGAATCACGTTGTCTGAATTTTGTTGGTGTGATCATATTTCATCTCTTCCTGGTGCAGAAGTGAAATGAGTGTTTATTTTCTGGTTGAACCAGAGGCCAGCTCCTAGCCTAGGCTCGTCCCCATCCGGTGTCGGCGAAGTACTGACGGGTGGATAATATCAAGAACAAACCGGGGAGACAATGCTGAATACCGGCTGGGCCTTCTCGGCGCACTTTTGGGTGATGAAGGTTAATATTCCGGCCCAAGCTAAAACACCCAACGGCGACATTTCAGAGACTCAAGCTGAAGATTGTTCGATATTTTACGCTGAAGGTGATAATTTAGTATTCGAATAGCAAAGAGTCGTGGTTACTGCAACATCGACGGAGTGAATAGCTGGCTTACTCGTTTGAAAAGACCAAGCCAAATTGAACATTGCAGCTTGCTGCAGCTGCTCTTCCAGACCGGGAGGTATCACGGAGTAAGGCATACCACGAGTGCGGGTACCCGTGGGTCAATACGGGTTGATCCGTGGGAAAACCCGTGGGTATACAAACCCGCGGATCCGAGTACTTGTTCCCACGAGTGCACCACGGATCCGAGTTTGACTTTCGCAAACTGGAATACTCGTATGAGTACCCATGGATCCCAACAATATTTCAGGTGACTGATTTCAGTGCTTGATTTTGCTATCCCTGGGTTCAGTTGCTTGTGTTTTTCAACCCAGTATGTATGTGTTTGAATGGATCAGTTTGACGGCTATGAAATCTATTGTGAGTGGATACACAAACAAAATTTGACCAGAGACTGTGAGTTGAATTTGCGAGGTTGGTTGATGAGAAAGCCAATAATTGATTTAAATAACACAAATCTCCAAGATTAGTAGGGACTGACAGCATCTTAGGGAGTCTGTCGGACTAGATACTCGCAAGTAGACACGTCACCAGTCTGCCATGGATGGCAGATCTTCGTGCAAGCACGTTGCCGTAGGCAGACTGGTAGTTCTCGGGAGTTGTCAATGCTGTGCACGTGGAGTTTGAAATTTTGAGTGGTGCCGATCGTCGGCATCAGCCTTCCACGGGGATGCCGAAAGAATAACCTTGTCAACTTCAGTGTCGGTAACGTCAAAGAAGGTGCGTTCCTCGAGGATCGGGAGAGACGCAGCAAGATCAATTGGGTTTTCTGGAGGGGTATTCAGTGCTTCGGATGTGCTCACGGAGGCAGGCAAATGATCTTGCCTGTCCGCCAGAGGCGGAAGTTCGTCAAGAGGCATGGCCTCCGAACGAACCCCCCCTCGCTTTCCACGGGTGCCGCTACCAGCTTGGTCTGCGCGCAATGCCGGGGTCACATCCGGGAGCAGTGTGGATGCAGGTTCTTGTACGACTTCAGTAGCATGGGAGCCAAACCACGCCCGACCGAGAATCCTGCCGCGATCACTGTGGGAGAGTGCAATATCGCCGGAATTGGGATCGCGGATCGTCGGAAAGACCGACGAGCGTTGTTCTTTGAGTTGATTGAGCGCTTTGAATAAATCCACCCGCTCGAGCTCTTGAACAAAGGTATGCCAAGCCGCTTGTTTTGCCACAGAAATAGCCACGCAGAAAGCTCTCCGAGCGTCCAACCACTCCGAACGGGCCGAGGGAACCAGGTAATTTTGAAACCTTCGTCGAGCCCGCCGAACAGCCGCAAGAAGTTGGGAGAGATGAGGGGACCACCACCTTTTGGTAAAAGAACAAGGCCGATGACGGGGAGTAGAGCCCTCGAGCGCAGCCAGGAGTACTTCACAGAGGAATGATGTCGCCTCGTCGAGCTCCGCTTGCGTAGTAATAACGGGGACAGGCCGCATACCCAGGTAGTGCCGCAAGGTCGCCAAGAACTTCTCAAGGTCCATCTTGTCACGATTAAACCTAAACGACTGCCCCCGCACGACGTCAAAGTCAAGCGTGTACCGAATCGGAAGGTGGTCACTGCCAACGCAAAAATTGTGGGTCAACGACAACGTCACGGACTGACATCAAGAGGGATGGAGAACAGAAGCCCAGGTCGATAACGTTACCGGAAATGTGGGTAGGGATGTCCGGCGGAGTAACCAGAAGAAGGGGGGTGGAGATAAGGAGGTCATGCAGCTCGAAGTCCTCAGTACGTGTCGCAGTGTTGGTTTTAGAATCCCAAAGAACATGGTGAGAGTTGGAATCCATAACTACCAAGATGCGCGATGTAGGATCAAGCTGACAGAGGACACCACGAAGAATGCCGACACCTACGCGGGTAACAGAATCATTGTAAAGGTTCACAACGGTGACTTTGCAGCCGCCCAAAGTAAACTCCACAACGATAATATCACCAGAGGACGAGAGGTCAGGCCGGGGACAGATATTTTCTGCAGGGATGGTTGACAATTTAGCATAGATAGAGACACGATGTTTTGGCGCAATCTTTCTCTATATCAAATTTGACTCTTTTTTTTTCAAGGTCCAGAGGTCAACAATTCCAGGTCCCGACACTGGTTTAGCGGGCCCTGCCAAAATACTTACCAGATTTTCCAGTCGGTTTAGGCTGAGGGGAATCTGAATAGACCAAAATGACCGCAATGATTGGGGCTATCACGTACGCGGGCCTCAGAAGATGGCTTTGCAACTGCGCTGGAATTGAATTTGTTTGGAAATCCAACGGCGTGCAGTGAGGGCCTCAAATACCGGGATAGTGAACTTCACTCCTATTTCACACCCCTAGTTGTAGGAGTTAGTCTCCTAGCATGGAGCCAGCCAGGGTAATCGTTGTTTATTGCCCTGTCTCTAGCCATGGATGGCTAGGGCCAAAGCCATTAGATTATTGGTCATTAAAAACAATGGAAGGCAGCAACAGGAATCGAACCCAAAAAGTGAGGGTGCAGCTTACACAATGTATGAAAGTAGCACAGAAACCAACTGAACTAAACAGGAGTGATGGCTCATTCAACTAGTAGGGATAGACCAGTGCAATCCAAAGCACAGAATAAGCATTTTTGCCCACATATTATGGCCCGCATAGGGCCAGGTTAGTGTTAGAGGTTAGTGGTTAGAGTTAGGGGTTAGGAGGTTAGGTGTTAGGGTCCCAAGGTATAGTATTTTTTTGTTGGTTAGGTTTTTTGGTTAGGTTGGTTGGGGTTAGAATACTTCCAAAAACAGAGAATAAATATGTAAAACAATTTCGAAGACCTAGGGCAGCTTGCCTGCCCTAGGTGTGGATATAAGCTGACCCAGGTAGGGTAAGGCTAGCCTTACCCTAGCTGGGAACAAAAAATAGCATATATCAGCAGTATGGTTGAGCAGGTTTTGATACCTCCCTGAATATTCCTCATCAGGTAGTAGTTCAATGGTTCAATCCCTGCTACTATCATTCATTTTGCCACTATTAGAGAATAAGGACCATTAGCCTTTTACCATGGACCCAGCCATGGGCTTGGCTGGCTCCGTGGCTTTAGATAGCAATTACCATGGCTAGGTCCATGTACATTACACTAAATCTTACTGCTATGGCTCTATTTCAAATGTATACCTGCAGTGGATGTAATTCAGTATCGGGATCATGCTTTTCGAGTCAGCATTTGGAGCCAAACTCTCCGTAAGTCATGCTGTCGAGTTCAGGATGGCGAGGCCGCGCCATATATCGAATCAACAATGTCCCATCGGACTCAGACCCGTCCTTTCGAAACATTGACCATATTGGCGACCGGGAAAATGGATTGGAAGTCGTTTGACGCCAGATTTTTTCTTCTGAAATGTGGAAGGATGCCAGCCACATGGCAAGCAAAACTGTCTCTTCAGATTTCCCGTTGCCTCCCTCGTCATTGAAACTGTGGCTTTGAAACTCTTCATTCTAAAGGGAGGCGGTGCTGCGAGGACCCTCTTCGATCTGGTCCCAATCAATAGCAACAGCAATTCGTGGCACAGAACATCAGGAAAAGTGAAACCACAACAGAGTGCTACATGGCCTATATATTGCCTGTAGCCGCGTCGTTAGGTATCCCCTTATGTATCACTCTGTAGCCGACCGTGAAAATCTGTAGCATCCTGTAGCTATCTGTAGTCAACCGTCTGACAATGTAGTACTCTGTATCGAACCGGTTGGGCACCTTTTTGGTGACCTTTCGAGACGAAAAAGCAGATGTTCGACCGCTCATTTCGGGTTTATTCTTGTTCTTCCGACTTGTGCTTATTGAACTTTTGGACTGCTGGCTACTCAGAAGGTAAACCGACGAGAATTGAGCCCATAATCGCTAGACTAAAGAACCATTGTGGGTTCATACATTTGGTGAGGTATGAGGCTACCCTACACTTCTTCTACCTTTCAACCACAGTTACCTTGCTCCCCTCACTACTGACCTCGATGACGGTACACATTAGGTTCCCTAGTAGTGCGCGGTAGCAGCGAGGTGAGCAGGAAGCAATTAAACTACAACATAGGGTGTCTCCGAGCGACCTTTTAAGGCTTTCCGGGCGCTGTAGGATGATCTGGTGAGGATTGGACTCCCAAGACACACACATACTGCAGTATTTCGTTCAATTGATAAGTCACGCGTCACAGACCCTTTCGTCTGTTAAACCCAATTTCCGGTTACTTTTGTGGATGATGAATAAATGATATATAATTGCGAGTACCTGCCACGCCCCGCGATGGCCACACCCCCCAAGTGAGGTGAACGGGGGAGCGAGGGAGGAGCCTCGAGAGGGAGAGGACGCGTCGACAATGAGCGCGTCAAGAAGCAAAGCCGGTCGTCAGCCACACTAGATGCCTGGCCATTTGCATAATATAAGAAGGTGTAGTGCAGAATTGTGCAACCTGGTACTTGTGGGGGTGGAACATGACTGATGGGCACGCTGTATGCCAAATTTGGCCCGGAGTGACACGGTGATCAAAAGTTACGGCATGTTGTTTGACAGGATGACGGCGTGTGTGCACAGGATTGTGAGAAATTGTCAACATTTTTTTGGACACGGAAACATCTACACGGAAATTGACTAATTAATATCCCACGGACCACAATGCTCCGCGAATTTGTTCCCCACAAGGCGAGTGTAGAAGTGTAGAATGAGTCAATTAGTATACAGATAACTGTTTCGTATGTCTTTTTCAGCACACACCGATTTCTGTACCGCAAGCCAATGAGTTCAACTGAAGGCTGTCTTTCCTTGAGGGTTCTCTTGACTTCGAGCCAGTTTGCCTGACAGTCAAATATGTGGAGCGCCTATTATCCCACTGCAAGCCAATATAGCAAGCCTAAGCCGCAAGCTAATGAGTTCAACTCACGCCAGTTTGTCTGACAAGTCAAATATGTGGGGTGCCTATTATCTGGCTGCAAGCAAATTCAGCAAGCCCAAGCTAATTGAAAACTGATAAGATGCAAGCCAATCACAAGCCGATTCGTTCGCTGGAGGTTAATCACTTCCCGGTGTCTCAGGCCATTTTAGAGCGAGCGTTCTGTTGATTCCGTGGAATAAAAAAACCGAGACCAAAATTATTCACAAGACAGTCTGGCCGCACAACAACGACACTCTCACAGCAAGTAAAAGCCAATTGGGCAGAAACCTGGCTGTGCAACCTCAGCAAGGCAGTTGTGTTTATTGATTGAATAGACCCAGGTTGGGAATTACAGTTGCGGTGGAATCATTTGTCTTTCCTTTTTAGGAAATTCCCGTCAAAAACCGTTCCTTTTCACGTTCAAACAGCCATTGTGCACTCTAGAGCTATATAGGGCATCCTACATATCAAATGAGTAGCTGGACAGAAATTAAGAACTGTGTGCCTGGGTATCATCCAGGAATAGGGCTAATATTCTCTGTCTGGAATCCAGTTGTGGAGAAAGATATGATGCTTTGACCACGAGACTGAACACAAACTCGGTCTGTATGCATGTAGCGTTAATCCCACTTACTTTTCCCCGAATCTTGAACTCACGATGAAGGCACGCAGCGAGAATTGATGGGAATTTCCTAAAAAGGAAAGACAAATGATTCCGCCGCAACTGTATGTTCACTCAAAACGATTCTCAAGTGTTTAAAATATGCATCCGCGAGGCAAAGATTCTTATTGCACAGAGCTCGTTGAGAATCAGTTGAGCATGTTGGGTAAGGCATCTGTTGTCCCCTTGACATGGGTTATATAAGTGGACTCTCAGACGTCGTAGAGAGGTTCTCAGTAGAACAAGCCATCGAGGTACACTAACCTGAAGCTTTGGCACCATCAAGATATTTGATTATCAGTAAAATAGTGATAAAAGTCGTCCTAATCCTCACATGAAGTATTCGTAGAAGTAATTCAAACATGCATACTGGTAATTGGGGACATGGGAACTTTCGATAGTGATTCAATGTTCAAATGTGATGTGGGCAGGCAAAGCCAACACAGCGGCGTGGGCTTTGATTGGTCGAGCAAATCGGCTTGCGTCCCCAAGAGCCATGCCCATGCTAGAAAAGCCGATCGGCGTGGGGGTAGCTCGTGCGGATGCACCACGCAATGGGCCTAGCGGCGAGCGTGTGTGGCGCTAGTTGCCTTATTTTCGTCCGCAGGGGCAATTCTTTGCGGCGAAGGCGGATGATGCACAAAGTAAAAAAATTTCATCCAGTTTACGAAGCGCACCAATGACTGGATATAAGCCGTAAGTCTTGCCACGTTTGGCACGGCCATCAATATGGATGGGAGGGGGATTATCCATAGTCACCCGAATTAAGGTAGCGGAAAAACAAGAAACCATCGACCCATTTTTTAAGTGCGCCGATATCTTTTGCGAGGTAAATGGCAGAAATGGCATCTGCTAGACGGCCGAAGACTCCGCCAGAAGTTCATTCAGGCACGGGGTTCGAAATGCCATTGTGAGGCACGTGGTTCAAAATGGCTCCCTTATCCCTGTGGAATGCAGCCAAAATAAATACATTATGAGGCAAGGGGTTCATAATTGATTGTGTCCATTGCCCTTGCGCACGGATTTTTGTGAGGCATGGGGTTCAAAATGCCATTATAAGGCACGTGGTTCAGAACAGGCTGCCGAAATACATTATTTGCCCTTGCTCGCTGTTGGAATAGGTGACGTAATGCGTCGGTATGTTAGTTTAGGTACCGGACCGTACATGTATATAGAAAGGGATGGACCCAAGGGATCTTCACCCTTGCCTAACTCCGTCCCAGGTATGTAGTCTTATATAATATACAAGACCCTTGCCTAACTCCGTCCCAGTCCCTTGAGAGCTTGATATCACTGCGTTACCTCGGTTCTTCCTGTTTTTGACAGGTTATGGGCCCCGCGCAATAAAATCGCCTCGGGACTTTCTATTGACGCAACTATCTGGCTGGTCGCCCCATACACTAAATCTACAGACTCTTCTCACATCATCCTTCACAAAATGACCGAGACTACCTCTCGTCCGATGCTTCACCGGGACGACTATACCAAGTGGTACGAGGACTTCGAGGCATATGCCGGCACGAAAGGCCTATGGCGGATGTGCATCGGCGCGGAGATCTACCCCGTTCCAGCGGATGAAGACAAGCTTACAAGGGAGGAGCGAAACGACATCGAGGCATACGAGACACGGAAGAGCAAGGCGAGCGGAGAAATCTGGCTAGCAGTGGAGGAGCCACTTCGAGACGACTTGAGGGCCGTTAAAGGAGAGCCTTCGGAGATGCTGGCGGTTCTAGACGCCAAGCACAATCAGAAGGCCCCGGGAGTACGTTTTAAAGCTTACAACGACTTCCTCAATGTCACTCTCCGCGACGACATTGAGCCAAAGCTCATTCTCTCCACTCTCATCACGGACATCTCTAGCTCCCTTTCCTTCATTCGTCGCCAACGACCCGAGGATTTCGACATCGATAAGCTCGACGCTGAGCTTGCCACGATGGTCGCTCTCCGAGCTCTACGCAGTTCCGAAAATCCAGATCACCGGGCCTTCGCCACCCAATTCCTGATGAAGGAAGACCTAAACTTTGGCGATGTCGAGTCCACAATCCTGCGTGATTTCCAGTCGAAGCCCACCATCAAGCAGGAAGACAGGGGCGCTACACTTGCAATGGCTGCAAAAGTAGGCCCGTGTTTCCTGTGCGATAGGCCACACTTCATCAAGGACTGTGAGAAGCTCTCGAAGGCCAAGAAATCGCTCCAATGGTCCTCCAATCGTGGCCGAGGTCGGGGACGCAATGTTTCAGACCCCTCAAATACCAGCCCTCCAACGCCTCCAGCAGCTGCATCCGCTAGCTACGCGACGGAGTTCGCTGGCAAGGCGAGTGCTTTCACCTCCCTGTCCCATCGCTCCAACTGGCTCCAGTCCCGATCGGCGACTGACTGGAACACCGACACAGGTGCAAGTTCACACATGACTCCCCACCAGTCGTGGTTCACCTCGTACTCGCCCCACCGCATTCCTATCAGACTTGCGAACGATAGTGTGATCTATTCGAAGGGGATTGGTTCAGTTCAGTTCGAGCCGAAGGATAGTGACCAAATAGTCGTTTTTCACGACGTACTTCATGTACCAGATCTTGCCTCAAATCTATCGTCTCTCTTCCACCTCACGAGGCTGAAGGGATATGAGATACGTGCAGTCGGGGACCAGGTCCAATTCGCGCTCGATGGGCGCATCATATTCACGGCGACAATTGACGAAACGAATACGGGATATCTAAACGGGGCCGTAATTGTTCCTACAGCCCACAGTGCCAACGGAGCAACAACTGTCCCTTTGACACTGGGACTCTGGCACGACCGTCTCACACACCTCAACCTTGAGGATATCAAGAAGATGCGGAGGAACAAGCTCGTAACGGGCATGAATTTCGAGTTGTCTGTGGAGCCAGATCCGCTGTGTGAGCCTTGTGTGGTAGGCAAACAGCATCGGCACAACATACCCCACGGGCCAGGTAGGAGACGTACCCGACGTCTTCGTCTGGTCCACTCGGACCTAAAAGGACCGATGGATGTTGCAACACCCGAAGGTTACCGTTACTGGATGACCTTCATCGATGATGACTCCCGCTGGCGCGCCATCGCATATCTAAAGAGGAAAAGCGATGCCTTTGCTGCCATTAGGGCGTACAAAGCCTACGCTGAAGCAGAGACTGGAGAGAAGTGGGTGGTAATGCGATGTGACGGAGGTGGCGAGTACATTTCGGAAGAGCTGAAACTCTGGGCTGCCGAAAATGGAATTCAAATCCAGATTACTGAACCTGGAGAACCCTACCAGAACGGTGTGGCCGAGCGAGCGAATCGAGACATTGAAAACGCAATCACAGCCCTTCTTGCTCAATCGAATCTCCCGAAGTCATTCTGGCGCCTTGCAGCAAACGTCTACATCCATTCCTGCAATCGTACGCCGACATCAGCTCTTCCCGGGACTACTACCCCGTATGCCAGGTGGAAACGAGGTGGAAAGAAACCAGATGTCTCATACTTCCGGATCTTCGGGTGTCTGGCCTACGTGCTTATACCCAAGAAGAAACGCAAGGCATTGGACCCAAAGTCTCGCAGGTGTATCTTTGTTGGTTATCCCCATGGCACCAAAGCATGGCTGTTTTGGAATCCTGAGCTTCGAAAATTCTACACCAGCAGTCATGCAGTTTTTGACGAACGTTATTTCCCGGGAAACTCAACAAAGAAGGTTATTTCCGTCCCTGAATGCCCGCCTCAGTTGTCGGATGATGGGGGTGAAAGCGAAGATGATAATCCTTCAGCTTCGGCGGATACCCCTCAAACATCACTCGAGCCCCCCACTCCACCAGTTTCACCTCCGCATGACAATCCCCCAGTACCTTCTCCTCTTCCACTACTGGATGAACCACGAAAGCTGCGAGATCGTCGAGGTGGATCACTGAATGTGAATCACCTCATGAGGAAACAGATGCAATGGTCAGAACCTAAGGCCACTGATCAAGAACTCCCTACGCCACAAACCGCAGACGACCCCTCCGAGTTCACCTCATCCACCGACTCTCACCAGGAACCAGATGACGACGGTGGGATACAGGATGCAGCTCGAGCGTGTCGCGCAGGTCTGGATTTCGTATACACGGGCCAATATGATGATTACTTGTCGCACGAGGAAGCGCTCCAGTATGCGTTTGACACCTCTGAGCACGCCTCAAAGGCGTCGTCCTCCAGCACAGAGCCCCGCTCCTATGCCGAAGCCATGAAGAGATCACCAGAGGAGCGCGCCCAGTGGCACAACGCCGCTGTTCAGGAGATTGAAGCACTTGTCCAGAATGGAACCTTCGAGCTAGTGGAACTCCCCCCAGGCCGTCGAGCCATAGGCTCCAGATGGGTATTCAAAGTGAAGCGAAATGCCGACGGTTCCATTGAGCGCTACAAGGCACGTTTGGTCGCGCAGGGCTGTGGTCAGCGACCGGGATTCGAGTATCACGAGACTTTTGCCCCAACACCAAAATGGGCCTCACTTCGTTCGATCCTCGCACTTGCCGCTATCGAAGACCTCATACTCTACAGTGTCGACATTTCAAATGCTTTTCTTCATGGGAAACTCGAGGAAGAGATCTACATGAAGCAGCCGGAGGGGTTCGTGGAAAAGAACCCGCAATGGGTCCTCCGCCTACTCAAATCTCTGTACGGCCTCAAGCAGGCCGGGAGAGTCTGGATTCAAACCCTGCACAGGGCTCTGACCACTATGAACTTCTCCCGGGTTACGTGTGAGCATAGCGTTTGGGTGTATGGGCGCGGCGACGAACGGATCATTATCCCTGTGTATGTCGATGACATGACCATCGCATCGAAATCCCGAGAGAAGGTCGACCAGATAGTGCTCGAGCTCAAGAAGCACTTTAAGCTCCGGGAATTGGGTCCGACATCCTGGCTCCTGGGTGTCGAGATTAAACAAGATCTCAATCGAGGCACTGTAACCCTCTCCCAGCGCCAGTACTGTCTCGACATTCTAGAGCGATTCGGAATGTCGAACTGCGACACTGTTGTCACTCCCCTTGATCCCGGTTTGAAGCTGTCGAAAGCACAATGCCCGAAGAACTACCAGGAAGCCGTGGAGATGCGGAACATTCCATACATCAATGCTGTCGGAGCACTTGCTTACCTGGCAACTGCGACGCGCCCAGACCTGGCCTACACAGTCAGTGTTCTGGCCCGTTTTTCGAGCAATCCTGGACCAGCACATTGGACAGCTGTCAAACGAGTATTCAGATATCTGAAGAGGACGCTCGACTACAAAATCACGTATACTCGCCCCGCCAAACCCATCATATCGCCCTCTGAATTATTTCAGACTTACTCTGATGCAGACCACGGCGGCAATCCTGATAATGGTCGATCCACAGGAGGTTTCGTTGTCCTGATGGCAGGTGGCGCCATAAGCTGGTCTAGCCGACTACAGGGAATTGTGACTCTCTCGACGACTGAAGCCGAGTTCATCTCTGCAGTGTCAGCTGGACAGGAGATCCTATGGCTTCGAAACCTATTCACTGAGCTCGGCTACAGCTTCACGGATAGTTCCACGCTCCACATCGACAACGAGTCCGCTCTGTCCGTCGCGAAGGACCCGGAACACCATGGCCGCATGAAGCATCTCGATCTGCGGTTCTATTGGCTTCGAGATGAGGTCGCACGCGGGCGAATATCGGTTGTGCACCTACGGACAGATAAAATGCCAGCGGATATCCTCACCAAATCAATGGGACGTGCAAAAGTTGAAACGATGGTTCAGCTGCTAGGTCTCAGCCCGTAGACGCGTCGTGTCATGGGGGTGTGTTGGAATAGGTGACGTAACGCGTCGGTATGTTAGTTTAGGTACCGGACCGTACATGTATATAGAAAGGGATGGACCCAAGGGATCTTCACCCTTGCCTAACTCCGTCCCAGGTATGTAGCCTTATATAATATACAAGACCCTTGCCTAACTCCGTCCCAGTCCCTTGAGAGCTTAATATCACTGCGTTACCTCGGTTCTTCCTGTTTTTGACACTCGCGGGGCATTCAAATCCGGAATGCAGGGCCTCTATTCAAACCTTAAATATGTCAAGTGCTCCCTTATCCCTGTTGAACGTAGTTGAAATACATTATAATGCACTCCCACTCGATACCCGCGCCATAAGGACGCTTCAAAGTGCGACGGCGCCGATCCCTCAACTGACCGTCTGTTCATTCTTGCTGGCTCGCTTCAAGTTTACGCAATCAGTCCGCCCCGATGAATGCCATCCGACGCCTCGCAGCCCTCCCCTCCCCTCCCTCCCCCCCCGCCGCGAGCTACGACATCGCGACGCGTGCGTGGCGCAGCGTGAAACGGGCCTCGACGTGTGCGTGGCGCAGCGTGAAACGGGCCTCAAAACGGTCTGCAGCGCGCGGCGTCGTGTTACCGGGGATGCGAGATGCAGGGTATCCACTGCCAATATGTGGATTACCAGATGCTGTTGGAAAACTAGGCTGATGGGGCTTGAACTGGAGAACTCAGACCATTCATTGAGGTAAGTGGGGGTCGCATTTATACTCTACAAGGTGTAAATTAATACCTAGGTAACTAGTAGCTAAATGTACTGCATGAAGTCAAGAGAACAGAGAAGTAGGCATAGAAATAAAACAACGCGGCGGATGTTGCCAAAAGAGGCATTCGCGATGTTCAAAATCATAGTTTCATGCGCAACTCTGGCGCATTTTCCATCCCAAAGGAACATATGTTCTGCTTTGATCAGTGTGTCTTCAACATCCTGTGGCATGCCCTGCACTCTTATCAAATATTGTATTCTGCTTCCGATGACCATGTTGATGATATATCGTTTCCTTCAAGACTCGGTTTTGATCCTTTCCACCTCTCGAGATCTTCTGTAATTTTTTCAAGCACCGCAGGCCACGGTGTAATAATGGAACATTATTTCCGATCCATGCACCCAGAATATGACAGGTTTGGCCATCAGGGATTATGTTGATGCTCTTTGCAATTGCTCCAATTCGCATTTCACTGTTGATTCGTCTCTCTTGTAATACCCTTGTTCGATAGGAGGCCCGCCCAAATGGTAGTCTTATGTTCATTGAATTTTACAGTCGAAGCTGCAATTTGGGGCCATTTAGGTCAGAAATGACTGAAAACCCATGTGACATTTCTTTTGCTGACTTAGTGTATACATTAAGCTGTGCACAAGACCTTCAAATTGCTCAAACTTCATGTCAGTCTTTTATTTGAGGTGATTTGACCCGGAAATGAGCCCACACTAGGGGTGCACAATTCTTAGTTCAGTTCGGATTTTAAATAATAATAATAAATTTAATCAGCCAATCGTGTGGAATATTATTAAAAATCCGAACTGAACTGGTCGAAATTAAGAATTGAGCACCCCTACTGGGGCGGGCATTATTTTTGGCCAGGCACGGCCGTAGTGTGGCACGGGCCAACTGCTAGTACCTAGGACGAATGGATTGCACAGATTTCTGTGTCGCCCTGTTCATGTTTCGTTGCGGAATTGAATGTGTTTCGATTCCATGACCTTCCTCGTTATCTGCATTCGAGGATACTTATGCCGCTCGTCGTCATTTCTGTGGCCCAAGGACAGTGATGATACTGTATAATTTCCTTCAAATCGACAGGGGGTGTGACGCGTGACCAAAAATACCTGCTCGGCATTGTGGCGGATGCAATAGGGTCACCCGTTTGAAAATGCAAACTACTGATTGGCCGTTGTAGAGGTCAATAATGCTTCCGAGGAGAATCTGAATAGCAGAAAACGACCGGTATGGTCAACCATCGCGCGTCAACGCCTCAAAAAATGGCTCTGGGACGGCACTGGAATTGAAGGTGTTTGAAAATGCAAAGAATTGTGGCAAGGGCAAGAGGGCCACGTGTTTGAAAATACAAAGGATTGTGTCAACAAATAGTGGGCACTGGCAACACGTGCCAAGCAAATGTCTATTTGTTCCTTGTTTGTTTTCCTTCCGCCCGCGCCCAAGCCTTTCATGCTCACTCTAAAAATCCAAAGTAAATTGCATATGACATTTGAGATGAATCTAGAGGGAATGTCCTGAACAGAATTTTTAAATTTTGCCGAGGGAAGGTTAAAAAGTGGTGGTGAAATGGCGGTAAAATGACTGTCAAAGGCAGAAAGAAAATATTGGTGGAGGAACAAGGGCAATTAAAACAATCTGCTCGGGACATTCCCTGTAAAATGTAAAGCTGAAGAGATCTTTAACTCAAGATGTGTCCAGAATGTTGACGGATAAGGCTGCAGCGAGGGCCTAATGTCAGTGGACATCGAAACCCTTTACGTTGCCGGTGCCCACAAATAGGGTCACGCGTTTGTAAATGTAAAGGATTGTTTCAATATTATAATGGAATCACGCGTTTGAAAATGCAAAGGATAGTGGCGAGGGCAATAGGAGTATTCAATAGGAGCTCCGTTTAATCATGTGCCGTTGAGACGGGACTCCAGCGGCCAATCAGTGCTTTACATTTTCAAACGCGTGACCCTATTATGATATTGACACAATCCTTTATATTTTCAAACACTTTCAATTCCAGCGCCGTCCTAGAGCAAGTTTTTGATGCGTCGGCCTGCAATGGAGAGTCCTGACCATTCCTGGCATTTTCAGCTATTCAGATTCCGCTCGGAAGCATTATTGCCTCTCCAGCGGCCAGTCACTGCTTTACATTTTCAAACGCGTGACCTTATTATAATATCGACACAATCCTTTACATTTACCAACGCGTGAGCCCTATTGCATTCGCCACAATCCTTTGCATTTTCAAACACCTTCAATGCCAGCGCCGTCCCAGACCCATTCGTTTTTGAAGCGTCGACCCGCAATGGATAGCCCTGACCATTCTGGTCATTTTCAGCTATTCAGATTCCTCTGGGGCCGCAGAGTGCCGCATGCATGTCACACTGCTGCAGTGTCACAGGCCCTGAAAAGCAGAAGTGCCAAATTTGCCACTGCAGTGTGCCGCTACAAGTGCTCATAATTTCTATTTCAACGACTAGGACGACGTCCAATCCTCCCCGTGATTCACACCAACCAATGTTTAAATACCGGGGGTACATGCCTACATAATTTGCAAGCTCGGACACAGATTCTGTACGTCGGTTCAACATGTGCCGCATGTTGAACTGCCGCTGAGTGCCGCTGAGATTGCCGCTGCATGCAACAACGGCACTGCAGCGGCAAAATCCCTTTACTCAATTCGAACTGACACAAACCCCAGCCAGTCGCGCAAGCTGCTGCGAAACGATCGGTAAAACACCTTGGCCATCTTCACGAGCTTATCAAATCACAACTCCTTCGCGGCTCCGAAGCTATCCTCGCCCTCTCAGCTCTCTTCGCAAACCTAGTCATTAGGGTCATTCACGGTTCCCTTTTTCTGGTCCTTTTTTGCTCCCTTTTTCAGGTTTTTCCAACAAGAAGGTGCAAAGGGTTTCAAAGGTCAACTTGACTGTTCATCGGTCATATCCGGGGTCCATTACACATGTTGTATAGTCTATGTGTTCCCTGGCATGCGACCAACGTATAACCCACGAACTCTGAAGAAAAAGGGCGGAAAATTGATGCAAAAAGGGCTGAAAAAGGGAGGCACGGGCGGGGGGCTTACAGTTCACCTTTTCACTGAGCGAACAAACCGTCATGAAATTCAACATGTTCGTCACGAGCTTTCGTCGTGAATTCCATGTGAATTCATTTTGAACTTCGCAACGAACCAACATATTTTCAACATCAAACATCATGGACACGGATTTTGAAGTTCCGGACCGACATCGGGTCACTTCATTTTTTCAAGATGTTTTATCGTGAATTGATAGTATTTTATCGGGACTCGACCCCACACCATTGGCCACAGAAATCTGGCAGCAAACCCGCACAGAACATCAAGAATTCAAGAAGTAACATCGTAGATTTCAATTAAAATACACGGATACAACAAAATACACATTTCGGGGCTCTCACTACCTCTTTCGTTTCCACTTCGTGCTTCTGAATCGCAAGACCAGCGAGCACCGAGCCGCCTGAGAGCACGGTACGCACCAGACCAAAGTCAACTGCATTTGACTGTTGAGCCGAAGCAAGAAACATCGCACAAGCCACACAACATACCTGACTGTCCAGAGGGTAGACCTGCGGAGACATATTAGAGGCTATTCCCTGGTAAGAATAATTAGAACATAGCACAAGTAGGGAGAAAGATAATTACCACTCGCCGGGATCACGATGGTTCAGAAGTTCGATGTTCAACTGTAATAAGCTAGTTAGTGAGAGGAGGAACAAGAACACTGTGGAAAGTAAAAGAACTTAGCCCGAGTACCCTCAAAGTACTCGGTGGTAGTGCCCGAAGCACCTACACGTAGTACTCTGAGGTACTCCAGTGTAGTACCTTTTGGCCGAATACACACCTCATTGGAGTACCCGGGGTACTACATCCCAGCACTCTTGGGTACTACTTCTGAGCGCTTCAGGGTACTACACTGTAGTGTCAGAACACTATTATTGAGTACTCCTCACAGGTACCATCCATTCGCGATAAAATCTCATTTATTCAGCTAGTAATACTAGTAATACAAGCATATAACTACTCCGAGCCCGTAAAGCCCCTCGGCCATCCAAGGATGAAGAACCTGCAAGGACGGCTAAGTTTATAGCGAGGCAAATAGGGGAAAACTCGCCTCGCATTGGCACTTTCTGAAGGTGGATAAGGCGGATTCTGCATGAGAAATTAGCATCAAAGACTAATCTTGCTATGAACATAACATGCATGTATTGATTGTTCGTCCAGTCTCTGTTCAGAAAGAACATGTTGATAAGATTGAGCAGGCGAGAGGAAGACGCACGCTGTTGGGTACAGATGTTTGATCGTAACATATGGACATGTGAAGAAAATAATGCGGTCAGAAAACATACTAGAGCGCGAGATCGAAAGACGTACATCTTTAGGTCGAGGCTCATCGAGCCTTGGGCCTGGGCGACATCACGCGGCAACGATACGGTGCGGTCTAGATGAGAATAGAAAGTAAATACACCAAGGTTTCATAATGGTGTCGCTCTGATTCAAAAACATCAGCTTCGCGCCGTCAACAAGACAGATCTACGTATCCGAGTATTTATACAGACATGATTTCGATACAAGGATGCAACTGTGAATAACATTTTAGCTATGAATTCATGCTTGGTGAAAAGCGACGCACCGAGGGCGTTTTCGCTAGCGTGAACCGGTACATGACGCCACACAACTCCCAGCCTGGATACAAGGAGCCTGAGAAAGGGTGTGAGTAACAGGGAAAGAAAATCAGAGAGCACGCGCATTTTCATTCAGTCCGAGGTTCTGTCAGGCACAGGACAGCTGCATATGAGAGCAAAAAAAAATCGTTAGAGCCCAAAAGAGGTGGCAGAACTCGCGAGGACGCACTGTTCTTGGATGAAGTGCAAATGCCCAGGTCTACAGCAAAGAAAACAGTACCGGATCAATTATATGTACCAACAACAAATGAGATAACCACGGGACACGCACCGCGGATATCGTTGAGCCAGGTCTAGCTACAGCTCAGCGCTAACCCGCACCAGGTTCGTGGTACTCGTCCTCTTGTACGGATCAGAGGCGATGCAGATCTTGCGTGGACTACGTTTCCCGGAACTCAGAGGATCTGAACTGAATAGATGGTTATTGAAATCAGGCCCACAGAAGAGAAGGAACGTGCGAAAATAAGAGAATCAAAGGATTCCCATGGCACGCTACGGGATCCCCATGCTGTGCACAACTCATTGCGCAATCATAGTGAACTGTTATCAGTAGATGCGGGGCAGCGTGCGAGACGAATGAGGAGCCAAGGGAGAAGAGCGTAGTGATTCATGACGTACAGATAGTTGCACGGGCGATCTGCGTGTTGCATGCTCGCAAGCGTCATCGTACTTCGACTAGAGGCGCCCTCAAGGTCTTGGGAGCAACTGAAGAGGGCTATAGAGTATTCCGGGTGTGTATTGGGGCTTATGTCAATGTCAGGGTATGAAGAAAGCGGATAATGACACACCGAGTCCAATCCCTGCCGTCTGCGCACCATGCAGACCATTCTGCAGCAATATTTGGTGTCTAGATGTGTACATGGGAGGGATAAAGGGGGGCTCGTGAGAATTTCGAAGGATTTGGAGAAGACAGAAGAGACTTACGCGGCCTTGTTGGTGAACCACTCATATCGGCGTTGAAGTGTCGATTTCTGCTACAGAGGCTTCAGAACGCGAGATTATGCTGGAGGGATGCTATTCAAACCTTTTGGAGTTCGTTTGAGGAGAGAAAACTGACGGGATGGACCTCGGTGGACGCGACGATGGTGGAGAAAGGCAAGAATGATGACAGGTGGCTGTGCTAAACAGGTACAAACAAAGCGCCATCAGGGAAACCCCCCCTAGTTAATTTGAGATAAAATTGCGAAAATTGTCTTAAATTATCTGGACTATCGGTGGTTGGTCAAATGTGATGAAATTATGTTGGCGGCAAGATATTTGACCAAATTATTGTCAGATTATCGCAAATAATCAAGCGGTATTTTCTCATATTGCTCATTGTACTTGCTCATATTGAACACAAAAGAGATGAAATAGGCATAGCATTGCACACTAACGAATACAGGGAATGTAGAACTATGAAAATGACCAGGCTGAATACCAGTTTGAAGGTACCTTGACGAAGAGTCCTTGAATTTGAAGTAGCACGGAGTACTGAAAACGGCTGAGCAGCATGAACTTGAAGATCAACTGTATGAGATAGCCAAGGTACTTGAGGACCGTTGGCCAGATACACGAGACGAGACACGAGAGCAAAAGAAAATGAGTAGCTTCAATCCTTTTGAAAGAGTTGCTGACAAGCGTGATGGGACGAAACGAGAGTGCGTTCAAAAAAACGAGTGGGGGACAGTGACAAGGACTCATTTGCAGACTTGCTGCCAAAGGAACCGGCCTCCTGATGTTGAGGTGGGGTCGTTCTTGATGGCTGCAGCAGTCTTGACGGTTACAACGGCCGGGTTTGACAGCAGAGATTGATAAAGATTGGGTGACGTGGCCGACAGTGGAGGAGCGAAGGAGGTGGAAGGAAGGGCCGAGAGCATGAAGATATGGGAGGAGATGAGAGGAAGCAACATACAGCAGAATCCGGTCAGCGAGCAGTGACAGGGTACTGAATCCGATGACAAAGAGGATTGAGAAGGGCTGCTGCGGGCTGACAGGGCATGACCAAGAACCGACTTGGATGGGTACCATGGGTTTACTGGAGGGCAGCGGTGGGCGACGTGGAGAACGGGGAGGGGAGATGAGGGGAGATGGTGGTGGAAAGAAAGAAAGAAGTGTCGTACGATATCCAAACACGTTACGGATCTGTCAACATTACATCGCGTGGTTGATTGTTGATGGGCGGAGTTTGAAAGACTTCGGTGTATTTGAGTTGAAGTCATTTGCCACGTTAATTCTGCCAGCGACGTACCTTCCACATAATAATGAGGCGCCCCAGCATAGACATTGAATAGGTATGCTATAGACTACTTATGAATATCTCCACAGTTTTTCGGCTTTATGTTCGTAAATGTTGTGAAATATGCTCTAATTATGCTCAAATGAGTTCGGGTTGTCATTTGCTAAATCTGCCATCGCGGCGCATTCAACAAAACAACAATGTGCCCCCAGCATTCAGACATTGAGTAGGCAAGTCATAGACCATCTATGGGTGTTTACCTCGGATTTTTGGCTCGATGTTGTCAAATGTCGTAAAATATTGTCCAATAATGCTCAAATTATGCCAGATGCTTTCTAATTACATTGGCCAAAGATAATTTTACAAATTTTATTTCAAATTAACTGGGGAGGTTTTTGCTGATGGCACGTCCTCGTTCGACACCGTTTCTTTGCTTTTCCAGACCTCTGCCATCTTTCGAAATATATCAGGAACATATTCAGTATGTATTTCGAGTGTGCATAGTCGTTGAAACAATTTTTATACTGCATACAGAATTGGAGTACTAGTACAGTTGAGTATATCAATCACAGCAAGCGAGTCAAAAGTTACAATGCGTAAAAGAATGTGTCTGGAGACAAATGACAGTCCAAAAGGAATGGAGAGGAATCACGGCTAGATGGTA
Source organism: Mycena leptocephala (assembly GCA_029378395.1). Classification (NCBI taxonomy): domain Eukaryota; kingdom Fungi; phylum Basidiomycota; class Agaricomycetes; order Agaricales; family Mycenaceae; genus Mycena; species Mycena leptocephala. Next base: position 52,171 of record JARJLF010000705.1, on the reverse strand, counting down.
GCTGTCAGTCTCACGTGTTATGCAGCCAGTCAACGGAGACTTACATGCATCGGCGACGAAGATGCCGCAGAATGAGACATATTAGGAGGAACCGCATCAAATCGTCGAGACTCCTGGCTGTTAAGAGTATCACAGTGGAGATACTAATCAATCCTTACGGTCTGACAAGCACGTTGAGCCGCAGCATCATTCCCGGATGTTCTGTGTTGCCGGTAAGATTAATCGCAAGTAGAAGAAATTTAAAAGTGGAATAAGACCTTAGATCTCGTGCTGTAAACCTTGGTCGGTACCGGTATCGAGCTGGAGGGCTCGTTTTTAGGCTGCCGAGGGACTAATTTCTGTTTGTTTTCCTGGGGTGTGTCAATCCATACTCGAATCATATACATAATATGTACCTTTTCCACGGCAGATTTTTTCTTCTTGACCACCGGCTACATAAAGGTCGTCAGATCAAGGGAAAGATATCTAAAAGAGTCCTACCGGAGGAAAATTTTGAAGTGTAAGCTTGACCGGTTTGACCGCCGTACGCATTGGCTCGACCTATGAATTTAGACGAGATGCTACATAAACTGGAAATGACTTACCAGTTCTACCTTTCGCTTTTTAGACATTGGAGCAGCAGAAGCCTTGGATTGTAGGCGTTTTGAGCTGTCTGGATGGAGTGGAACCGGATTGAAAAGCTTGCTAAATGTGTCGCTTTCTTCGAGAACCTTCATGGCACTCGGGAAGTTGATCTGGAGGTCGTCGGATACCAGGCACACCGTGAGGTAAGGAACCAGGATGTGGTCAACAAAATCCGCCTCAGAAATCAGTGCCGTATCATCATCAGTTTCGTCCCACTGGCGGGGCGTATCGACGAGTGATGCAATGGTGTGCAGAATTTGGTCGGGGCCAGTATTTTGCGAGAGTACGCCCTCAACCACTTCGGTGATGATTTGTTTGCCTTTCTGGCCAAAGCTGGGGGAGAAATGTAAATTTAAGGGTACCATTCACAGGAGACGAGCACTTACTACCCGCAAAGATTTGATCTTTGCATGGCGTCGGGAAAGGAGTCGGGGCGTGCTGAAAACGAGTAGACATGATACTTGATGTACTTCAAGAATGCCAACCAGATCGGATTCCCACCGAGCTCATCGCTGTCACGGGCTAGACCAAGAATATTGTTCTGCATTGCAAGGACACGTTCGGGGATGCCATCAAAGTCAACTGAGGTCGGCCAACCGCGTACTTGAGCCAGTGTGGACAGATTTTCGCGTTTGATGTGCTCGCAGATTTGGCTCGTCACTGTACGGTATCCGGCAGTGTTTTTGCTGTCCTTGGCTAGTAGATCTCGTTGTTCAGAAAATAGAAAGACTAGGGTTTGACTTGGTTAGAGGGAAGGGGATCTTTGCAATAATTCTCTGGACAAATGCCGGGCAAGTCGTCGGGAGCGGTAGATTTTCGGTGAATTTGACGAGAGGCGGGCTTGGATTCGGACTGGAAAGCGCGTCAGGCCTGTTTTTGGGCTGACAGATGAACAACGTACTTTTTTGGTGGAGCTCGGGGAGAATACCGGAGCTTCCAAGACTTTTCGCTTGGGTGCTGTGGGTTTTGATGCAGTGGGTGGATTTGCAGTCATGATTTTTCGCTGACTCGCCGTTAGTAGCCACGTTCGCAATGCAAGACGCATTGACAAACCTTTTAATCGGCTGCTCTGGGTCATCTGTGAATAGTGGGGCCTTTCGTTTTGCTGCTGGGGATGGTGGCTGGACACAGAGATGAAATTTGGGAAGGATGTGCGCGCCAAATAACGCACCATTGATCCTACGACTACATTTCTCGGTTGTTTCTTCCCTCGCTTCTCCTAAAAACAGCATGGATACTTTTCATGGTCAGAAAATGATTGAATCCGCCTACGATTTTCGGTTTATGCTCAAAAGTCTCTTCGGGTTCGTGGTTTTCCTAGTGTATAGCAAGTTAAACAACTGGGTCTCGGAGTGATGCAGATGAAAGAGGAACAAACCTTGTTGCTAGAATGCGAATGCGCCTTCGTACCATCCGGGTTATCAACCAAATCCCCCCAGTCAGCATCATCCAGGTGCGTTTGGGAGAAAGAGCTGTTCTGATACTCGTCGTCGCAAAGTGGGTCATCGAGGTATACCTCGTCGAATGCAGCGTCGTGGTCATCGAAACCACCATTCTCCTCGTCAGCATTGTCTCCCTCATCCTCATCGCCCCGACCCATTCACCGTAATCATCGTCAAGGTCCTCTCCAGCACGAGCCTTGGGGTGGGCAGTGTTCGAAATGGTGCCTGATGAGCGAGTCCAGTCATCGAGTCATTCGACTCGGCTTCCCGTTCAAGGCGAATATCACGTTTGCGCTTGTCTTGGCAGTTCTGGAGATACTGCTTGATTAGCGCCTTGATGGGCCAAGCACCCTGGAATCTTTGAAAATATTTGAGTTCATGTTGAATCTGAGTCGAAAATCAACAGCTGGTGCACTAGGAAACAGCTCGTCATACCAGTTTAATCGTTTTCTCCAATTTGGGCTTTTCTTGTTGGCTAATGGTTTTACCAGTAGGTAGGTATTCATTCGTATATGACCTGACAAGACGCTGCAATGATGTATCGGACATCATCAGCGTAAAACTGTGCATATCCGAGCCCACTCACGGATAACCGTTGGAAACGCCCTGAATCGCCGCTGAGTCGCATCTCCGCCTGTAAATTGTAGCCGTTTTTTGAACGGCCAGCTTGACCTTGGGGACGAGGAATAAGCTTTCTCTTGGAGGGTTGCTTTGCGCGAACTTCCGCTGTGCCGGCAAAGTGTCAAGACTCGACAGATTCCGATTGCATGGAACGCATTCTTGAGCGCGATTCCTCGAGACGTACCGAGCTCCTGGTTCTTTTTCTTCAGTTCGGCATCTTGTCTTTGGACTTGAGCTCGCAGTTCCTCCAGCTGCTCAGCAAGCGTGGGCTTGCGTTTTGGACCCATCGGAACCGTGTATGAGAGCAAGAAGAAGACGCGTTCTGATGGTATGGTCCTGTTTGGCGCCACCATTGATGGCAACAGAGGATGGTGGCGCGAATTGGCAGTCTATCTCACCAGCTCAGAAAAACCAGAAATGAGACTTTGTAAGTATTAAAATAGTACCTCTCAAGTTTCTGAATAAATCAGAAAAAAGGGCAAGAAAGGGTGAGAAAAAGGGCAACTGTGTTAGTACCGCCGCAAGTAATTTGGGTTGTTGGGCAATACCATCTTCCCAGTCTTGGTACACAAACATCAGGTGAAGTCCTGCACCTGTACCAGTTAAATTATGTAGTTGAAATTGGTCGTTCCCAAGAACAGTAGCAGTGAGATCAAAACAACGTGACCGCGTTCAGCCCCAGGCGGGATCAAAAACACTGCCACAACCAAACTGGGTTGATATCTGGCCAAACAATTTTTTAGAGGCATACTGCATCAAGCTAAGAGCTTTGGTCAACGAAATGTCTTCTTTGCATGCCAAAGGGCCTTGTGAATTTTAAAAAACTTCCCCGAACTTATCATCTGCAGATGTTAAATTTGTCAAGATTTCTCCTTTGAAGTTGCGGCTAGTCAGTACAAGTTCCCTCTTGACAATTCAGTCTTTGAAACCTTCATTGCAAATGGTTGATAATGTTTTGACTCTACGACTGCAACATATCTACCTCTCGGTCTTCCTCCATCTCCGCAGCGGGTATAAACTCCGGCTTGATCAGCCCCCCAGTTCTATCGACAATAATCCACTTCCCTTGCGTTTCAAAGCGTCCCACAACCGCACTGATACCTTGAAGATCAGTGATAATTGTCTTCATCGTCTGTGTGTAAGAAAGGACATCCTTTGTCGCGTCTTTACCTCCAGTCACACAGGGTGTGATGACGGCTAGCAAACGAGTCTGGCCAGAAAAAGCGCGCCACAATTTGCCGGGTGGGAGTTCACAGACCAGAATCTGCTCGAGCCTACCGTAGAACAATTGGGGGACCCAGTCTTTTTTCTTCTGTGGTCCTCTTGTCTTTTTAACCTCCATTTCAAACTGAATGTTGAATCAGCGCAGAGCGCAAGCCAAACAAATTGAAACACACCCGAACATAAGACTTATTTCGCTCTGATCTTCGCCTCGGACAATGGTTGAAGCCGCCGTGATAGAATCTCCATCTACAATTCGCACTTTCCGCAGCGCATCATAACGTTGGGCAGAAGCGGGAGTATTTGGCTGCGGGGTTTGCCCAGGATATTGGAGAAATAGATGGCAATTTTTGTTTCAGATCATCGTCAGGGGTGTTGTTCTTCTGGAAAGGTGGTTGAAGAATTGCTAGTGGGTCTGTTCACAGAAATAGGTATGTTGTACTGGCTGAGAGTGAGGAGGACTCACAATTGGGATAAACACGGTCATATCTGGATGGTGCAGCAGAGCGCATTCCAAAGATTGAGAGCTCCTCCGTAAGATCGTATCGAGCTCCAATCTGCTCCAGATAAGCATAATTCAGCACGCAATTATTGAGATTGGCCCATGGATAACGCCTAGATGTCAAACCTCTCTTCAAGAAACCGCAATATCGTTCCATGAAGAAAGTCCAGGTTGTCCATGATGGCCCATAGAATTGTATGTCTGGGCAAACATGGAGCATTCCATGGATAGTTAGAGTGCATGCGCAAAGCCGATCCTCGCGATACTGATAGTAGTATCTGGAAATTGTAATGTCGGTGTGGATTCGAAAAATTGGCAAGGGAAACTCACTGCTCATATGTCTGCACCCAGCGATAATACGCTCCTCCAGCTGGTCGATTTCACCAACCTTGCTTGTGAACTGGAGGCAAGACTTGATTATTTCGCCCAGTTCGCACGAGTGAACATGGTATTTCGGGTCCGAAAAGCGACCCCGGAGAAGCCCAGGAGCGAGATATACGAACCAGAAACACCACGACTCCGCCGTGAATTTTCCAGGTCCAGAGGCAAGTGAGCGACAAAAGTCGGAGGGAATATGCCGCATCGCATCTGCTGTTTCCTTCCAAATTTGTTCCCAGACCTCTTCCGCAATTTCGTAGGCTTCACGACCGGTGTCAAGCCCCTTGAATTTACCGGACCAGAATTTAATGAGATTGGGGATGATGTTTTCGAAAAAGAGATGCATCACGTCCCATGGATATGATCGCGCAGGGTCCATGGAACCGACTCGGCGTAGTGCGGGAAGACCTTTGAGACCATAATATTTCTTGAGTTTCTCCTTGTCGCCAAGTAGAATTGCATCCTGAATTTCCTGTAGTATCGTTTCAAAACTTTCCTCCGTTCGCTGCGGTAGATCATGTGGATCCCAAGATGAGATGATTTCGCCAGTGGCGCTCGGGGCTGCAAGAGGCATGTAGATTTTTCTCTGCCGGTCTTGTTCCGACACCCCTTCATCTCGCACGAACGGCATGCACAAAAGCTTTATGACCTTTGATGTTTAGCATCTTCTCAATCGCAATGATATCACCCATGCCAAAGAGGCAATACGCCCGGAGATCAAATATGGTGCGGTCGAGGGCGTTATATGTGGGAACGCCAACTGCGAGTTGCGCGAGTTCATCGTCAAGAGGAATAAGATAGCTGCGCTCGTCCTTGGGGCCTTTGGGACCAGAGATAACACCGCAGGACATTAAATCAGTGAGATGGGTGCGCGACGTCGGAGGGATGCAGTAATTATCGAGAAGAATGGGTGTTGCAGAGGGACCCTTTCGGCGGCGTTCGAACAGGAGATAAGAATCGGTGCAGACACCCAGTGCGATGTCATATTTGCCCGAAAATAGCAGTGATCGAGCTCCTGTCCGTCAACGACGACTTTCTTGTGCAGAGAGTTTGATAATGTTCAGAGTCGAAGACATCTGCGATAGTGCCCGGAATATGCTGGTAATTGTGGCGATACAGCAGCTGTTCGATTTTTTCGGACTCATGAAGAATCCCTGGAGGCGAGGAATGATGGGAAGGTAGCAAAACACACGTCGTGGTTTGGAGGAAGGCATTGAAGCGAGGTTCGTCGCAGTATTCACATTCAGTGAGGTCGGAATATTCCCCGGTATATGCCATACACGATTGGGGGCAACAGTCATACCAGATGGGTTGCGTGCCGGAAAGAATAGCGATGCGATGAATCATTACCCAATGGGAGCTGATTTCAAGCTTGTGACGAAAAGCATGGCGCATTTGGCCAAATGCAATGTGGGGCATATTGGACAGCATTTTCAGTTGGAACGCACGGATGTTATCGCAATCTTTTCAGTGAGAATTTCGTTGCCTGAGCTCACCTTCATCAGTTGGAATAAATTGAAAAAAATTCCATAGGTTACGCACGAAAGTCCCAAAGTGCGCTTCCTCGTCCAGTCCGAGCATCTGGTTTAGTTCTTCAATCATCTCTTCACGGCTAATCGGTACTTCCTGGTCTTCCTCTTCATCAAATGATTTCCATTCATCTTCGGGAAGAGAAGGTCGGGCTCAGGCTCGGAATCTGAGGATTCATGCTGTGATGAATTGTAGTCCGATGAATCAATCGGCGCTTCGTCAACATCCATCCAAATATCATCCAGTTCTGCGGCAGGACTGTCTACGCGAACGTCGGAAGGAAATTCAGAGATGGGGAGATGTGTGTTTGGGGTCAAGTCGGTTTCGATGTCAGAGAAAGGAGCCAGTTCGTCGGATTCAGCCTCAGATTCCGACTCCGATGGTAAAATGGAGTCCGGAGGAACATCGCGGTAGTGTTTCCGCCGGGTTCGCTTTGTTAGCAGCTCGCCACACAGTGGTTTGCAGTGACAATACTTTTTCTTCTCGTTAAGGTTCGATGGAGGCATGAGACTAACGAATTTAGATGCAATACCGCACAATTAGGTACCTTTTTGGAGTCAGATCGTATGTGACGCACCTGGAGGGACAATCCGCTGAGGATTTCGTTCAAATTTCGTGCTTAGAGCCTCAGGGAGACCACGAAAGAAGCCACAACTGCAAAAAAAAAAAAACCAGAAGAGGCGACGAGAGTGGACAAAAACAAAGAAGAGAGCAAGAAGATCGATGCCGCCCTCCGGTTGCTGGTTAACACCAGGGACACAGGTTGTGCCCTGTAATTGGGGCTGAGAAGGAGTCGAAGATGGCTGATTGATGGAGGCACCGTCTGGAGAAAAGGCTGCGAGAGACGCGTCAATGAAGAAGGAGACGCGTTCGGTCACAGCCGAGGCTCTTGATCGGGTCCTGAAGAGGGAACTGTCAAAGGTTACCCCGTTGAGTGACAGATAGGGGTCAGGGGTTGCAAATTCAGGTGTTTTATTCACAAGTGCTTATATGTATTGTATCCCGAAGTAGTACCCAAAAACTACTCAAAGGTAGTACCCACAAAAGCACTACCAATTATTGACATCATATGTAGTGCTTTTTTTGCGTAATTAGTACCTACACACTCAGATGTAGTACCTTTACTTTACACAGTGAGAAGCAAGAAGGGGCGCACCTCAGGCCTCATCTGTACCCCTCTCCAACATCCCGAGGATGCTGCGAGACTGGCTAGAAGCCTGAGCCACAAAACAGTCCAGCGAAATGGTTTATCCGTAGCTCTGTAGTCAGCGGTGGAAACCTTCGTCAACAGCGACAACGGTTGGCCTCAGCGCAATAGCGCAGTGAGGGTGGGGACCGAGGGTGAGGCGTAGGTGATGGTTTGAGTTGAAGAGAGCTGTGGAGCAGCGTGGAGCTGCACGAGTTCATTTATTCGCGTGCAGTAATGACATCATAGGTTCACGGCAAACCTCGGCGAAGGCTTGCTCGAGAATCCTAAGTGCTACATCGTGAATTCATGGATAATCGACATGAAATCTGTATTGCCTGAAATTTGACAGAATTTAGGTCATGAATAGCCCTTTTTTTCCTTCTGGTATTCAAAATTTCAACCCTAAGAAGTTGGTTTCTTCCCTTTTAGTTTTTGCCGCGTGACGCGTGACGTGACACATCACGTGGGCGCTCGCGGGGAGTGCATGTCGCCTATCTTATCTGTCAAAGATATGTTGTAGCATCTGTTTATAAGAGACTAGATTAGATGTCGTAATTGCAACATGCACGGCTGATCTTTCCATGGCTCTGGACAGCAGCAATGGAACGATTCTTGCTGGATTTTTTCCTTCAAATCGACACCGGGTGTGACGCGTGACCATTTCAACCAGTTCGACAATTCGACACCGGCCGAGATTTTGCGTGACAACCTCAAAAACTTCGACATTCGAAACTGAAATTTGTCTTTTTTTGCGTCTTTCAGGCAGTTTGGGGCTGGGCGTGACGCTTGGGAGGTTCCACAGGGACCCGCGTGACGCGTGACCAGGACCAAATTTCGGGATCGACACAGGGGTGGGTGACGCGTGACTGTCGATTTGAAGGAAAAAATCCAGTATCCTTGAGCATCTGGTGGTGAGGGATGGTTGAGCTCAGTGCACGTGGTCTGACACAGTGAATCAATTTCCGGTTACTTTTTGTGATGATGAGTACAGAAAATGCTGCTTGCATAAGATTTGGCGTCCTGAGCTCATTGGAAGCCGTTTCCCGGAATTGAGTTGCTGGGGGATAGCCAGAAGAGTTTCAAGCAAAACTGTCCATTCAGATTTCTTTTCCGTGCCCTCCTCATTGAGCGGAATGTCTCCCAATGGCTTCATTCTTAACCAAAGACAGCTAAACAATACAATATATCGGACTGCCATTTGAAAAGCATGACCTTGAATGAAACAGTTTGGCCCATACCACCGTCCAAAGCCCTTTGCTCAAGATGCGCTCCTGGAAATGGATAGTCATCTTCCGGATTGAAGCACATGTTTCAAAATGAATGCCTTATGGAACCGCAATAATGGCTTAAATACAAGGCCATTGAAGCACGTGTTTCAAATTGAATTCCTTGCGGAAAACGCAATAATGGCTCTGGGCGGAATCTAAAGCGAGAGAGATGTTCGCAATGATATATCATAACAATTTTTTTTTTTTTTTTTTTTTTTTTTTTTGAGTCCTCTGGTTGAATAACCAAAGCAGCCAGGACAATTTCAAGCACACGGGGCTGCTCAGAATAGTGCTGGGTATTATCTGGCAATTTGCAGCATGCAATTAGCTCTCCATACCAAGTCACGCTTTTCGAAATGCGTCGGAATACAAACAAGCTAGGCTGTATTTGGCAGGGATAAGGAAACACTTGAAGAATTTAAGCTTTTACCATCAAACTTTAATTATGAGCGAGAATATCGCAGCCAAGGTTCAAATTGTAGCTGTGGACTCCCCGCGAGCGAGAATATCACAGCCAGGGTTCAAATTGTAGCTGAGGCTCCTAGGTTAATTTTTGGGGCATGTTTCGGAAGAATAACACACAGATTCCATTTGGAATATTCACTGAGGGGCCTTGTAATGATTCTGAGTGACTACGATGTCGTGAAAGACAGCCGGAGCCAAGCCATACAGTAGCTTTGGCACAATATCCCTGATGGTCGGATTGATGATTTAGATCCCAATTTTCACGGAAAGAAAGTGCAGTAGATGCTGTTTTTTGGTTGGATATGTTGAAGTATGTTCCTTTCAGAATTCTGGATAAAGAATTTGCCAAAGGATACCATATCCGGCCAAGAAGCACCTCTTCCAGTTACTTTTGGTCACAACGAGTAGCAATGCTGGAGTCAATGATGATTCCTCCGGGACCAGAGTTGCGCCTTCAGCCTACGATAGGCACGGAGCTAATACTCAGCCGAGTGGGCTTGAGGTGACCAAGGGAAGCAGGAAATAAAGTCTATGTAGTGCGGCCAGAACACAACCAGAATAACTGAACAAGAATGCAGAATGCAGAATGCCGCCGATGGATTAAGAACTCTCCGGAAGTGCCTTAAGAACACTCCCGGGTGCAGTACTTGATTGCCCCGGAACTGATTCAGAAGTGATGCAACAGTGTTTAAGACAACAATGAAGCAGAAATGACAAGCAGCCTGCCATGGAGCACACCTGATGAGTATAATACATCCCCCCCCCTCCCCCCTCCCCCCATGAATTCTAAAGTGGTGTCGGAGGATTCTAGACGAGAATTAGAAAGCACGAACTACTGAGAATGAACACTACGGCAGCACAATTTGGTGCCCAGAGTGTTATTACCCGAAATAAACCCGGCCGGCATGTTGAAATCACAAGTATCGCCCGGGGCACGTATGTCCGGCGATGTTATGCAATTGCAACTCCTTGCACCCTAGAAGCTCTGAGCTCGGGACTTGGTTTACCTGCTGCATAAAGAATCTATCTTGCATTTCGGTCCCCGAAAGCTTCCTTGTAGCTGTGAGCTCGGATAATCCAACCGTTAGCATCTGAACACCAGTCCGCAGACGATCTGCTCCCCGCACCTTGCCCCAAAGTGATCCCGCATGGTTTGAATAACTCTGCCCTGCTATTTACAATAGCCCCGCATACAATGAATTGATTGTGATCATTTGAACTCTCTTGAAGGGTGATACGTACCCGTCCTCCCCGAGCACAAACACACGAGTATCTGATGGTAGTTGTGGAAGTATTTTATTTATTCGATTAGTTGGTGTTAGTGATTTTATATTGCTACGCTGGCACGTTGCACCCGTCATCTGTTGGGCCGATCCCAAATCAACCCATTCTGCACCCAGATTTCATGCTACAGAAATTTTACCGGCTACAGTCATTCCACGGTCCTTGCACATGATTTTTTTCTGAGCTCGAAAAAAAAGCTTTCTCTCTAACTCTTCAGGTGGATCTCTTCGTTTGCGTGCCCTACACATCCTCAATTTCCCTGGTAGTGTACATCTGAGCATGGAACATCACTACTTAAAAATGAATGTGGCGGCTGCAACTTACAACGTCTGCGCGGAAAATACCGGGATACAATGGGGGGGGGCGCCCCGGGGCCGGAAGCGAGGTCAACCCGAGCGGCCCAAGGGCAACGCTTGCCGCCGTGTAGCTCATATATACCTATTGCCTTATGGGGCGCCGTGAGTGCGGATGTTCTGAGTGAGAAAGCCTTAGAAACTGTTGAACGCCGTCATCAGTATGGGCATAAAACTCAAGAGCAAAAGAAAGGCAGGAGGGAATGACATCACTACTCACAGTGTGGCCGGAGACTACTGAAGGCCATAGTCACACTTCAAATAATTTCCAAATCTCCGGCCCAATTTGGGACTAGTTCAACTTTGGTGGTGACTAAGTGAAGCGCACCATAGTAAAAAAAGTCAATTACAGCCGTTTGCGGAACTTAGGGCGCGCGCCGGGGTTTTTTTTTTTTTGTAAGTTTTCGCCCGAAGAACGCAATGTCTTGATCGATCCGGCCTCTGGTTCATATGTGGACTCCCCGATGTCAGAGTCACGCGTTTCAAATGGCAGACTGTTGACTGCCCTCTGGAAAAGGCAATAATAGCTCCGAGAAAAATCTGACCCGCGAGAAGCATTCGTATTGACCAGGCTTATCCATTGGAAGGTGGCTCTGGGACTCCTCTGGGATCGAAACAGTATTAATCCGCCCCATCACGATGATGATGTCCGAGTCACACGTTTCAAATGGCAGACCGTTGATTGTTCTCTGGAAAAGGAAATAACACGGCTCCGAGGAAAATCTAAACTGCGAGAAGCCGGGTAACTTACGAGTCAATACAGGTTGATCCGTGGGAAAACCCGCGGGTTTGTTGACCCGCGAGTCCAGGTACTCGTGCCTACGGGTCAGCCACGGATCCGGGCACAGAATTTTGTCTCTTCTCGACTAAACCCGCGGGTATTTGACTTCTTTTTGAGTGGATACGAGGGTTGAAACAGCCCCCATCGGCTAATTGGCTTTTCTGGGTCATGAAACTGACCCGCCGTTGACAGGATTTTCACCCGCAGCAGAATGCGGTCAGATGATCCGGAGACGCACTGTTACATGTTTATAAGATAGGCGCCAAACGCATCCAATGAGTCACGTGAACGCGACTGATGTGTGACAGTAACGTGGGAAAGCGCGAAATCTCGATTTTGAAAAACTAAAAGTTGATTTTTCAGGCCCAGGGTGTCAAGGAAATTTTTTGTCCCTGGGTGGAGACATTTGGGGATGAAAAACCACTCATATCTTGAGTAAAAATCCTTGAATATCTTCTGTGAAGTGTGGTTGAAAGGTGGGGAAAGATTCCAGGTCCTCGCCAGGATGGTTGATGTAGCAGACAATTTACCTCCATGGGCTCAAAAGTCCGATGATACTTATTCAGTTCAACAGGAACAAGTCAAAAACAGACTGAGCATGGTTAGATTTGGCTGGCGGTTGCACCATAGAGTTGACCAATATGCTCAAATCTTATATTCAACTTCACTACATCTACTTATACAAAAGGAGTCCGACCCGTCAGCCAATCAGGTTAAGAGGACAACTGTCAAAAGACAAGTGTCAAAATGATGGCTGTGCGTTTCTCTTTGCATCCAAACAACAGCAAGACGTCGCGCATGGTCTGCGTGTCCTCTCCGCCTCCTCCTCGGAGTCCTCCGTCGTGCCCATGCCCTCGCGTTATATTGTTCTGCTTTGACAACTTGACTGCCCTTTGACAACCCGTGTTCCTTCGACAGCCCCACAATGACAATCTCGACAGCCTCGGATAACTTCGCTACAAAACCCTCTCCATAGACTTCAGCTTTCTGAAGTGAGTACTGTAAATTGTAGTCAAACTAATGCATTTCTTTCAATGGCTGTTTCTACGCCCGCGGGGCATATTCTAAGTAAGGCCCGAGTGCGGGTCATCCTGATCTCCGCGACTTAGTTTTTTTTTTGCTCGTAATTATCCCTTGGCTCCAGTCGGCGCCTCGGGCCTGGCTACTTCCAGCTATATTTTGCCTGGGACTACTCCTCTTGCTCATGTGAGTCCCCGGTTACGCTAGTAGACGAGTAGCATTAACATTTGACTTTAGGATGTCACCTCCTCCGACGGCGTCTTCGTCGTCGCTTGCGCACCGCCGTACGCCTGGAGTGCGCCATGCACGAAACGCGGCATTGCATTCTCCGTATCAGAGCCCCCGACAGCAACATCTCGAACGTTCTGGTGGTCGCAGCCCCCTGCGCAACGTAGGCAACCTTTTGCGGCGGGGATACTGGATAATTCTGTTCTAAGATGTGAACTGAAATGGAGAACTCTGGGCATCCGCTGTGGCTGAAATGTGGTACAGTGTTCTGTGCCATTCTGCGGCGAAGTTGGCGCAGTGCGTAGTTGTGCCAATGGGGATCGCCGCGCTCGCAAATAGGGCAAGAACACTGGAATTTGTGGACGAGAGGAGAGGAAAAAACAATGGAGATAAACCCGCATGGGGCAATTGCACCGCCGAACGAGCATTTGCTTAATGAACGGTTAATTTGATGGGATTTCCAACTCCCACTTGTCCTGAATATTCTAGGGCAAGTGGTTGTGGCTCTGCTCCGCAACTTGAAAAACCTGCACGCTGTGTGTTCGAATCTCACTGTGGTGCACTTTTTTTTCTTACAAGTTTTTCAAGATCTGGTCCAGACATAACACATCAGCCAATAGATTCAATTCGTCGTCGAAAAGTTGCAACTTGGGGCGTCAGAAAGGGGGAAAGTGGCAAAAATATTATAATAAACGAAAGCGAGACCCGTGAAACAAGGATTATAGCAAACACAAAGAAACCGAAACAAAAGTTGATAGAATAGAAGGTGAGGTCGCAAGGAGTCGTGTGATGGTGCGAACGACACAGGTTGAACACTACAGCCTAGGATGTACTATGGTTGAACAGCAACGCAAAGAATTCATCGTATGTTTGCGGTGTAGGCGTCATCGAGGAAGAATTATATGATGACGACGGTCTGGAAGGAGGGAAGTTTTGATAATTGGAAGGCGCTGGGGCATGACGGTGTAAAGCATGGTTGACGCGACTGCCATTGGATGAATCGGAGTGTGCATAAGAGGGTTGTGTCTGCGGCATCGCCGCTTCGGTCGAGACACCAAGGTTAAAGATTGCATCGGAGTTTGGCGCAGCATCGACCTTGTCGACGTCAAGTTCGGGAACCCGTGCAGCCTGAGCGGGCATTGACAAGACCGTCGGGCTAGGTCCCTCCTCGCCAGAGGTATGGCAGTCGTACATCGTCGCGTAGTACACCATGGGCTCCTTGATGACCACCTGCTCGAGGTCCGAGTAGGCGGGATAGCGCGTTTGACCAGACGACCGGCCGCGGTGCTCGGGTGGCTGGTAGATGTCGTCTCGGATCTTGGCGCATTTGTCGCATGTGCAACGGCCCCGGCATTTGAGGCACTCGTCCGCGGGTGCTTGGAGGACAAATGGGACTGTCCCTGGTTCATATCTGGTCGAATTGAAGGGTCACAAGGAAAGAAAGGCGGGGCGGCATAAGACAGGTGAGTGGGAAAGACATACCTCTTCATGATGCACCTAATACAATATGCATGATTGCACCCTGTGAATGTCATGCAGATCCCACCCGACCTCCCTCGACACTGGTGGCAATTCAGGTTAGCGCTTGCGCCCATAGGCCACGGTGGGCCGCAGTAGCGGAAAAACTTGTCAGGGCTCAACACAGTGGACAAAGGAATGTCGGTCGGAGCGTGGGGCGCTGGGGACCTGAAGGGGGACGCTGCTGACGCTGGATGGCCAGATGAGGTCGCTGTCGGCGGTGTTGCCGGCTCACGCGCGGACTTTCCCTGCGTCAACTCTCGTTCTCCCCGCTCACGAGACACACGATTTACTTTCCTCCCCGCTCCTGGAATTGTCCCCGCCCGCTCGTTCCTTGACCACGCGTCGTTCAGCGCATCCTCGAGAGGATATGAAGTTGTGATGGACTTGAGGTACATTAATATTTGTTCCAGTGCAGAGCACTGTGGTATGTGGATAAAATTTTGTTGAACTCGGTGTTGGAATTCAACAAACAAAGTGATTTCTCTTGATGACGAGTTGTGACCTTTGGGCATCCCTATTCGTGATGCGGGCTGTCAGAACTCTACCGCTATTGTCTCGGGCGGCGTCCCGCAAGGGTTCAATCCTGGTTCATTCCCATTCTCGTTCTGGGCTTTGTCCTCCCGCTAGGGTTTATCCTATTCTCGAGCGGTGTTCCGCTGGGTTCAATCCTATCCTTGTTTTGGGCCGCGTGTCGCTACGGTGTAGTCCCATTATTTTGGGTTTTGAATCCCAATTCACTCCTGGACGTGGTTATCCATTATTGCCCTAGCTGGCGTCCTACTAGGATTCTGATCACAGTCTATCCCTGGGATTATTTTCTCAGTGGAAGTCAATCTCATCCTATCCCTGCGTTCCATCCGCCGGATATGTGGTGTGCATTTGGATGTCTCCTACCGTGGTGTACTGAAATTTAGAGCGCCAGTTCAATTTATTAGGGTACTTCAGGGAATATTGAATGGGCAGCATTTGCCTGTGCTTGAAACCTCATTGACGCCCGTACATTCCAAATTAAAGCATTGACATGCCTTTGGTAGTCTTTACCACCCAGATAACAGGGGGTGGGAGCGATATCAAATATTCTCCGTGCATTCCAGAGGTAAACTAAACAGCTCTTGAAGCACAAATGACCAAATGGTAGGTCACGTAGGAGATACGACTGTATGTGATGCAATTCTGTGAGCCTACGAAACTTGAACTTGAGAACATCGTGACAATCGAAATTGATCAACGTGGAGTGCTCTCGGGAGGGCTGTCCAGTCATCTAGCGATTTAATTTGCAATTGCCCAAGTTAAGAACCGGCACCCGCAGTTAATTTGCCCCGCAAATGGGATCAAAGTAACTTAAATTGAATCCACTTAGGGATTACAAAAGCAGACGGATACAAACTGATCCTTTTCAAGAAAAGATTGTTTGGGCCCCGTGTGATGACACTGTGCCTCACAGCGAGCCTTTTCCCTGCAGCCGCAGCTGTGTGTAACCATGGAGCGGTTGTGCATGAATTCCGAGGCTCTGCTTCGCTTATGTCCGGCTCTTTCCGAGGTAGAGAAGCCTGATATAAATTTATCTTGCAACTCTGATTTATGGAATTCAACTGCAAGAATGGGACGCGGAGACACCTCCACGTCATCAAATACACAGTGGCAAATTAAGCTATCCCCAATTCACAAAAAAGGGTATACCAGGGGGAGAAATTAGTTTAAACAATGGACCTCCAGCAGTGGCTAGGTTTCTGACTAGATCGAGATCTAATCCCCTACAACGATACACAGACGCGATTTCATTGCTAAAGCTCAGTTAAATCAGCGTCAGGCAACGATTGGTTGAAGAACGGATCAATATTGCCAGAAAATACCAAAGGCTCGCGGTAAATGTGAACAATTTGCGCAAAAAATATGCAGAGCTTGTTGTGGCCCTGTTGGCATGAATACATGGGCCATAGTGGTCAACTGGCACCGTCAGAAGTAATTCCGGCCAGTTAAAGGTGAAAGGTCGACGGTAACTTAGCCGGCCAAGTTAGATCAAGCGATCAGCGAAAGTTACTTATGCCATCTGATGGCAAAGTTACTTTGGCCCTACAGGCCATGTCGAGCCGTGGAAGGCCCGTGGCCACGGCGGCGACACGGGAACCTCACATGCAGGCATATAAGTGATAGTTACTCGCCAAATACCCCTGGGAAATGGCTCAACTTAGCCATTACGCTAAGTTAAAGTAAGCACTTTTCACCCCCATGCCCCCCCGCACAGAAGGCATCGACATAGGCAATGTGGTCTCTGGCCGACGTGCCCCCGTGGCGAGCTCTAGAATTCTTAATCCTCAGAATGATGCGGAACCTGAGCTCAGTCTTCATCGGAGTGCCGCCGACGCCGCTCGGACACGGCAAGCCGCCGCCAGTGGTGCCGAGTCAGAATCCGAGTCTTCCCACCACGTCGGAAAGAGGACGAAGCCTGGGACGTAGTGGTGTGTACAACATTCCCATACACGGACGTTACCGATAAATGTATAGATGTAGATGAATACCCGCCAACAACTGATCGGGACTCGAGCCAATCCAGCGGTCGAGGAGGTACGTATCTGATCAACTCCCACAGTACTCGCTGAATAGGTCTCATCTTAGGTGGAGCAGCGTCGGATGCCGACGATGACGACGAGGATGCACCTCCTTCTGGTAAATAGTTCTACACTGTTTATCTGCAGCCTTTGTTGAAGGCAAATTTAGACCGGGCGGCGTCCAAAGGGAAGCGGAAACGAGCGGCCGGGTCCGCCCGCTCCACCTCCGTCCACTCTGTTGACTCCGTCGACTCCAACGGGCTATTGAAGGACATCCCCGTTGTCATCGATGTCGACGATGATGATGGACCTACTTTGGCCCAGCGAGGGCGAGACATAAACGAGTTCTTTTATCCAACAAAACAAAAGGGTGATAAAAATCGGGTGTGTAAAGTTTGCAAGTAAGTGGGATTCAGTTCATACGCATCTTCGTGACTCAAAATTATTGGAGGCTGAAACGGGCTACGAAAGTCGAGTACGTTCGAATCTGCACCTGGAGAGTCGCGGTGCTGGATGTGGACCGTGAAGCTGGCCCCGTTAAACAATGAGCGTCGGAAATGAAAGACAAGTGCGTAACTAACCAGTTTTCTTTCAGGTAATTCGGGGATTGATGAGCGAGGTTAGCCGCAAACGCGGCCCAACAGAACAGGGGACGGTTCCAATGATCCAGCCACCGCGATAATAGAATGAGTATGGTGGCGGCTCGAAGATGTCCCTGTTCTCGTACAGCGGACCGGCGATCGCGGCACACAGGACGATGCTGGGGCCAATCGGTGCGTTGGCATTCTGGACCACAATAGAGGGTGACTCGGCATCCGGAACACGAAAGAAAGCGAGGATTTCCGGAGGATTTGCAGACGAAGCAGCAGGTGCGCGGTGCTGCAGGCAGAGTGACGGTGGGCGTGAAGTTTGAGAAGTGTCGGACTAAGTGCTCAGATGCCGTCGGATCAGCCGGAGCCGCCCAGCCGCTATTCCCTCGCCCCATGAGCATTATTATTTCGGTCAATTTGACGGACCCAAAATGAAGGGTGGTCAGCAGTGATTTATCCTTACTGTATTTTTCCATTCAAATCGACAGGGGGGGTGACGCGTGACCAAAAATACCAATTCGACAATTCGACACCGGCCAGAATTTCGCGTGACACCCCCCAAAATTTCGCAAAAATTCCGACCGCAGAGCGAAAATTTTGATTTTTTTGCGTTTTTCAGGCGTTTTTGGGCGCCGTGTGACGCCTGAGAGGTTCGACAGAGACCGCCGTGACGCGTGACCTCGACCAAATTTCGAAATCGACAGGCAGCAGACGGCAGGGGCTTGAGCTCCTTTCTCTTCATGTATGCCTTGGCATTTTTTCTGGCTATCACCTCCTTGTTTTTCACTGGCACAGCAGCCACCAAGCTCATTATTGGCACAATCTTGGAACAGTGACATACATGCGCCAACATGAGTTCCTTGGCTTCGCTTGCTGACAATCTGGAGTACATTCCCACTCCGTGTACCTTCGCAATATTTGTCAACTCAGGACGAGTAAGATTCGGAACCAGGAGATTCAGAGGAATAACAGCAGATACTAACGAGGGACTTTTGGAGAGAGCACCATCAACTTCCTCAATGTTACACTGATATTCAAACATGAAAGATGCCATTGCCAAGTCTTTCAACCCCCGGTCGTTGTGAATATGTTTGGCAATAATTTCTCCAGAAAATTTACCATGTATGCCTCCACCTGTACTATCCCCCCCCGCCGTCCCAGACACACCTACAACTTGGACAAACGAGCATATCTTGCTCATTTCTGGGCCGTTTTCCTTGACTTTTTGTATGATACACTTGGGATGATGTCGACTACCTACTGGAAACAACGCTTCGGCCCGAAATTGTCTGCAGACAATCTATAGTTCGATGCAATTCCGGAGGTATTACCACTTTAGGAAGTCTTCAAATGCCCAATGTCTTGAAGCCATGCCGGCATACTAAAATGAGTTGGATCTAGTGTATAATTTCCCAGGGAAGGTTTTTACCAAGTTCTGTGGCAAGGGATGACCTGGTCAAAAGTTTCTCCGTGTGCAAGCAAAGGCTGATTTACGGAAAATGGTTTGAAATGGGCTAGTGCAAACATTGGATAGAGTGAAGAGGATTTCCGAGGAATAGATGTACCAATAACTTGAGGAACTCGTAGTTTTAAAACAGGCCCATGCTCGTAGTTGATCCTTTCCGCAATCTGATACTTGCCGGCCTTTCGATGGGGTGATTGAATCTCAAATCTTTTGAATGTTCCGACACGAGAGGTTTTTGCGCGGAGCTCTACAGAAAATCTATATAAACTCATAAAAGGAAACTTCAGCCAGCGCCTGATCACGGTAGAGATAATCCTGTATTTGAGTGGAATGCACAATTTCACCTTTAGGCGTAACAACGACTCGCATTGGAAATTCTGCTGTTGGAACCTTTGAGGTAACTTCTGCTTCAATTTCACTATCGGAGTCCTCTTCTTCTAACTCCAATATAGTTGTACATTCAAGAAGTTGTGATGGATACATCTTCTTAACTGTGGCAAGCAATGCACCTGACATCATTGGCACAACGTTCATGCGACATCACCGCATCACTATGACTACGAATATACCATGAAGCCTGTTGTCCATGGATTTGTTGTTGTCTTGTTAGTTGGGACAGACATTTGTGACCTCCGCCTTGAATGATGAGCCTCCCCCTTTCGATGAGGTGGAGGACTCTGACTACGAAGGGTCGGACATGGGCGACGAGGCTGTCCTCGAAGACGATGACTTCGCCCATATACGCCCCACTTACGGGGCGCCGGACAGCGTCCCCCCGATACATAATCTACACTGCCACAGTGGCGGTGCCGCTCGTCGCGTCCCTTCCCACACCCACAACGGTTCAGCTCGATTTTATCTCGTCGAGGAGCCGGGCCTCGACATGATCACCCTCTCCGGCTAACAAGAAGATGCTGATGCTGGTGGTCAGGCCGATCAGGACATGTAGTACCAGATTTGTTCAAGGAAAGATCACGGATAGCGTCAACTTGTTAATGTTTTCTCGTTCAGCATCACGTCCAACGGTGGAAAGCAACGAAAGCAGAATTACACTATCATTCCCCAGTCCAATCCATCCCCTGCCCAACGTGGAAAAGTCCAACCGATGACAGATGCCAATGGTGCAGCTAAAGGCCTTCAACAAGTGCTGGTAGAACGTGGTTTTAATGTCTCAGGCCTCAAAGCAAAATGTTCCCCTGTCTGCCCATTGGAGAATACAGGATGCTGCATGGCCTGTCTACTCAGTCAGCAGGAGGATTTTCTCAACCAACCTTCCATGCTGGAAACTGTGATCACTGAGGCCGGACATGAATGCATGTTCCCAAAATTCCATTGTGAACTTAATCCAATTGAGATGGCAAGCTCTTTATCTATTTCAGAATTACTTATGTTGAACTGACTCTATTTTACAGTATTGGGGATGGTGCAAATATCGGTATCGGCAAGTTCCCAAAACAAATTTCGCTGTGTCGAAGGAATTGGCCTCGAAATATTTGGATGGATGCCCTACTGAAGTGATTCGACCAAGGGTGTTCTGAAAGCGAAAAAAAAATACCTTGGGCCTTTTTTTTTGAAACCGGCCCTTCGGTCTGAACCACCCTACCACGTGCCCTCCAAATATGGTAATTTCTCACGTGTAAGCTCCCGGTAAATGCCGCGGTCGGGGTGAAAATGCTGAAATCACCTCAAAAAGGGCCCGGATTTGAGGATTGACCTGAGTGAGAACACTGTAAGTGCTCCTATGGCCTCAGATCATTTGTTTGTGAACTCAGCCTCAATTTGGGAAGTGATTGACGTTCACTTCACACATTTGTATGAAGGTAGCTCAAATTCTCTCCCCAAAGAGCCAGAACATAGATGAAGTCATAAAATATGCCTCAAAATTATTTGCAATACTAAATATGTCAAAGTTCACCAGTTGAACCCAAAGTTGTCAGGTAAAACGGCATTCTAGATCGAAAATGCCGTTGGTTTGACCTCGAACATGGTGAAAACTGAAATCATCATAGTTGATTGCCCAAGGCTCTCACGACTTCAGTTGACCTCAATTATAAAAGGGCATTATTTTTTTTCTCGGGCCTCCCAGCTGACCCACCCTCCCTGCCCTGGGTCCCGGCTTGACCGGCCCGATGCCCCTTGCATTCGACGCTTTATCAACAGGTCATGGAGGTGGTAGAAGAATTCTCTGGAGGGCCGAAACTGGAATTGGTTTGACGCCCCAATGATATGTATGAGTCACGGAAAGGCACGCAAATTGGAAAAACGTACAGCCCAGAAACCAATTCCCATCGCAAACTGTAGGAGACAGAAAACGAAGCCAAAATCAGAAGAGTAAAACAAGGACGAGAGATAAACAGAGGAATCAGGGAGAATATATAAATGAGCAACGCACCGCTGAGATACTATGTTGAAGCGGACGCATGGCGAGACGTACAGCGTACCGGCGACGATTATTTGGATTTGAAAAAATGTTCTAAGTGCGAAAACTCAGCAGAATAGGCAGTTGGACAGTCCCCAAGCCAACAGCAACAGCGATGGGGCGCGCAACTTGAGGAATAATGCAAGACAATCATGGAGGAATATAAATATAGATCAGTCTCGACCCCAGACACCAAACGACAGAAAAAGACACAACGAAAAGCATCACAGGGCCCACCAAAAGGAATGAAATATATGTCGAGTCTGACATGGAAGTTGTTTTTTAATCGAGAGTGAATGAAGGCGAGCTGATCCAGAACCTTGAGAAGCGGGCGTATGCAAAAGTTTAGATAAAAATTGCAATGGGCTCCGATCCACGAAAGGGAATAATAGCGGAGACAGACAGGGAAATGTGCAGAGTATCGATACAGGAGAAAAAAATATGAAGACACCATTGACAAACCGGAGCTCACTTGTGGTTCGACAAGGTTATCCTAGCTCGAAACAAGCGAAGAACGTCGGTTAGCGGCAATCGCTAGTAGCAGATCACACCTTGTGTGAGGAAGGGAGGGTGAATTGCCAACGAAGCGGCCTATGGGTCGTGAAAATTAATATGGAAGTGCGAAACAATGAATCAAGGGACGGAACAGGTCGATGGATGAAGGAATGAAATAGGTATTGAAGGATGGCGAGGTCAGCAAGACAGGAAGAAGTCCCGCGCTAGGAAGAAAACTCGGGAAGAATTTGACGCACCATGAACTTAGCACTTGAACCTTGCGAGTCCCGATGGAAAAAATCAGCGCTGAGACTAAACTCACGCAATGAAGAGAAGAATCAGGGATTGAAGTTCGAACGGCACTCGGAATCATGAAGCGAATGGAATCTGAAAGTCTCGCAACCGTCCGCCGTTTCCGCGCCGGGTATTGACTAGCTCCTGAGGCCGCGCGCATCCGCGCGGGATTGGCGCCAACGAATGTACGTGAAATGAATCAGGACGGAGCTCGATTTTGTGGAAGGAAGGAAGGAAGGAGACGGAATCGAGAGAAGAGTGGAGAGAAGGATGTTGCTCACCAAACACATGCATCCCTAGACTCGTACCCTCGCGCTGCAGCAGGCTCAGCACCCCTCGTTCAAACGGCAGGTGCAGCGCACGCCATACAGGATGGGCCATGCAGATCGTGTGCGCGGGCGTACCGTCGGCGCGCCGTAAAGCCTCGGCCGCAGGTCTTGTACATCGAAAACAAATTCGCGTTAGGTTGCTGCAGCGTCACTCCAAGTTAACTCGGATGAGATGGAACGGAAAAAGACCACGAAGATGAGGCGCTGAAGCAAGCGCATAAGGAGGGAAGACGACGCACCCATTCTTATTACCCTGGAGAGGAATGAAAGTCGGGCGCGCGGTCGGCGCAGGGACTCGTGCCCTGCGGAGAAAGAAAAGTATGTTAAGATAAGAGGACCGAAGGAGAAGCAGGAAAGTAGAGGGAGGAGTGTGCCAATGGGTTACAGCACTACAAGTTGAGAGTGTATGTAAGGTAAGGCTCAGAATACAGCAGCGTAAGAGAATGACACGTACATGAAATTCAAATGAAGGCTGGTTGTTGATCAGTATCGAAAAGGCGAAAAAGTAACCACAAATAAACCGTCACTACCCGAAAAGAGTGGAAACGAAAGAGTCTGCGTACTGGGCTTCGCGATCGTCGGAGAACTCCAGTTTCGCAGCGAAGCTCACCGCAAAATTGGATTTTCTCGTGGTACATCGCCGTTGCATCAGTTTCAGGGTCGTCCGTGGATATGCAAATCCCTATTTAATAAGGTGAACAGCTACCGCGCGGGACGAGGAGGCGCGGAAAGTGAAGCGAACCTACATTGAGAAATTTTCATGACGTTGAAATTGCTTGCTGAGCTTCGAGTGTCATCGGAGGAATTGAGTAACGGGCGTTGCGAGTAGAGGAGACTGTATACGAAAGGCGAAGACCCGGAGGAAATCATGGCGGATCCAAAAAAGAGAGAGGCAATGACTGGTTCAGGGAAGAGCGCAAGTCAGAAGAATATCGGTGTAAACAGTCATAAATAAATCAGCGAGAGGGCGCGGGATGAAAAACGAAAATCAGCGCACACAGTTTCTGACAGTGTCGGCTATTGCCGCCGGAGAGCAGACGGGAGGCAAGGGTAGGGCACACCAAAACATCCGACGATAGCCTGCCAAAGCAAACATCAGCCTTGAAATTTTCATCCGATAGAAAAACCACCTTCCCCGCGGAAAAGAGCTGAAATCAATCCCTCGTGTGCGTTGGAAAGCTTCAGCGGTGTACAAGTTAATCACGTCGTGGTGTTAGGGCTACAAATATGGGAATCTAGAAGGGTAATAGCCGACGCGGCTAACGAGGAGGAGACGTGAATCAGGCAAGGGAACCCACCACAGAAAATGATCCCGAAGGAGGCGAAAACTTGAGTGGTACAGCACCACTCGAAAACGGAAAAAGATTCTCATCCGGAAGATACGAGCAACAGCCCAACGCCAAAAATGAGGACCCACCAGCCAGTCGCTCGGCCAGACCGTTTGAAGTCCGATAAACAGTTCAGTATATATTCGCCTCGCACACGAAGAGGAAACGAAGGAAAATAAACAAGCGGGCCACCGAACGCAACAGACAATCGAAGAGGAGAAAGCTATGAGGAGAACTCATAAAATGTTGATGGTCAGCGAGATTCGTGGGACTTCGGAAAAGGCGACGGCTGGTGGCTGAAACATGGCGGCATCGAGAAATTTTTCAAAACGACTGCGCCTGACTCAGAGTGAATGAAAAGAAACGAAGGAGAGAGATAATTACGAACAGCGTGGTCGATCCTCTCATTGTTATGTAAAACCGCTGGCGCAGCCGGCAGATGCAATAAAGAATGTCGAGAGAAATATCCTGCAGATTGCACCGAGAAAAGGATGAGAAAGAAAAAAAACTGAACGACCACTGCACCATTTGACATTCAAAACTGGAGGGGCCGTGGGCCGCGGGGGCTGCAGAGCAAGGATGGGGTATCAAGTTGGATTTAGAGGGGATGAGAACGGTCGAATCAATACTGAGACCATGTACATGCGTAGGGAACCATACTTCCGAGCTAGAAGAGCCCTGAAACAGATCAATTAGAGAAGTAGACGGGGCCAGTCCAACGACCCGACACATGTGCAATGTGATGAGCACCGCCGAATCGGAGCAAAATCTTAAAGAACGGAGAATATGAACGACTCTTGGGGTGTCGCATGCCCAGGCTGTCATTTGCCCCCCTGAATGTTCGTCAGTTAACGTTAGGAACTTCTTGAATCTAGTTCTGTGGCGCATCACATTACCAATCGTTTAGCGCCTGCGTTGTTGCGCCGTTGATTCAAGTCGCTGATGACGAATTGTAAATACCTTGTACTTAAACTCGTATATGCGGGAGACATCCCGCCAATCCTGAATATAACAGCTGTATGAGTGATATCGTGTCAAAAAAAACAGGTTTCATCGAGCTCAATTCTGTAGATACAACTTGTGTTTTTCGTTACAACTTCCAAGGTCACCAATTTTTACAACCTCCTCGATGACAACTTTGAAAGACTACATCCTTTTTCATCAACAACTTTAGTCGAGCGATCGGTGCTTGTTTATATGTAGCAGTCGAGAATTCGAGAGTACAGAAGCTCAGATTGTACTATTTCGGCGGTAGATTCAGGTTACAGGTCAAAGTCCCTCGTGAATTGAATGTGAGTGTGGGTTAAGACTGGAGGAACTCCTTAGCACCGCCAGTGGGGATACCCAGCTCGAATACAGCTTCACAGATAGTTCCACTCTCCGTTGAATCAGCGTTTGAATACCACATTGGCAAACAGCGCTGCATTACCTCACTTTATGGAGAGCTTTCAGGCCCCGTGCAAAAGAACGAGGGCACCTACACCAAATCTGAGCACACAGTTTTGCTCAGAATCTCGCTGACGTTTGAATGATCGGATTTTTCCGTTGAATCAGCGTTTGAATACCACATTGACAAACAGAGCAGTTTTTCCTGAGCTCAATACCATTCTCAATTCACAGAAGATTGGAAGGAGATGCCCAACGAGATTCTGAGCAAAACTGTATGCTCAGATTTGGCGTAGGTGCCCTCGTTCTTTTACATGGGGCCTGAAAGCTCTCCATAAGGATAAATAATCCGAGATCGGCGTGCGCGTTTCTATCTCGGAGGATGAGTTCGAACTCGTGATGAACCTACTCGAAAATATCGCCGACCAGAAGGTAATACCTGCACACTCGCTGAATATTCCTTTGGTTTAATCCTTGAAATCAGGTTCTTGGGGGCGATGGACACGATTTCTTGTTGTATGAGCATTTCTTCTTGAAGCCTCTGCCTGCGGATATGTTCGCATCCTACGTCACTCCTTCAGGGATACCTCCCCCTGCACTGCTTGTTCGAATTCCGCGGACGATCTATCCGCACTGGAAACAACGTAGGTCGCTCCTGCAGGGTCGCAGAATAAGGCCCTCGCTCAATGCATGTTTCTTGTGTCCGAAGTTTTCCACCAGCTAATTATTACTCCTCAGTGTGATGAAAATGATTTCCTCAACGAGTCCTACATCTGTTTCCGCAGGCGCGGCAACAAACCCGTCCGCAAAACGCGTGCCTGCCAGGTCGTAAACAATGTAGACAAAATTGCCCAGCTCGACCAGAATGTGTCCCACGTTCTCGACATAGCAGACGCGCTGCTCACGCGAGAGAACGTCAAGCAAGCGGTGGCTGTAAAGTCCCACAACGTTTGGCGCGCTCGAAAGTCCATGGCTGATCTGCTGCGCAAGTTCCCCAGCTTGATCACGAAGGCAGATGAGGATATTCCCTCGTTTGTTATCCGGACAACGCTGTTGAGGGTCTGCAGGCCCCCCAAAGTCAAAATGATCCCTCCCAGCGACCCAGGACCTCCAGCGACCGCTTCCGCAGGACAGGCTGTACTACCATCGGAGCGGTGTGCTGCTGTCCAGCCGGAGATAATGATGCAAAAAGAATCCGAGGAAATCAAACGCGATAGTGAAGTGGACGTCGTCGATGTAAGATCCCCAAGGACGCCAAAATTTCTTTCTTTGCTCACACAACTCGTAGGATCCATACCAGCAGTCCCTCATTCCGCGCACCGAGAGGATGTGGGTTGATGTATGGTGCCGGTCACTTAGCTGCCGCTACCTAGTGCTTGAAATTGCTCGGCATTTCTCGGCCCGAGTTTTACCTCTATTCCTTATCCCTCTTGCAAAAGTGTTCCTTTTGACATTCCGCACAGATGTGCAAGACAGATTTCTATTTGGATCAAAATTGAGTGAGGTATATAAAAAAACCGCACATTCAATTTGGCCACTGGCGGCGGAAATAACGAAAAAGTGGGTGACTGTGGCCGTGTATAGGGCCAAAAATTTTCTCCGACCGATTTGGCCACTAATTTTTGGTAGCGGCAGCTAGGTGACCGGCACCATACCGCCATTAGCCTGTTTGCGCTGCAGCCATTGGAGCCATCAGATGGCTGTTTTACGTTGCGCAAACTGATGGCTAATGACTGATGAATGGCTGGGGCTGAGTGCTCACTGCACAACAATCCGAATTCTTGCCAAATTTGGCAATATTGGATGAAATGCGAGATGTTCCCCTCAACACCTGGCCATTCTAATGTATGTGACTTCTCAGACTTGGAAGAAGCTCAATAAGCCAAAAAATCAAGGTAGAGGTCGAAGCCATTCAAGCCATTAGCCATCAGTTTGCACAACGCAAAACAGCCATCTGATGGCTCCAATGGCTGCAGCGCAAACACTCTATTATTCCCCTCCCGAGTTTCTCTACCATAAAGGGATGAGCCGGTTGTCAGGGGTGGCTGCCGTTCAGTGCGCATGCGTTATGGCCGTGGGGCCGTCGCTTGTTGGATCGGCGCAATAGTTCTCATCCCTACCTCACGGAGCTGCGTAATCACCGTCACCACGTCGGCGACGACCCCGACGAAGAGACTACGCGTCGTCTGTTGGGGCAGTGGCGGTTTGACGCTGACTACGCGTTGTTTGGGCCTGCTGAAGAGGTAAACCGCCAGCCGGTCAACGAGTATGATAGCAGGTCGGTATTCGTCGTGGTCGTTCTTTGCTATGCTAACGCAAGATGCCCAAGTAGCCATGCTCATTCTCCGTTTGAAGGTATATACCAATTTTCAAGGCGACAAGTACCAGTTTCCAAGCCGGCACAAAGCCACAACTCGTCCTACCACATCGTTGACTATGTATGAGATCTATGTTACAGTGGCGGCAAAAATTAATGAGCGGGGTCGTTCGGGCTCCCGGCTCATTACTTGGCTAAACCACTCCAAATAATCTATACTATACCATAGCCATTCTCTCACAATAAAACAATTCAGTGTTTTCTGAAAATCGAGTTTGTGGAACCTTCTTGTATGCAAAAATGATATATATAGTCTAAAAGTACTCAGACGGCGGGCCGTTGGAATTCAATGGATCTGGCATTGACACAAGGGGCGTATATCCGTCGAAATCAAACCCGTCAAATTCTGATGAATTCCGGGCTAGCCGTGTAGGAGAGGGGGCTGTTGGCGAGACATGGAGGGCCTGGCCTCGAACCCAGCGAAGGGTCCGCACGCAGGAAGTGGTTGGTGAGACGTGGAGTGCCCGGCCTCGAATCCAGCGGAGGGACACACGCGCAGGTGGGGGCCGGTGAGATGTGGATGGACCGGCATCGATTTGAGCGGATGGGACAGTGTGGATGGTGCGGCCTCGAATCGAGCGGATGGTGCACGCACAGGTGGGGGTTGGTGAGATTTGGAGGGGCCGACAGATAGAAGAGGAACACCTCCACGCAGTTCCTCGCGGTGCCGGACCGTTGCGCGAGATCATCCAGACAGATGACTCCAAGACAGCGTAATAGTGTATCCTGTTCCAGGATTCGGTGCAATCACAGATTGCAGCACGTCGTGGGCATCTGTAGCGCGTGTGCGAGATTTATGGGATGGCCCGGACGAAGTCGATTTGGTAGCGCGTTGGGCATGCACCACCTGTATAGACCTGCATCCTCCGCATAATCGACACATTCCAATATTGCTTGTTGAGATGTTGCTTTTTTCATGGAAAATCGATCTGTGAAGAATCATTTCCTCGGTGATATCTTCTCCAGCGAAATTATCGGTGTCCTCGCGGCGTCGTTTGCACCTGATTTCTTTGACAGGTCGTCTGGCAAGGTACCATGGTTCGGCAAACTGATCGTCACGGCTATCTCGGCATTCATGGAGTATTTGCATGTTGTCCATTTTGCATCGGATGGAAGCAGAACAATTGAGTGCAAATGATTGAAAAGCGTCTTCGCATGATTGACCTTCCTTTCTCAGGTCTTTTGCATGCCGCCAAGGTTTGAAAAATATCAACATCAACTGGCAATAGCGTGGATATACGTCTGACTTGTCTCGTCGCGGAATTCCTGGACCAATCGGCACGGGAATCAGTGTATGGTCTGGCGAACGAACCTGGAGGAGGTGAGTTTCTTCTTGATCATGCCCTTCGAGTAAGGTTACCCGGGTCGTCTGTGAGTTTCTAAATTATAATCTCTTCACGGTCACACTTATTTTCGGTGTCATGGTCGGTAGCATCATCGTCAAACAAATTCATAGCTTCCATATCCTCTTTGTCATGATTCTCAGCGGTTGACCTGTGTTTTCGACGATCGACACGGAATATAAAGTCCCAAACACAAACATGATTCAGTTCATTGTCGCGTTTCTGAGAGTCTGCTAATTGATTCCCCATAGGCACGAGCTTTCCCGATCCATCAAAGGATACGCGAATTTCTTCATCAGCATTGCCTATGTCGGCCGTTTCTTCTGTATCCTGTCCATCAAGGAGGTCAGAAACACCGGATCAGATTCGTCTTCATCTCCGGACCCATTTTCACAGTCATCATCTGGGCCGGTGGCTTGAGCCATTTCATTCTCGGTATTCTCCAGCGGATTGGCTGCCACTTTCGAGGGATAACATTCCTGACTCGGGTCCTCCTTATTGATGAAGTTCTCAAAGGATGTCTAGTAAAAATTCCGATATGAATAGCTTGTAAAGTGGTCCTCGAAGTGGAGAAGGTACGAAGCAACCTGTTGCGCTGAAAGCTCCTGTTGTGAAATCATGGCATATGCATTTTTTGTAGCACGCATCATTATGTCAACTTCAAGTGGCCAAGGATCTCTTTCGTTGCCGGTGTTGATTTGAACGAAATTCACTGCATTCCAAGGCCCCGTAGGCACGGTCGGTTTACGTGAGTCTACGTCGGTCTACGTCGGTCTACCCCAGTAGGCCGAGTCTGCCGATGTGATGTAGGCCAAATTGGGCCTGCTTGGGTCTACGCTCTGCCTACTGTCGGTCTACGCAGGCCCCCTGTCCCGGTAATCGGGTGTTGTGTTGCTGTTGCCACATTCCCACTCGGCTAATATTGCTCTTACCGGTTGCCATGTTCCCACGAAGTCAATATTTTATTAATTGATCAACAACCGGGACATACCGTGTCAATTTCTGTAAGTTAGCCGAGGTTAGCTGTGAGTGAGCCGAGGATTGACACCATGGGCTGTGTCATTAAAAATAATCACATTCCCACATTTACACAATGAAGCAAGAGCATGTTTTAACACGGCTTGGACCAGAAACAGAGCTCGGGATGTAGTAAAATTGTTGATTTATCTGTGAGGTGAGTCTACCTCTGCCTACAAGAGTAGGCAGAGCCTGTGCCTACAACCCACGGAATGCAGTGAATTGTACAGAAAATAGTAATAGAGCTTCATTAGATTCCACTATCAATACACAAGGTGTGCACGCCCCCCGCTACTCCCTCCACCACTTTTGCGTTCATCCCTTGTTTTTCTTTGAGGTCCCATTCTTGTTTTATTTTGCCGTCGCTGTCGCTGTTTCAATTCCCTTGCCTTTCTACGGTCCTCGTGGTTCTTTTGAGGACTGCATTCAAAGGGCCGGCATTTTGAAAAGCATGACCTGATGCAATAGAGCTGCATTCAAATGGCTGGCATTTTGAAAAGCGTGACCTGGCACAATAGAGATGTATTCAAATGGCTGCCAGTTCGAAAAGCATGACCTGGGGCGATAGAGGTGCATTCAAGGGGCTGCCAGTTCGAAAAGCATGACCTGGGGCAATAGAGGTGCATTCAAGGGGCGGGCATTTCGAAACACATGACCTGGTGCAATAGAGGTGCGTTCAAATGGCTGGCATTTTGAAACACATGACCTGATGCATTCAAAGGGCTGCCATTTTGAAAAGCATGACCTGATGCAATAGAGCTGCATTCAAATGACTGGCATTTTGAAAAGCGTGACCTGGCACAATAGAGGTGCATTCAAATGGCTGCTAGTTCGAAAAGCGTGACCTGGGGCAATAGAGGTTCATTCAAGGGGCTGCCAGTTCGAAAAGCGTGACCTGGGGCAATAGAGGTGCATTCAAGGGGCAGGCACTTTGAAACGCATGACCTGGAGCAATAGAGGTGCATTCAAATGGCTGCCATTTTGAAACGCATGACCTGACGCAATAGAGATACATTCAAAGGGCTGCCATTTTGAAAAGCATGACCTGACACAATAGAGCTGCATTCAAATGGCTGCCATTTTGAAAAGCATGACCTGATGCAATAGAGCTGCATTCAAATGGCTGGCATTTTGAAAAGCATAACCTGGCACAATAGAGGTGGATTCAAATGCCTGCCATTTTGAAAAGCATGACCTGGTGCAATAGAGGTGCATTCAAAGGGTTGGCATTTGAAAAGCATGACCTGGGGCAATAAAGGTGCGTTCAAATGGCTGGCACTTTGAAAAGCATGACCTGACACAATAGAGGTGCATTCAAATGGCTGGCATTTTGAAAAGCATGACCTGGCACAATAGAGGTGCATTCAAAGGGCTGGCATTTTGAAAAGCATGACCAGACACAATAGAGGTGCATTCAAATGGCTGCCATTATGAAAAGGTGACCTGGTGCAATGGAGGTGCATTCAAAGAAAGGGCTGGCATTTTGAAATGCATGACCTGACACAATATTATCAGCACCTGCTTAGCGGGCCAAACTAGTTAGTGGGCCACTTGCATAATAGAAAGTGCTGTGATATAGAATCCCGGGATTTGGTGGTTATAAGATGGAATATGACCTATTGCGACACTGCATGTCAAATTTCGAGGCAGATTGATGCAGCGATCAAAAGTTATGGGAAGTTCTCGATCAAGATGCCAGTGTGTGAACATCATTTCTCATCTCTGAACGGCACTGGCACTCGTCTTTGGCTTGTTTCTTCATCAATTCTTCGCCGATTCACAAGTTTTTAGGCACGTTCACATCCCCTGATTTGAATCAATGACTCCACACCATACCATATGTGAAAATGACTCTCCCTCGCCTCTTGGACCCTTGAAGATCATGCTGAGCGGCACAATTCAAGCACCTCTGTAGCAATCCACCGGTCTTGGCTAAGGACTTGGAACTTGGTTGTTGCATTTGACACCACTAACCCACTATCCACCAACGTCGAGTTGACTTTTAACTGCCAGACTTTCTGTTCACGCTGGGCTACCACTCTAAACCACCGAATTTCAGTTGCAGATAAAGATGGATTTTGTTGGACAGGCTATTGGTATGTGAGGGTCATCCATTGCATTTAAATATGTCTTAATACTTCCTATGGAGCCGTCTGTGTCTTCATTTTGGGTATCCAATTGACTCTCTGGACAGGCTCAACGACAAAAATGTCAAGGTGGCCCAGTAACCAGTCTCAGATAATAGAGCTGCATTCAAATGGCTGCCATTTTGAAAAGCATGACCTGGTGCAATGTGCTTTTCAAAATGGCAGCCATCTGAAATTGAATGCATCTCTATTGCGCCAGGTCACGCTTCTCAAAATGGCAGCCCTTTGAATGCACCTCTATTGCGTCAGGTCATGCTTTTCAAAATGCCCGCCCTTTGAATGCACCTCCATTGCACCAGGTCATGCTTTTCAAAATGGCAGTCATTTGAATGCACCTCTATTGCGCCAGGTCACGCTTTTCAAAATACCAGCCATTTGAAACGCCAGGTCATGCTTTTCAAAATGCCAGCCCTTTGAATGCACCTCTATTGTGTCAGGTCATGCTTTTCAAAATGCCAGCCCTTTGAATGCACCTCCATTGCACCAGGTCACGCTTTTCAAAATGCCCGCCATTTGAATGCACCTCTATTGCACCAGGTCACGCTTTTCAAAATGGCACCCATTTGAATGCACCTCCATTGCACCAGGTCATGCTTTTCAAAATGGCAGCCATTTGAATGCTGCTCTATTGCATCAGGTCATGCTTTTCAAAATGCCAGCCCTTTGAATGCAGGTCTATTGCGCCGCTTTTCAAATGGCAGCCATTTGAATGCAGCTCTATTGCGTCAGGCCATGGTTTTCAAAATGCCTGCCATTTGAATGCACCTCCTTGTATTCCCAGACACTGCAGGGCTTCAAAATCACAGAGGACAAAGCTGACAAGGATGGTGCACTCGTTGCTCGTGGATGCGCTCAACCATGCCCTATGGGCATTTTTCTCCAAATCTAAGCTGTTTTCCAGATTAAGAACACGAAAAAAAAGGGTTCTCTTGCCATTATTTTCAGGGTCTCCTGTAATAGAGGGATTGCGATGAGCCATTGAATGGCTTTCGATTCTGGCCTCTGTGTATGGTTCTGAGAGGGACTTTTCTGGGACAATAGTGACTTTCCTCAGGGTCAATTTGATGTATAATATAACCAGATCCCATGTACACTTGTATGCACTGCCGTGAATCATCTGCGATCCATACCTTTCCCGCTTCGCACTGCTTCAATTAGTGGATCCCTTCGCATCCAGCCGCATTCAAAGTAGGCTCTATTCCAGTCTGTACATGAGAGCAAGCTGTTCAGAAGTCGCTTCCACTTGACAGTTCAGTGGAGACTTGGCTGAGAACTCACCATCTCTGACGGCCTGTTAGAGTCATTTAATCGTACTGTGCATTCAACTGATTTTCAGTAGATGGCCCCTATAGGGCAACACTTCAAAAGTTGGGTCAGCTACTGGTTTTTCTGGCCAACACCAGCGTCGAGTTATGTCCTTCTTAATAATAACTCAACAGCAGTATGCATGTGCAGATGCTGGAGATTCCCAGCCCGACGTTATCTGAACCAAAATATGTATTGTACTGATTTTCTTCGTCATGATGTACCACCTGAAAATACTCGGAAAGGCACCGATTTCACATGTTGGTTGATTTTTGTAGTCTTTTTTTTTGGATGAGATATACTTCACGGTTTGCTAAAAGGGGGGTGGTTGCGGGTTCAATCCGAGCGAAAACTGGTGCTGCTGCGAGCTGCTTGAATCTGCTGGGAATGGAGAGATTCAGGAAATTCGCTGCGATTTGCTGCGATCTGCCAGGGGTTGCTATTTTAAAGGGGCTTGCTTAATTGACACCTGTCAGAATTTTCATTTCGTAGTGAATCCCAGCAGATGCCACGTTGGCAAACTGATGTCTTTCGGTATCGAAAACCACAGCTCCCCTGCATCCGAACTTTTGCTCCGTCAAGGATAACATGTTCAACAATATGCCTGCAAGAGGTTATTGCATAATAGTGGTTTGTCCCATTAGGGGGAACCGTCCCATTGGGAGGTACTTGACTGGTACATAGGGTACAAAGGAGGCTAAAAAGGAGGCTTCAGATCGTACATACATGTCAATTTTAATCCACATCCAACTGCGGTGTGAAGATGTCAAAAATATGGCCCTCAAAGGCCATTTTGCTGAAAATGCGCCGTTTAGCCAGAGTAGCTGCAAAATGCTGATCACGTTCTTCATCTGCATAAGTGTACAGATCAAGCAGGGACGCATGAGAATATCGGGATTTGGAGAGCCCCAACTTGCTTCATTGAAGATTTGCTCTCGGTGAAAAGGCTGCTTGGTGACATAGATCATAGTTGGCTATATATGGAATTTTGAGCCCACGAAATATCGCTATTTTCATTTGTCCTTCGCATTTGTTGCTTCGAGAGCAACACCAGTTCGAAACCTTCATTAACACGTGCTTTGAAAGCTCGCGCACTTACAAACCGAGTCCGCGTAATTCCGGTTTCTCTCACACCCGCCACCATGTGATATCGTCGTGGATTGAGCTTCGTTCGTTTCGAGGGAGGTTGAACGGATTCGATCGGAGGATCATATTCCACCACCGGACTCCCCAGTAATCGTGGATGAGAACCATTCGGTGGAATACCCTAGTTTGCGCACCGTAAATGAAAACTAAATGGGTGGAGCGATGTAAAACGCGACCAAAAAAACACGACATTGCCGGTGAAGCTTGCTTGGGTGCGGCATCGGTGGCATGGCTGTATGCACAGGCCGTCTTCTGGGGGGACCTCGAGACAGATAACATCGTACTTTGCACAGACGGTCACTGTCGACTACTGTCCGGGCGGGCGGACAACGCAGTGGTGCCCACCGGAGGCGCAGCAGGATTGGGAAGTAACTAGATACGAGTGAGTAACGGGGTGCCACCGCTTAGACCACTTTCCCCCGCTCGCCAGACTGAGCGTCCATATTTTCCCCTTCAAAGTTCCTCATGGAAGTCCTTCCTCGCATCCGTGACGTTGGATGTGGTATAGGCGACACTATTTGGAGGATCGCCGGGGTCCGTCACGGTTCCCCCGTAGCGCGCCTGAGCCCATACGGCCGCAATCTGCGGCAAACTATGAAACACGTACGTATCAGTGGCTGAGAATGGATTGGAAACATCACACACTCTTTCGATTCCCCGTCAATCTGTCTGAAGCCGTATGAGGTCTCGTAATGAGTGCGAAAATTCGGGGTGTACCTGTCCGCCTCCAAATCTCATGGCCGCAGCGTTGAACCAAGCAACAAAGAAGCGGATGTTCTCTGGCCGTCGATCAAACAACTGCCTTGTTACGATAGAGCGATAGTCATACCGGCCGCGCGTCCTCCGCCTAGGTACTGGAGGTGGCGCCCATAGCCCCCACGTTCTTTCACCCGCTCCTCGTATTTCTGCCACATTGTAGCCGTGCCAGGGAGTATGGCCTTATGCGCCCAGATCTTCGCGAGCACCAGAGATAGATACTCGGTGTACGTGAAAGTCTGCGCACCCCAATTCATTATGGGGCTATTCAAAATTGCAGACGACAGACGAGGATGAACGGCAACACACTATTCAGAAAGCCTATGGTCGGCTCATCAATGTAGATGAAATCTTCATACAAGGAGCGCAGGTGTGTCGTCCGTGACGGTCGGATGCGGGGACGCTGCGGCGGATGCATTGTGGAATTGCGGCAGGAAGGGGAAAGATTAGCGGGATCCAGTGGCGAATATAATGCGGCTGATTGCATGGAGGAAATTCAGACGCATCGGCTAATTCAGGGGAGATAGAATAAAACGGAAATTGAACCCACCGTTCCGTTCACAAGCTCGCATGAAAGCGTCGTATCTCAGGTACGACGCTGACATTGGCCGGCAGGCGGTTCAACTGGGCCAACAGGGCGTCATACGGCAGATGTGGATTAGGCGACTAGGAGCTAGCTTTTCAGAGAGTGGGCCAGGATAGAATGGAGTAACGTACCCGTATGGATTCGTAAACTTTCTGTGCGGTCGGATTAATTTCTCGCGTTATTTCGACTCCACTTATCTACGTCGCGAAACGTTAGCGGATGAATACTCCTCGTAATGCGACTGACAGCCCCTCCTACGACCAGAATCGTCTCGTTGATAAACGGCTTGGGGCGCCGATACTGGCGCGAGTGAATGATACTCTCCGGGAAGATCGTCGCCCACTCCCCCAGGCCAGATATGTTTGGAATATTTGGAGCGTTGTACCTGCCCGTCGCGACAACGATTGCATCAAAATCCTGCAACCTTCGTGAACAATAAGTTGCGCAACAAATGATTCGCAAACCTCGGTCCACCATGTCGCCTTACCAGACTGTGTCCCGGTCTTCTCAAGCCGCTTCAGCGTCAGTGTCCACCCGTACTCCTGCCCCGCGTCGGTGTAGCGCTTCTCCACACGCTCCACACGGGTTTTATACGAACATCCGGGTTCGCATCATTACTGTTGACGCCGTGGAAGGATGCAAACGCGCGCAAGTAGCGCGCAAGTGTCCGGTGAGGTAAGGCTAAAAGATTGATCAGTTAATGTCTCGTTGGCAAAAACGACGCACGCCAGGGGGTCCCATGCGGCCAAGGGATTTCGGTAATCTAGCAGAGTCAAATGGAGATAATGGGATGGCTATCGGCCGCACCTGCTACCAAAAACACAGATTCAACTGAATCTGCGCTCAAATCACCGTTCCTCGCTACACGCCGGTTCGGTGGAATAGCTGATTTATTGACTCACAGCCATCGCTCACACTCTGGGCAGTTCTGCAAACACGCCGTTGGATCGCTAGAGGACATGATCCTAGAAGCTATACGTCGTGAATTTGAAGTTTATGGGCTAACGGAGCATGTCCCCCGGTATGGTACGGAGGATCTGCATCCAGAGGAGGTTTGTACTATCCGATGCTCCTATCGACGCATCTCGCTCACGTTAGACCCAGGTCAGTCTCACTCCAGACGACCTGATGGAACAATTCAACACCTTCTTGTCCGAGGCGCATCGGTTGAAGGCGCTCTATGGAGACGGATTATATTACCTCGCTGGATCGCGACAAGCTGGGCGAACTTTTGCAGAGAAATTAAGCACGCGTGCATTATCTGGTCGGCTCGGTCCACCACGTACATTGCATCCCCATCGACTTCGATCTGGGGACGTTCTAGAATCGTGGACAGCATTGATTGCCCAGAGACCCGGAAAGAGGCCGCTTTCCTCTGTGCTCACCTCGAAGCCCAACATGAAATTCTCGTGCGGTTTCACCCCGAGGTCGTCGGGCACTTTGATCTGTGTCGGCTGTACACCCCGACGCTGCAGATCGTGGAATACCCAGACGCCTGCGAACACGCCAAGCGGAACATCCGTTACACGGTCGACCACGGCGCTTTGTTCGAGGTCACCGCGGCGATATCCTCGCGTACGTACATATATCCCAACGGTGTCCATTGAAAGGCGCTCACTGCCATACTGGAGACCGGGGAACGTTTGACGCTGTCAGACGATAGCCACGTTCCGCATGCCGTTGGGCTCAACTACGGACGGCTCCCGGCATATCTGCGACGTGCGGGGGTGACGGAGTTGTGGCGCCTACAGCAGTCGGAGATGCCCAACGCTACTGGCAGGAACGTCAGTGCGGTGAAAATGGATCAGCGTTGGGGGATCATCCGTTTTGGACTTATTTCTCATCCGAATTAACCGGAGAGCCGGCATGAGGTACAAGATGTTTCGTGCTTTCAGCGTCGTCTTGATTGTATGATAGCAGACAAAACTTTATGACCACCCAGAGTTTTGACCGGTTTCTTCCCAGATGCAAGGGTTGGACACAGAATCGAGTGTTTTATTGATAAAATCTTCATTTCAGAAAAAACGGCGGTGATCTAAGCGTGGGGGGAAAAAAGCGCGAAATCTGGGCCAAAATTTTCAAAAGTTAGTATATCCCAGTGACCGGCAGCATGGTCCTGGCTGGCCACTCAGCCTGAGTGAGTGTAGACCCACTAGCACACCTGAGTCCATGGGATGAATGTTTTGTATTTTTGTGTCTGGGGCGGGCACCGCAAAGGAAATTGATGGCATAGCACAGCCACCGGGTACCACCGGTCCGCCATCAAAAGCGCGAAATCGGGCTCAGAAAATAAAATTTTCGAATTTCAGAATTCTGCTCCGAGGGATTCATAAAAGACCTTCCTACTGTGGTATTTCCACACTTGAATCGAAAATCCGATAAATTCTGAGTGACTAGTATGGGTTATCAAATCGGGACTCAAACAACCCTGCACGACCAAACGCGCCTTGTAGTGCTAAATTGAACCATTGGCATTTCGCTTCACTTTGAATATCCATCTGGAACCTATTGCTCGACGACCTGGGGGAAGTTCCACCAGCTCAAAAGTCTCATTCTGCCAACGAATTTGAGAAGCTGATATTGCTGTCCTGCGGTCCAGGCCACAGTATATGCGGCAACCACATCCTGCCGTGCTCCAGATAGGAGACTAGAGTTGTCCGAGCATCAGTCAGATCCCATAGGTAATGCCGATCTTCCTGGCCAGCATCAGCCAGTGGGAAAACCGTACTGGCAACGGCTCTCCACCACGATCTGTCTCCGGGTCGAGCACAGATGGCATTCATAAAATATGCTGTGCCAGCCGCTACGATAAGTGCATCGGAAGATGCGCGTTTCTCTTGAGGTTCAAGATCCGCAAGCTCTTGCATGAGCCATGAAGCTGCCACAGTGTTGAGCAATCAATATTCCCTGCAGGCCGTGAGTTTTCAGATTTTATCATCGGCATGGCAATACATGTACCAGACTGTTACTGTGTTATAGACTGCAAACACACCCTGCAGATTTATATCTTCTACTGCAATATCCTCCCAATTGGCCCCACGCCCCCAAAGAGCAAGGTGTGTTTGGCTTTGGAATAGCTGTGTTTGGTTTTAGAATAGAGTGCCCTGTGTTTGGTTTTAGAATAGATGTGTTTGGTTTTGGAATAGAATGCCCATGTTTGGCTTTGGAATAGCTGTGTTTGGTTTTGGAATAGAGTGCCCAGTGTTTGGTTTTCCAATAGCTTTGTTTGGTTTTGGAATGGAATGCCCATGTTATCCAGTGCTAGAATAGGCAGATAAGCAGAGTGGCCAGGAAGGAAAATGACAGTCACGAACCTTCTCCACATCAGTCTCCAGGATGCCCGTCCAGTAAGCCACGTATTGCTTCTGTGTTCCGTGATGTTTTTAAATCCAGGCGATGGCGCAAAGGTTTCTGTATGGCAGAAAGATTAGCGAGATCAAGGAAGACATGTAATGGACTCGCCGTGGTGTTACTCTCAGTCGCGGTCATCTTCGGGTCTTTTTTGGAGGCGGCTGGGACCGCCGTGGCTGCTGCGGCTAAAGACGGTGGAATCACGACCGCCGGTGCAACAGGAGCCTCCACGGCAACTGGCGGCGGAAATGCGAACTCGATTAGCGCCTTGTGGTGGGGGGGAGTTGGGAGGCGTCGCAGACGTGTCGGGTGTCGTGGTGGTGATAGAGGAGGTGCAGGGTACCGGCAGATCCCCCCTGATGCGGTCGCTGGTTGTACTGCAGGGAATGCATTGACTTGCTCGAGAAGGTCGGGGGTGGCAACAGGCGCAAATCTGGACGCCAACGATCGGCGAAATCCACGGAGATTTGGACAGACTCAGAAGGGGTTTGTCATCTGTGGGGACGAGATGAAAGGGGTTAGAACGCGAAATACGTGAAGCTGAGATTCTTACCATAGGAGGCATCTTGGTCTGTACCTTCGGCCGCACGTTTCTGTCAGTAGGAACCTCCTCCGACTCCCGTTTAAGCGACACCTGGCCCGATTCCTCCTTGAGGGCCTGATCGGGTGCGCCAGGATTTCTATAGAATTCTTTCTAGAATTTTTGTTGTGCATGATTTTTGTCCCTAAATTATCCTAGAATCTCCAATATGACAATTCTATCAACATTTGAGCAGCAAGAGAGGCAGAAAAAAAAGTGGTGTACAATATTCCCCAACATTCTGGGGATCGTAGGTTGATTCTAGGTTCACCTCTAGAATGTGGTGAGTATTTTCAACCTCTGTCTTTTCTTCCACTTGTCTCATCCATATTTGAGGAACCATATGTATTTTCCATTCTAGGATGGTTTAGGGACGAAATGTGTGAGAAAAGTAGACAAGATTCTATCAGATTCTGGCAGAAAATTCTAGATCACCCGATCAGGCCCTCAGTGACTGCCTTGGCGGCGTCGCCGTGATTAGAATACCAAGAGGACTAATTGAGGGTAGCTAGGGTCATCGCCTTCCAGTGATTGGCGCAGAGGCGTAGCTCCGGGAAATTGCGCGCCATCTCCTCACAGTATTCCCGCGTGACGGTAAGCGTAGCTTCCCCCCATTTAGCTGGCGCTAGCCCGCGTTTATGGAGCCCGGCCCATGTACGTCTGGCATGGTCACGTATGACATTGAGCCGAAAACCGTCGATTATACCGCCGTCTTCGGTTTCGATGAATTTTGCGGTGACATTGATGCCCTGTGATGCGAGGGAGCCGCCGCAGGGGGTTAGGGGCCTTGTTGCGCGTCGATTTCTTCCCCTTGAGGTCGAGATCCCAGGCGGATCGGAGCCAGAAGTGGACATTGGGGTAGTCTTCATGCTGCGGAGGAGCCAGGGGAGCCGCGGGAACGGGTCCTTGCGCGAGGAGTGCTGGACCATCCGGCACCGGGAGATTGAACGGGTTGGACAGCGTGAGTAGCATAGGTACCGCATTGACAAGTTCACGGTATGCAGCTCTGTCGAGGGAAGCTCTGAGACTCATCAAAACTGACGACACGAAGAGACATACCGGATTGCCTCGTTCTCGGCATGCAGCGCGAGATTTTGACTGGCGATCTGCTGCAGGCGACGTTCAAGCTTCTCATTCTCACAGTTGAACTGGAACGAGGAGTGTTGCTGTCCGTATGAGGAACGTCCCGAGAGGCTGAGACCAGATGAATTGGCAGAGCTTTCGGACCTCCAAGAGTCCATGTCCGGGCTGGAGGAGCGTGTATGCATGTCGCTGTAGCTGGAGAGGCCTCCGAACGGCACCATTGGGCTCGAAAGTACCAAGTCCTCGGGGATGTCCATGGTGCTGGAGACAGCTCAATGCACTTCTCCGGGTTGTACCAGTCTGTACACAACCGAAGTGCTTGCCACATATTTTCGGTATTTTGTGTACAGACTGGTGACGAGTCTACCCTAATTCGAGTGTGGGCAACATTTTGTCATCTCAATACATCGGTTGAGTCAAAAAAACCTCGCCCCAATTTTCGGTCAGTCGGGAGCAAAAGTGAATCAAGAATGACTATTTCTGCCAACCCTTGGCGCCATAAAAAGAATTTTTAACAAAAAGCGTTAGCTGGACATGCATTCCGCGACGACAGCCATCATGATACAGCTATGAACAATCACGACCAGCACAACCCCGATTCTTTTAGATAGCAGAATATTAACCCTCTAGTGCTCAAGCGGGCCCGAGGTTCTTGCACGAGCCGTGAGTCAGCAAACAAATTGCTACCGCTTTTCCAGGGTGCCCCAAAAAAATTCCAAAGCGTGAGAAGTCTTCCACCGACGCGGGGCCACCGTTTCCCAAGGGCTGGAGCCAGAAACGACCCTGGGAGTCACGTTGTGGCGATCTTGGTGGCAGTTACGTTCTCATCAAGGCAAAAATGCTACAGCCAGTATTATGAAGGGACTCTCAGTTCAGAGTTATAGAGCACGACAAGTCAACCAAACGAAGCAGTAACAAAATTAATCAATCTATTTGGCAAATGCCGCCAATGGCCAGAAGTGCACCACCATGCGTCGCTCGTTCGTAGGGTGCATATTCAAAATTCAAACTTGTGAGATTGGACGACCTCCTGGGTGTCGCCGGGATTCCAGATTGAAGTGAGGTCGAATTGGGTCCCGAGCGGTCTTGGGATACTCAAGTAGTCAAACGCCATTTGTGAAAGCGTTGGGTATTGGTGCCGCTTCTCCCACCACCACTTCAACGGGTGTGACGTTGTCTCGGGAGGATCAGCAAGATACAGTTCAAGCTCATCCTTTGCAGGCTGAGAGCCTGACGCAACAGAAATATCCATAAACATAGAAAAGTCGTTGTTACTCTCGACGACTGCTTCCTGGCGTCGGAAGCATCAACATCCAACAGTTCAAGTCAAAATGATAATGCAGAAACAGCCAATCATAGCCTCAGAGAAGCGTTCATGGGTTCATTCTTTGGGCGCAACTGAAATCGATAGCAGAAACAGCCAATCATAGCTTCAGAGAAGAACCTTGAGCCGAGGCGCCAAGACTGATGCGAAGATATCAGGGTGCATTTAGTAGTTGACACTTGATGACAGGGTGTGCCTGGAAAAAAGAAGGGAAGCCGAGGAAAAGAAGCTGAATTTCCAGAGATGTGGTAACGATGATGCACTGGGTGGGCAAAAGGACAATTTTTAGGGTGATGGATGACGTCATTGAATTGATGAAAAATTATGGGAAAAGAAGACCCGTACCAAGGATTGAACCAATGACCTCCAGAATACATATAAAGCAGAGCACTTTCCAACTGAGCCAAACTGCCATTGTAATGTGCTGCCCTGCAGCAGTATGGTACTGTACCTTTGCAGACCTCTGAACCTCCCAAGGTATCCCAGAGGTATGGGAGGTTTCAACAGAGCCCAACCTCTACCTCTACCTCCTTGTATCTTACCTGTGACCTTTAGAGGTATACCTCTACCCCTGGGGATCCTTAGTGAATACGCAGTGGATGTAAACGGACCAACGGCGCCACCAAATAATCTCGGGTGGGGTGTTCCATTAGCTACGCGTAATTTTATAAAGAGGCTGTGGAAAGGTTTCCATGGTTCTGGGTCGTTTGGTAGATGATACCCTTAACGCATTTGGGAAGATAGATACTTTTCAAGAGTTTCCACTTTGTCCGGCAAACTGCTATGCGGGTGAAATTTGCATTTTATGTCCCCGACTTTGGGTTGTCCGAGCGGTGGCTCATAACAATTGATAGGGCCAGAGGAGGATGTTCTTGAGGCATCACTAAAGACATATGCTCAAATGAGGACATGAGCTTA
This sequence comes from Mycena leptocephala, assembly GCA_029378395.1. NCBI lineage: Eukaryota > Fungi > Basidiomycota > Agaricomycetes > Agaricales > Mycenaceae > Mycena > Mycena leptocephala. The sequence continues at coordinate 8,956 of JARJLF010000705.1, read as the reverse complement.
GATACGTTAGGGTCCGAAAATTGCGAGAAGAACATGGATTGATCATTGAGTCTGTTTTCTGCGTCACTAAAAATTGGTATATCTTTCTAAGTTGTCAAATCCAGAAAACATTGTTGCAGAAACTCAATAGCCATTTTGACGTTGCTGGAGTTCGAAAGACAATTCCACGAGAAGTTGCTGACCAATAAATCCTGAACAAGATGGCAGACGATGCCAACAAATATCGCGGTACTGAAACTACACTTATATCTCTCAGGGTTTTACCCCACGACCTCCCTTAAATGGGCGGAGGTCTTTTGGCCGAAAACCCACACACCGCGTAGTAGATAGCAGCTAACTAGCTGCATAGGCCATAAATGGCCTGATTACTAGTATAAATACATTGATTTCATCACTTATATCTCTCAAAGCACAAACAACACACCAATCGAAAGTCGCTGGCATTGGTTCCAGGACCAATGTTGCAAGAATCCCTACCTCCAAATCACCAAGGGACGTGATGAAAAACTTTTCAATCCGAATAATCAAATCCACGTGTATGTCATGATTCTCCAATGGAATGAAAACTTGTGCATTTATTTTCTTCCAGACATCTGTGTAATTGGATATGGCCTCCCATAATCCAAGGTGAACTGGATCATTTCACAGAGTGATGGAACTCGCACGTTGTCCGCCGTCAGCGCAACAAATTGATGCCATCGGAAGTGTTCCCCAATGAGCTCTATGCACACCCTGAGTACTACGGTGGCCGCTGCTTTGCAATCCCAGTCAAGGTATTCTTCAGCAAAACAACATCGTAAAAGCAGAGAAAAGAGGGAAGACGAAGGGGGAACGGAACGTACGACTTGGGAGGAACACAACATGTTGCAACTTGACTCACTTGCAGTGGCGATACATTCGAGGTTGGGTAACTGTCTGTAGTAAATATTTTTATTTCCGTCCTCCCTTGCTCTGGCTTGAGACCTAGCATGCAGTGCCGTAGTCAGAACCTCTCGGCCATCATCACCGACGTGATTGATGGCATCTCCGAGGCCAACAAAGTCGAACACTGACACCGTCCCAAGCCCAAACGAGCCTCAGTAAACCATTTACCGCACCGATTTGGCTGCGCACGCGAGGACAAGTTGTAACTGTATTAATTTTCATGTGCTCTTTGATACATGTCTACAACGGGAATACAGAGATTACAGTATTGTGGTCCATACTCCTTGCTAACGTCGGCCGCCTTTAATAAGTCTTGGGACACATATAGCTAGGATCTTGTCATCTGTACAACCAACCACAAGTCTGCGACGATCTCCGTGGGACCACCCCATTGGCGGATTCGTATCTGTGAAGCGTTAAGAAGCAACCGAGGACTTGACGAGCGGATCAGCGCAGCGGAAATCTGGTGATTTCCCATGCATAGCATTTTGAGTTCTCAGGAATACTTTGCCTCGTCCTCGTTCAAAAGTGGAGTGGGTACGGATTTTTTGATGAAATTTGGTTCGTGGACGTGTACATCACAATGGTTGCTCACCGAGGCTTCAAAACAGCAATTTAATGCCTGGAGCACTCGTGGGATCATCAGCTGCTAACAGAGGGCTTCATCCTAGGTCTATTGACTCATCAGTATTCTATATTCTTCGGGGAGTTACTGACAGCGCATGCAGTCACTTCGGAAAGAAGTCGGAGGACTACAGAGTTGATGCACACCCACAACACACAATTGGAGGAACGCTTACAGCAATGTTTACACTGTCGTATATGGGGTGGCGAGCATTGTACAGAGACCTGCAAACCAGAACCAACTGGGAAAGGGACCATTTATTTCCACGCCTTTCCAGACCGATTGATCACCAATGGTTGAGGCGTCTGGCCGACGTCGATCCAAGAGGCAGACAGCAGCGAGCACGAGTTCACTGGAACCTTCCCAACAATTCCCCTACACATATAAGTCCCTCTTTCCATTTACATCGTGATCGACCTTCCTACAGCCCAGACTGAGGTTTCGAAGGTGCTTTCTTCCAATTACCTTCGGACTGAGCTCATCCAAGCCATTCTCGATTGAGTTCTTCCGAAATCGCCCCTCGTCTCTTACTGATGTAGCCTTATTTTCTTTACTTGCTTGAACACTTCACGGATTTTTTTCATAACAGCCATTTGATAATTCTACACCATGCATCTGAATGTTGTTCTTGTGATCACCTGCAAATGCAAGCAGTTTGGTGTTCCCTGCACCATGTCCTATTATCTGAAGGACCTGTTCATTCTTGTGTAAAGTCTTACGATACCAGCTGAAAGATGAGGAGGGGAACTCCATTGGATTTAATGTGGGCCATCTTGCGTACACCCGAATAATTCACCTGTTGGGTATATATAGGTGGAGATTGGCGCAATCCGCCCAATGGAGGAGAAAAGATTTGAAAAAGATAATACTATAGGCGGAGTCGAGCTTCGAGGATGGTGGTAGTGAGTCCGGTTAGATACAGATGAGCCAGATCAATGAAGAGCGGGAGGCCATGGCCCGGACGTTGTGCAGGTAGACATTGTGGTGTGGACGAGAGAGCTGCGGAACCCTCATGCATCTTGATTGATGGAATGATTGCACGCCTGCGCAAACAACCGCTTGCGTCCCAAAATGGGAAGTTTGCGGATTTGTTGGGCGCGTGGGTCGCATTGGGAGCGGCCTCAACGAGGAATTGTTTCAACGCTGACGCAAGTTTCTGTGTGCTAGATCACGAATATGGAAGCGGATCAGGGCCACAGAGACACGTTCAAGAGATATGGCCACAGAGACGCGTTCAAGAGATATGGCCATGGGTTGGCTCAAACAAACCTTTTTTTTGGGAGGGCATTGAGTACAAGTGGAAGAGACCAAGAAGAGAAGTCACCTTGGCAACCTCTGTTGACAGCTCTCAGCACGTGACAGCTGATGGTGCCTAGCGGTGCGCGAGGGGGCCGGGCCGGCCAAGCCGGGACCTAGGAGGATAACCCTTTGAAGTCACATATGTCACACCATCACACGGACCGATTTCTCCGGCAACTATTTTCTGTGTATCCAACTGTAATACCGCTATTAGAGCACTCCTGCAACAGCCAAAATTTGGTTTTTTTTATATCAAGTGGTCTAACGTTTCACATTATGGAGCTGCCAAGCTCCACACAATTTTTGGTTTTTGAGAAATCTCCGTGGGCCACACACCGTCATTTTACATTGTGGAGCAATTTTTGGAGCTTCGTTTTTCTCATTTCTCGCTTAGTTTTTCAGCATAAATTTGTTTTACATCAGTTGCAGGACTGCTCTATTAAGATTGTTATCCTCGAAACCGCGAACCTTGTACAGCCGTTTCAGAAAAAGAATACGGGTTTTGATGGAGTGGCGCTCTTCGATTGTGGTTACCTTTATTTGAGACTGCGTCTGCTTCTGCTCCACCTTTGAATGGCAGGGCTGTGCTGATGTCAGCCCTATGTTCCCGAAGTCGACAGACTTGGGCGTTATTCGATAAGATGAGGAACCCATTTACAGCGGGGAGAGGATGGAGAGTGGATAGGTTTATGGATGTAAAAGTTGGGAGTGCAGCGGACGTGTTCGGGCTATATAATGACGAGGTGTGGAGCAGAAGCAGGCTCAATGTCAAACAGATGTAAGCAAAAATCGAGCAGCACCACTCCATCAAAACCCGTATTCTTTTTCTGAAACAGCTGTAAAATAGTCTGATTGGAAATCGGGGTTCTTGTCGGAACCGACACGATAACGCATCCCGCGGTATGAGGCAGTGTACTGTTACGGAGCTGAATCGTTACCCCCTTTCTTCCACGCAAATACGCCATGAATTGTCTTTCAAACCTCCTCAGCGTCTTCTTGGCGATTGCCTACGGCGTTGCACATAGTATCCTTGCAAACGTCCTTGGACACGCCATTCACCGGAGTTTGGCCCGAGTTTTTCGCCGCTGGTATTTGGATAATACAACGTGTTTTGGCCAAGTATTGGCCGAATATTTGCGGAAATATTACCGAGACAATATTCGGATAAAACAAGATGTATTAGCCTGATATTGGCCGCATATTCACCCCATTTCAGCAGCCCATAGCCTCATTTTGGACTCAAACATTTTTTTTGACACCGTCACACACCGTTTGCACCGAAAGAAATTGTCCTCAAATTCTTTTACTTCGACTCAGTCATACCTAATCCATGCCAATCGTTGGTTGCATCCCGCCGACTGCTCCGTTCGTCCTAGGCTCGCACCTCGTCCATATATGAACAAATGAATTTAATGAGAGTCGTATCTGCATCAGGCCTCAGACCTTGTCCAGGCATCTGAGGCCTACAACCGACTCAAAAATATTCCTCACATAGACTCCATAATTACTGGAAACCAGATCTAAGATCATGAAATTCCAGAACCCAGACTCTTGAAAGATGCGCGAAACCATGGCAGGTTTATTCACATGATCAGGTAGGAATAGTGTGTACGTAATCGTTCTCACGCCCGATCCGGACCTGTTGGGTTGCCAAATAGCAAAGTTCTATTTAGCAACCCCCGACGTGACTGAACCCGGACCAGGAGAACATCACGATCAGTGATATCGTCTCACTTGTAATATATTACCCTTCATGAAATTATTTAATCGAGTCTCATTATTTCATCGCAGCCGAGGAAAGTACATGGGGTTCTTAGGTACGCGTGCAGCAGTTTCTCCTGATTAATCAGCAGCTGATGCAACCGGCTGGCTGCAGGCGCGACCTAGGGAACTGCTTCCGTCGCAGGGTATGTGCTTCGATACCACTTTTAATTGTACGGTCCAGACCCATCATACACCGCCAATCGAGTCCGTGGTTTATCAAACGTTGTCGACTAACGTTACGAAAATGTGCCGGAAAACATTCGGAACAGGTCGGTTGAACACTGAAAAAATGTTGAAAACGAAACGTTGCAGGAAGATTGCGAAAATCGTCCTGCCAGGATCTCCTTGTCTCGTTGCTTCCTGAGGAATGCTGCATCCTCCTCTGTCTTTGGAGGATGGATCCTCGTCCCAGGAAACCGGGTATGAGTCAAGAAATTCAGCCCAGGGCCAGAAATCTCGCAGACCGACTTAATGAAAGGTTGATTGGGGTGATCATGTATGTAGGAGGCTCTCGAGGACGTCTCGTACATACCCCGAGGACGTCCACCTTGATTTGGAGTGATGATTTTGAAAAGCTGTCTATCGTTGCCGAACCGGCAGGAAACTGATGACCGAAAGAGGGGGACGGGGGAGAGGCTTTGCGAAAAAGGTTGCGTTGATGCACGGACTGAAAGCAGACACGTCGGGGTCAAAAAAGAAGTTGCGGAGGTACCGGGTCCTGGCGCCGAGAAAAAGCCTTCCCACAATTCCACTTGCATAGGAATGGCTTTTCCTCGGTATGCGAAATAGCCACATTCCGGCGTGCGCTGCTTGGAATACCCTCGGGTCCCGGTGGATCATATAGAGGGAGTCCTGAAAATTGAATCTGAATCTGGATCAGGAAATGCCCAGAATTGGCGTCCCCAAAGTTACATAATAGGGTGAGTTTCGTTCTGGGCTGACTTTCTGGAGATCATTATGGTAGGCTTGCTTGAGCTGCAAAAGCAGAAAGACCCGCTGTGATTTCAACGCCACATGCTCTCAATGCAGGTAAGTAGCAAAGATACGATCACCGCCTTTTCGATAACCGTTCCCTCTAGTAAACGGTCTGGGATTTGTGAGCGCCCGGAGCGAGATAAATCGGTAACCCGGTCTAAGAAGGCCCCCGGACTCGCGAACAAGCAACCGCCGAGATCGGTGAGTGGTGGAAAAAACTAACCTAGCGCTGCCAGGTGGTCTAATGATTGCACTGACAGAAAGGATTGATCTTTTGGAAGTAACCATCTTCGGGTGGACCTTGCCAAAGAAAAATGTTGAACGACCTAACGATGATCTGGAGGAGATCCAGAATCCCTGGGCCGAAGCCCTGATCCGCAATCAAAGTTATGGTACATCGCAGTCCACTACATACGAATATTTGCTTTCAATTTACGATACAAGGGCAGTGGCAACGGCTAGGGGGTCCGCCAGGGGTGAATTTTCGAGACTGGACTAACTTACATGAATTTCTATTGGAAGTAGTATGTTCCGCACCAGATGTGCCATCTGTAAACCGACAATTGGATTGCGCTGGGCGACTTTTCTATTTATTCCCTGAACGCCCCGTGAGCCGCGCCATTTTCGAGTATTTGGATCGGCATGGACAGGGATAAGGGAGCACTTGACAGATTTAAGGTTTGCTGCCATCAGCCGCCAGTTCTGCACCCAGGACGCGCAAAAACGGCCATGTACACGTCGTGCGAGGGAATTTTGCAATAGATTTTTGCGCTTGATAAAAGTTGCAATGTACTATTACAATTAAGATGGGAAGTCGAGATGAAGATGAGATACAGGTATCTCGAGCTTCAAGTTCCCGCCCGCGACCGCCGACCTTAACCGACGGTAAGCTACGTGTTAAAGACGTCCCGGACTTGTTTCACAGAGATGCCACAATAGGCATTGGCGTGAGCGATAGTCGTTCGTTCTGCGCAATAGGAATTCAGTTTTCGTTCGCGCCATCAATAGCTGTTCGTGAATGCCTACGCTAATAAAGTTGTCATTCGGTGTGGCGGGATAATTCCCAGTGTCCATCCACCCCATTAGAGAGGCCCAGTGTCTGCCTCGACGGATTGACATCGTGGGAACAGCTTCAATTGTGTCCAGCGGGATTTTCGTCGGTAATTGTCAAACCATTTCACCCTTGCCACTATTGAATAGTTAGATCATAGGTGTTGTCTCTTGTTGGAGATTTCCGAAGAACCAACTGGCCGCTCAACAGTGAGTTTTTCTCCCTGCCCAATCTATCGTCTCACATGTGCTCCAGTTCTGACTTCGACTCTCGAGGTCTCCCTGTACCCAAGAGACAGTGTCTCCAAAGTCGGACCACACGCCGCGCAACGCTGAGGGGCGTTCAATCTGCATAAAAGCTGAGAAGATAGTCGGCGATTGGGGGCCTAAAGGGATGCGGGATAGCAAACCGGCGGGATCAACCTCGTGAGTGCTGATGAATCTGAAACGCGCCATCTGGACCAGTGACGTGGGTGGTTGAAAGGACGCTGAGAGGCGTCTCCACCACAGCTGGGATGACAGAATTCGGGATGTTGTTGACCCCCACAGACTACTCGGGCTTCAGGTCCAGTGTCGTCGATCCTTTGTGCCATGCGGACATCGGGGAACCTCGATCGGAAGTATGGACGTACTTCCGAGGGGAACCTGCGCGTTCTTGCAGCTTCGATTCTGGTTTCGTATGTATGGGTTTTGCGGCTGGTCTGCAAGCTGAGTGCTCCTCAGTGGTGAGTACTCAGTCTCTCTGCATGCTTCCACGACTTGCTAACCGTGTCGCTGTTCCGTTTTTTTCCCCACCCACCTGGCCTATACCCATGGGCGAGATCTGGAGATCGCAGAGGCAAAGGAATGGATTGGCTGAGTCCCTCATACATGCAGAGGCGACAGCACAGGACACCCTCTAAACTGGCTGGCCGAAGGCTGGTGAGTCCTGTTATATCACATACCTGCAGCCATTCACGAACAAATCCAGATAAGTCGGATACTGTGCAGTCAATGCCTGGTGAGTCATCTCGAGATATCTAACTTGTATTTGCTTGCTCACTCAGAATGATTAGTTGGACAAACTTATGGCAGTTCCACAATAATTAACGGTATTTGTCATATTAGATGGATCTAGGTCTGAGTTATGGCTCATCATTGGTCATTAGTTCATGGTGGGGTTGGGGGTCTCGGAGGCCAAGGTTAAGGAATGTGGTGGTCATGGTGGAACAGGTGAAGGACCCAAGTTCGATATCCGCCCCAGCAATGTCACTCTCACAGATCCCCATGCAATTAGTATGCTCTTCTGTGGCCTGTAAAATTTTTGAAGCTGATGAACCAATTCAAAGAATTGCAATTCATCAAGGAGAAGCTCGCTGGCCATGTTGCAGCACAGCATAAATTTACAGATAAGAGCAAGAGTCTTTGTGCGCCCGATACTCGTGTGGATATCCAAGCAGAGCTTATGCGATGGCTTTCACCACAGCCTTCCAACCGGGAACGTATCTTCTGGATCACAGGCATAGCAGGCAGCGGAAAATCAACACTCTCTGCGACAATTGTCGACAATCTTCACAAGAACCACACACCGGTCGCAGCTCAGTTCTTTATTTCTCGTGAAATTCCCGAAACAGTTGATCCAAGCAAGATCATTCCCACAATTGCAAAGCAGCTCGCCGAATTCTCTCCAGCTGCCGCAGGCATTATTCATAATGTGTTGGAGCGTGGCTTCCCTCCTACTAGGAAAAAGCAAGTAGAGGAACTTCTATTAGCTCCTATCCGGAACTCTGCAGATCCGGTCGCATGGTCATCATTCTCATTGATGCACTGGACGAGCTCCGGGATGCTGCTGAGAGCGTAATGGAGATCCTGTCACCAATTGCACCCAGGGACTGTGACCTTCCTGATAATGTTCGCTTCCTTGTTACTTCTCGACCAGAGCACTGGGCCGATATCTCTGGGTCTAAAACTCTTGAGCTCGTGGTGTTTAAGCAGCGTCCCCTCATGACAGAATCATCTGTGTCTGAAGTTCACAACTTCATCGTTGCGAGGATGCAGAAAATTACACCAATGGGATGGGATGATTGGCCAACTCAGGACCAGTTGTTGGAGTTATCTGGAAAAGCAAATGGCCTATTTCACTATGCCGCAACCGCTCTTCAGTGGATTGGGCAGCAGATTCGCCAGTATGGGAAGGCCTCTCAAAAACGGGTCTTCAATCATTTACCCAAATGGGTATTGGTCAGCTTGAGGATCTATACAGGCTTATTTTGACCTCGTTCGAGAACATAGATGATCCAGTGCAGGATGCAGACTTGCGTGCGAGTCAACTACGTGGCT
>JARJLF010000704.1:0-144848 GCA_029378395.1 Mycena leptocephala | reverse complement strand
CCTTCTCACCCAATGCCAAGAGAATTGTGTCTGGCTCCAATGACTACACTGTGCGCATTTGGGATGCAGAGACTGGAGCTGCACTCAGGGAGCCACTGGAGGGGCACACCGATCAGGTCACCTCAGTTGCCTTCTCACCTGATGGCAAGAGAATTGTGTCTGGCTCTGATGACAAAACTGTGCGCATTTGGGATGCAGAGACTGGAGCTGCACTCAGGGAGCCACTGGAGGGGCACACCAATTCAGGTCACCTCAGTTGCCTTCTCACCTGATGGAAGAGAATTGTGTCTGGCTCCGACAAAAACTGTGCGCATTTGGGATGCAGAGACTGGAGCTGCACTCAGGGAGCCACTGAAGGGGCACACCAATCGGGTCACTCAGTTGCCTTCTCACCTGATGGCAAGAGAATTGTGTCTGGCTCCTGGGACAAAACTGTGTGCATTTGGGATGCAGAGACTGGAGCTGCACTCAGGGAGCCACTGGAGGGCACACCGATTGGGTCATGTCAGTCAGTTGCCTTTCTCACCTGATGGAAAGAGAATTGTGTCTGGCTCCTGGGACAAAACTGTGCGCATTTGGGATGCAGAGACTGGAGCTGCACTCAGGGAGCCACTGGAGGGGCACACCGATCAGATCCTCAGTTGCCTTCTCACCAATGCCAAGATAATTGTGTCTGGCTCTGATGATGAAACTGTGCGCATTTGGAATGCAGAGACTGGAGCTGCACTCAGGGAGCCCTGGAGGGGCACACTGAGTCAGTCACCTCAGTCAGATTCCCACCTGATGGCAGGTCTATTCTCTCTGACTCCAATAATTGCACATTCGTCCATGGAATGTTGATGGTGTTGCCAATGGCCCATCTCTGCAATGTTCCCCTTCTGCAAGTGGATGGAGTTTACTCAATGTAGGTTCCTCTTCTATGCATACCTTCAGTATGGACTCATTCTCTATTCCAGCCTCTTCACACGAAATCCCCTTCTGTGCCTCTACATTGGCAAATACAAAATGGTTGGGTCTCTTGTCTCCCCTCGGAACTCCTTTTTTGGCTCCCTATCCCCTTAGGGTTGGACTGTGGTCTCCACACAACACACTTGTTATTGGCCAAGAACAGACCTGCCTCTCATATGACAAGTTTGTATATGGTGCAGACTGGGCAAAGTGTTATGCAGAAACCCTTAATAAATAATAAACATTTAGAACAATCTATCTTGGTTGATCCCTTTCCCATCATGCTCCATTCTTTGTCTTGTGCTATGGAACTGGCTTTTTCAACCACTCAGGTGATTACCCTCATACCCCTTCCTTTACTCCCCAACACCCATTTCTGCCTCTTTTAACCAGTGTGGGGCTCTAGCTGCGAGAAAATTATCCTATACCATTGATTGGCCATATACCCACTAAAACCCCTCTATCTTTGTCCAATCATCCAGCAGAGAATCCTCATCCTTAAGCAGGCCACTCCAGGTGTTCAACATCAGCCGCTTCTTCAGAGCAAGTGTACCAAATTTGACTTTGTCAGTGAGAATCTGGTCGCTTTTTAACGCTGAATTGATCGCGATGAGCCGTTGGTTATGGATACTTACTGTACTTAATGTTGTGCCGAGATTTTTGGTGACACGATTCACGCGCAGGTTCCAAATAAGATGCCAACCCACGGATACTAATATCACAAACAGTCCTTTTTCGGTTAGTAGACGACCTTTCGGGCACCTGAACTTCACAAGATGCAACTCAAGATCAATCCCCAGTTCAGGGTTGGCCAAGTATCGTATTTCTCGACCATAGTTCTCTTGTGAGGGTCCATATTATTTTTTGTTCAGGCGAGTTGCATTCCAAACTTTCTGTCACATCACAGACCTGGCATGTCCCAATTATTTCCAGGTGCTCAATATGGGTCCAGAAGTCTCCCACTCTGAAGGTGTTATGAACACATTTCCAATAAAACTCCCGACCGTCTTTGTAGAGTTGTAGATCGTATTGACTTCCAGATCATGGATCCGACGGTCTGTAGCCGCACATTTCGTCCACAGCAACGTATACGATCGAGATTTATGAAGGTGGATTTACGGTAGGGTCTCACCCGGAGGAGCGTATAATGTTCGTGAACACTCTTTGGGATCCCCGGGACAAAAATCATTCCTGGGTTTTCGAACATCAGATCAACCTCGGTGTCTAGTTCAACTGGTTCTATTATTTCGTTGGTTAAAACCTTAGCCAGGTTGTTTGAGACCTTCTTGAATTGGGTTTTGCCACTCTCTCATTCAGCATGGCTAAAGCGGCCTTCAAGGGCCGGAAGTTGGGGTCTAGGAGGTCATTCTCATATTTTGCCCTGTCCTTGACCAGGACTCGGGGTAAAAATTCAGAGGAGGAACATATTAGAAGGGGAGTATTCCTCTGGCTGTTCTGCAATATCAGTAGTAGGCCACCCAAGAGTGCTGTTGAAAATGTCAAAGGGATATCCTCTCGATCAAAGGTGAGTGAGAGCGTCATACCTTCCTGCGCAATGTTAGATACCCTCATGATATTTAATTCTATCCTCGGTTTAAACTCGCCGGCGTGAAAGATAGTTGGGTGTAAGAAATATGTAATAATGCTTGGTACCTCTCCTGATATTCGATACCTTCTGGCTGGGATTTCATTGAGTGATTCCTCAACGGCAAAGATACGAAACCCGCCTCCGATATTCTCCAACGTAAAATTCGCATCGAATGTATGACTCGATCTGCATCTATTGACATCTTGTTTAGTTGTCCTTCCTCATTTGTGAGGGCAAGCTCGTCACTCAGATCAAGACTAGGTATAGTTGGGTGTTTGCAATTCAGCTGTGTTCGTCTCGGAGCAGAGTGGGCATCCACAATTTTTCGTCCGATTCCGGAAGGATTTATCTGGTGAGCTGCCTCAGGATTGTTGTTCTTCGTCTTGCAATGGTAAGGGTGTCTTGAACTGTTCTAACTTCATGGTTCAATCTGAGGCACATTGCCGAATCACGTCGCTTGCTCGTTGATATTCTGATTTGTTCATACCGGGATGCCTCCAGATCGGCATCTGGAGTTTAACCTCGTTGGAGATTGACAACCCATTGAATTTCAGGTTGTACTTTCGGGCTGTCAAGATCATTCGCTAATTTCATCTGGTAGAGGTGTTCGATGGATATTAGGATATGGATAGACTGTAAGAATACATTCAGAATTTCCCCCGGTCTAATGTTCAGATAACTCTTCTCTAGGAAATCAGACAGGATGTAGTCCATGAAATAACACCACCGTAGGCGCTCACTTCCCTGTGTCAGATATGTTTGCAGGTTTCATAGATCAATTGCTTCATTTCAAGCTGTTTCAAAGCGGGTTTCCAACGGCGTCTAATCTGCGTCCCACTCCGAGATCAGTGTGCTACATACCGCAAATTTCATTTAATGAAATCAGTGGTTCATTATATTAGGCTCCCCGCAGAGCGGGCTACCTTGAGTTATACCTTCACATTTCCGAGTCAAAAACTGTTTCAAAGCGGGTTTCCGACAGCGTCTAATCGGCGTCCCGACTCCGAGGTCAGAGTGCTACATAGTCGCGGGGCCACAAATTAACCGTTCTTTAAAGAACTGTGTTGCGATTCATTGGATGTGTTTAACTTTTCTCCATTTGTCCGAATTCCCTTTCGTCTTGCTTTCGCTCTCGTCCTCAAACTTATCTTTCCCTTCCGGATTTCCATTAAAATGTAACTGAATTAGACCAACTGCGAACTGCGCCTACCTCACCGAAAAATGACAGTGCACAGCACTGGAAATTCTCCTCGCAGCAGTATGGCAGAGCTATCCCTTACCGTGGAGATCTCAAGACAATTATCGGACCTGCAAGCTAAATTTGGGTTAATATTCACTCACCGGATCATCCAACTGTACCTCAGCTGATCAGCTCGCAGTTGTCCGCAGAAGGACGCAGTTTCTCGCAGCAAATTCCCTGCTGTGCCGCAGTTCTTCACGTAGTAGCCCGCAGTTTTTCCGCACACAAAGGCCAGTGACCCCGTCTTTCTAGCCCCCCTATCCTTCTGACCCCCAAATCACGCCACGCTCAGTCTGGGTTTCTCTTCTACCGTGTGCCGCCAGTGGTCATCAAAACCGACCTTCTCGAATTATCACCTCAATGAGCTGAATCGCGGACTGCTCGTGATCGTTAAGACGAACTCCCTACCCCCCTCAATTCCCCTCAACCTGCTATCCATTTTTGATTAATAAACGCAGACCACACCTGGTCCCCTCAATATGAATTCATCTGTCGTCCTGGTGCGACAACTCATCTGGGGTGTCTTTTGGACTATGGAATACTGCCAGGCATCAATATCAATTAATTTCCTGCCTTTATTCATGCTTTAGGTTGATTGTTGTACATGTCGCCTTCCTCCAACACCAATCCGATTCAATGTGTTCAGCAGGCAAATCTCTGATCTCAAGACTTTGGTCGGTTGGTGCTTGGGTATGAGTTATTCCTTTCGCACACGCATCTCCATTATTTCCCTTGATTTCCTATGTACTGTCTGTGTTCAATATCTTGTAGTTATCATTACTTTAATGCAGATAATTATCCCACACTCACTTCGACGCTTACGACCCTAATCTCCCGGAGCGAAGCGAGGATCCGTCTTATTGCTTTTATTCGGACATACCTTCAGGCGGTTTCGAGTGACCTCGCGTGCGGGCCTGAATTAAGACACGGTCGTGCTTTTTGCTCCAACTCCGGCTCGGCGTAGCGGCGGCGGCGTGGTGTCGACAGCGAAGATCTAGAGTATACGAGCGAAAAAGGAATGGAAAGGATCAGTCACGCCACATACCATGAACATATCATATCGCATTGGCAGGTAGATCTAGAATCCACATAATTGAATTAATACGAGTTCTACGGCAGGCAGAATAGAAAGTCTCAACAACCGAAAACGGAGTGAAAGCGGGACTCATGAAACGAACAGATAAATCCCCAGACCTGCATGAGACTCGGAACCGTCTGCACGGGATGCATGAATGTCATTGAAAACTGCAGTACTGGTATCTGCGCGGGATCGGCATAAAAATAAGTGAATGGTAGATATTAAGCTGTTGAACCTTGCAGCTGCCACGACCGACTTGAAATACTCATTGTGCGCGCGATCTGGAATGAAACGCAGAGCAGATCGATGTTACGGCTATGTACCAGCTTACGAGAAGAGACGGGATGGGTTATATGGCATACGATGGACCGAAGTAAAATTCAAAACGGCTGCGCAACAAGTCCGAGTCGGCATTGAATGGCGCGGAATGGAATGGAAGAAATGAACCGGGAGTGCGTTGTACGTACCTTAATAGCGGGGACTCCGGAACTTACGACGTGGAACAGAGTCCACGCGAGTTGTGAAAAAAAGAAACTGGATGGAGTCGAATCGAGTCGGTGTTGTACGAGATTAAGATGGAACGTACTCAAGTACGTGGGTTTGTGATGCAGGGAGTTGCGGAATTCGAGTCCGGTCAGCCGTGGATAATATAGATTCAGTGCCAATGGCGAACATTACGCATACGTAGCGTAGAAGAGCTGAAACATGATACGTAGAGGAATAATTACAAGATCTGGAGTGAAGTCAGTATTGGATATTGAAGAGTGGCGGCCTCTGCGCGAGCGCGGGTCAATTCAATCAAAGAAAGAAAACCGAGCGTGTGAGATTCGCGTTGGAATAAACTGGGAGAGATTCGACAGCCCAGGAATACCAACATACCGATTGCCTGAACCAACTCCGACCGTGGTATCCAGGCCGGTGTAAGGCAACTGTACTTGAATGCAATTCGTCCTTACTCTCGGGAGCCGCCGGTGCGTGCCCAGAAAAACGTCCGGATGGCCTCCTGCCCGGCAGGAGTGGACCACTTCGAGCCTTGTGGGATCATGTGGTTCTGGTCCGAGTCCCCGGTAAGCTCATCGTGAAACTCCCAGCCTCCAAAGCGCTGACACCATCGAATGCGGCATCGCAACCAGCGAGGTGGACAGCCAATGTTCAGCACAGGCTGGCGCGCGGCCGGACGAAGGCGACGAACCGAGGCGATCCAACAAAGAAACGGAAAGGTGTGGAAATTCTACAAAGACAACGATGCGATATCCATCCTATGGAGTTCAGTGAGGAGTCTGGTGGAGGTGGAGTACAAACAAATTTGTACCTGTGGGTCGATGGTAATACGGTTGTCGTGATATGCTTCGAGGAGGTCGGACGAGATTGTGAAGACGTTGTCAACGGAGATGCACTGCTCACGCGAAAAGGTGGATGGCTGCCGCGGCGAAACGGCGAGGTGAGAACAGAGGGACCAGCGAGTGAAAGCAGACGGACGGCAACAGCATGGGAAGAAGTGGTGGAATGATCCAGGTGATGCAGCCGGAGGGACGGCCAGTAAAACAGCACAACCCGCGGTCGCGCTGGCGGGCCTCGTTTGCGAGCTTCTCTGGGACAGGTTTCTGGTGAAACGATGAATGTAGTTGGAGAAACGGGGCGGAATTCGAATGCGCACCCCATATGATAAGCAGCGTGGTGATGATTGTCAGGGACGTCCCAAGTGGGTTCTGTAATGGCGAAAGTTGGTTTGGGCATGGTGCAGCCGACTGGGTACGGATATGGATTGCCGTTGAGGTCAAAGAGGGCGTAGCATCCGGGTGGCAGCGGGTCGCAAGAGTAAGAAGAAAAGTCTTTGTGCCGATCTCGCCGAGACAACGGATAAAGACGTCGGCACCAACGACAGCGATAGGACGGTAAAGCGGGAGGGCGGACGGGCCTGGCGCGAGCAGAGTGTCGAGCAAGGAGGCAGAGCCAACGCGAAAAATGGCGCGCGCTGACTGGGGTTACGTCGGAAATGAGCGCTGAACGGATTTAGATGGCATGGACGAGAAGGATGCACGGACCGCCAACGACGCTTACGAGTGGGGAGTGCGTATCCACGCTGCAGAGGAGGACGTCGGGGACGTACGGCGCCGTCCGCGGCGAAATCATAAACCCGGATCGACCGACCGTATGACGTGTCCTTGACCGGGATTCCCTGGTGGTGGTGGCAAAAGTGGCGTGTGGGAAAAGTTCATGCCGAGGTCCGGCAATGAATGCCGCAGTGCCGTTGTCTAGCAGTGAGCCTGCTAACAGCGACCTTGTCCGGTTTCAGTCGGATCCTCAACGGTCTTGCGATGCGATCCTTGCTATTTGAGAGCTGTCAGAGGCTCGGACAGAGACGGCCGACATTCCTGCTACACCTACATACCCCCGAGTACTGTATTATTTCATTCAATTCGACAGGGGGTGTGACGTGTGACATGTTGAACCAATTCATCACCTCGTCAAGCCCTAGATTTAGCGTGACAGGGACCAAAAATTCATCAAACTCCCCAATGCTTTCCAAATGATATAACGACCTCAAAAAGCTGGTTCTGACCATTTTCACATTGATCTGGGCTCCCGCACTCGGTATGACTACTTGTGCATGTTTTTGCACCTTAATCTTGGTAAAATCTTGCTGAAAACTCATGTTTCGCCAGAGAAATGCAATAGTACTGGCTCCGGACACTGTATTCTCACGTTTTCCCATTCAGAGAATATCTTTTGACCATTTTACGCGATTTTAGAGCCATTTTCTGGAACGACTGTGACATCAAAGATATTCGTCGACTACTCTTGTGACGTGTGACCTCAACCAAAGTTCGTCGTCGTCAGCTACCCCTGTGACGCGTGACCGACGAATTGAATGAGATAATACCTGGATAATACAGTACTAAAACCCAACTAAAACCGGTACTGTAGTAATCTGACCACCGTATGGGCCGTATCCATCTGGATGTCTGTTTAACCTGAAAAGATATTGCAAGTTTCTCAGAGTGGTCACTCAAGTCGACTGTTGCACTTTTCTGTGCAACGTTGCCTGTTTTTCAAGGAATATGACGAGCCTACATATTCGTTTAAATTTTTTATATTCATACCTCCGAAATGGTGAGGAGCCCTGGAATTCGTTTCTGGCCTGGGATTCGGGCAGGGTAGCAGGGTCAAAAGGCGGCAGATATTTGGTGGGCAGTGTAGGAGAACCAGAAATATTTACATAATCACACATACAAACTTGAATCCCCATATAGTTTCTAGCATAACCTCAGTGGACCTTCAGACTTGTTTCCTACTGATCAATTTCTACGGATTCGGTTTTATACTTGGTCGAGGCCCAAGACTCTTAGATGCATCATATGTACCGTTACCATCTATGAGAATGAACCGGTGTTCGGAGTTACTGCAGATGTCTATCAGTCGAAGTTCCAATGCTCAACGCGAATTTGACCTGCAGCTAGTGAGAGGTGGGCTCGAGCGTCTCCAAGCTCGGCAGTGATATCATGGCTCGATTTTATTGAAGCCACCGACACAGAGTTCGTTGATTCACCAACAACTCCATCCGGGATCTTTGGGAGAGTGCGTGAAATTTCATGTTGGGTCTGTGACACGGATTCCAGTCGCAGTCTGACTGAGGCAGCTTCTTTCAGGCGCGACGAACGCACGAAGAGTGGGTGGGTGCCCCCCCACATTTCCTTTGCTTCTATAGGATTGCCGCGCCGGAGCACGATATCCCCAATTCCAACCATACACTCCGCTCTGAGACGATGTATGTCCATCTTTGTCCCTCCTTCTAGAACCGCATGGAAGATATGGAGGGCGGTTTCATCGTCTTCCAAAGACAGGTGTAGGTCTGCAAGGCGTCGAAGAGCGTGTAATGTGCCCACGGGATTTTTCGCAATTTGCACAGATGCGAGATAAACCACTGCACAGCAGAAGGCGTCCATTGTCCCGTGCATTTTATGTACTGGGTCGGCGAGAGCTGCCAAGCAATCCCTCACAAGGGCGCGACCGGTACGGGTGCGAAGGCCCTTCGACAGACACTCCAAAAGTGCGGCACGGGAATTCTCGGTGTCGCCACAATAGAGCTTGAGCTGGGCGTCCAAAAGAGATGGGGTCAATATATCTGGAGAGACAAGTGTCATTTCCACGGTTTCCGAAGCCTTCAAGTTGGAAACGATATCCGCTACCTCGCTCTCCATGAGAATATCCATCTCCGCGACACTGCGGAGTGCATGAGCATGGTAGCGAAATGAGCATGATGCAGATGTCTTCTTAATGATCTGTGCGTATAGTTGTCGTACTTCCTGGTATTCGCTTTTTTGGAAGAGGATATTTCCACGTTTATCGAGAAGCAATAGATACTCTGTAGAGTTTTCCATTCCAACCGAAGTCAGTAACTCCTCTGTCTGCGCACAGAGCTCAAGGGCTCTAGTTAGATTTCCCATCCAGAGGTGGCCCCAGACCTCGATTCGGAGACAGAAATATTCCCAATGACTAGACCACATGGATCGCGCAATGTCCCGAGCTTTGTGAGCCACTTTGAATGTCCGATAAGGATCTTGGGATTTGTACGCAATTTGTGATTCGTATTCCAGACAAATCAATTGGAGGTCAATATCATTCGCTCGGTATGCCAAAGCGAAGGCGCGTGCATTGAATTCTGTGGCCTTGGAGATATCGTTGTAATACCGCCCCACGCTGTTGTAGAAAGAGACAGCTAGATTACCAGCGGTCAGTATAGGGGCACTTTATCGTAGAAATAACATCACCTTGTCTCACGGGGCGGTTTCCATCTAGTCTCTCCTAGACAGACGCTTCAACAATATTTGACGTCGTACCTCCGTTTGTTGAAGTCTGTTAGTAAGCGCGGGGGTCCGATCAGAGTAAAAACCTTGTTACATAATCATCGGAGTTTGAATTACTATGTATTCTCGTCGTTTTGACAGCGCAAGCCATTTTTCTCATTTTCTTTCTGGGCAGACTCACTATTAGTACATATCTGCGCTGATCTGCCTCCTAAGAACTTGCCGAAACATGCTTGAATTAGGATTTTAACACATGGTTCAAGACGACGTGACATGAATTTGATGTTTACCCATCGACTTTACCTCTTCCACAGCAACGTCAAATGGTACTCAAAAAATCCAAATAAATTTGGCCAATCACAGAAGATGTATCTCATTATGATTCTTCTGGTCCCAGGTCGCGCGACATAGAGCAATGGGCTCATTTCGTGATTATGTAATAAGCTTTTTACTCTGATCGGATACCTGAGCTTAAATCAGGACTAGTTTCCATCATTGAAGTACTGAAGATCCTCTTCAATTAACACGGCGGGATCTTGGATCAAGTGGTGGTATTCAGGTTTAGTAAGAATTTGGCTCGTGTATGCCCATCGCAACGCTGCATCACCTGTCGCTTGGATTAAATGAGGAAGTCTCTGGAAAAGTTGACTGTGGCCCTTCAACATGGCTCCTGAGAAAAGATCTAGTGTCATGATGCTATCCGCAATTGTGATCCATGCAGATTTCTCTTTCGTCAATAAGCCTTCCAGAAAGAGCTCATTAATGTTTCCGAGATGGCCAACCAGCTCCGTGGCGAGATTGCCGGAAGGAAGTAGATGCTTTGATTTCCAGACATCCAGCAGCTCTTGGAATTATACCCGAAGACGGCGGGACAGAGAGTGCGGGGGTGGATAGACACGCCGGATGTATTCGCGAACCGGGCTTAATGTTTTTAGGCGGCCCTTGACATCTATGTACGCCAGGGAGGTCCCGACCAAGACTGATTGGCATTGCCTAACATTAGGAATTGGGACTTTGCCTGCGATG
The DNA here is from genome assembly GCA_029378395.1 of Mycena leptocephala. Lineage (NCBI taxonomy): Eukaryota > Fungi > Basidiomycota > Agaricomycetes > Agaricales > Mycenaceae > Mycena > Mycena leptocephala. The sequence continues at coordinate 134,160 of JARJLF010000704.1, read as the reverse complement.
ATGTCCCCGAGCTTGATTCCGTCTGGGAGTAAGGAAAGGAGGGAGATGAGATTTTTGGCATGTGGGGACGAGGAGATGCGTGGACTGCTGAGTGAAAGGCTGATAGACTTCTCGAGATTGGCACGTTTGTCATGCCCATCTGAAAGAAGGGCAGTGTTTTCCGCCTGCCACCGAGCCAAAGTGGTCGAATATCCTTCAAATAACGCTATGTTGGCCATCAGGCTGACAGCGAGCGGAAGACTGCCCGAAAGATGCAGCAAGTCATCAAGGACAGATTCCTCACTGCTACCAGGCTCATCAGCCACATCAACGAATCTTCTCCGCGATGCAGAAAGGGAGAGAGGCTCCAGGGGAGGGAGAAATGGTCGATTTCATTTCACTTTCCCGGGTCTTTCAGCTCCTCTCATTGTGAGCTATACATCTATTAGGATTGGGGCGGAACCATATGACGGGTCGGCTCACCAATAATGCAAGGCTCGGAATATCCGCCAACAAAGATAAGAATTCTTCAACTTGTGCTCGAGGTTCAAATGGCTCCCACGGTGTCTCAAAATTATCGAGCACAACGAGGCATGGTCCGCATTGTCCAAAGTGGTGAACAATTGCATTCGACAGTCGAAAGGACGGTTCCAGTCCCAAATGTAAACCGATATTGGTCACCAAGTCTCCACAGGTGTTGGCCGATTCACAGGAAATGAAATGGCGAAGGTTGTATTTCTCCATTATCTCAGGATGGTGCAGCGCGGCCATAGCTAATGTTGTCTTCCCCATCCCGCCTGGACCGAGGATGGCTACCCGTGCAGGATCAGAGAGAAGGCTGTCAATGAGGTCCTTGAGCTCGGAATCCCGCCCGCGAAATATTTTCGGGGACGCGGGGAGTAGATAAAGAGAACCAGAACTGTGGGCGAACATAATGAGTGGCCGGCCATGAAATATCATTAAATTCACCTGGTATTCAACGAACTCGTTCCGATCTGATAATTCGTTATTACGAGGGACAAACTCGTGAATTATGCTCACCGAAGATGCAGTATCAATCGATCCATTTTGGGATGCTATTAATTCGAGGAGGTCTTGATGCCGCTTCTCCGTATCGATACTGAACTTCGCAAGAGCGCTTGCGGTTCGAACTCCACTTTCGATCTTTCAAAGTAGAGCTTAATCTGGATCGCTTCCCCAATTAGCAACCTACATTAAAAACCTCCAAAGTCGCCTTTAACTCTGCCTCACAGCGATCCATTTGTGCCACGATTTCATTCTGCCTAAAAATACGCTTGATTGTTCCAAGCTCTTGCTGTGCTTGCAAGCATGAGTGAAATTTCTGAAGCATGCTGTGACCAGACGGAGATCAATGCCCACAAACCAATCAGTGAGGCACACCGGACTTACAGGGCACATTGCGCAATCTGGTTGAGCATCTTCGGAGATCGGATGTCATCCGAGTAGATGCACAGGCTCATGAGAGTGTAGAGCAACTGGTGAATCCCTTCCATCATGCCAAGGCATCGGTCCTTTTGAAATCTCATGCCCTAAAATCTCATGAGATGAGATATGGAGTTGACGGTCCGATGGCCACACCTGTACAATGGGAATGATTGTTGAAGAGAGCGTGGAGATACTGTTGAGAAAAGGTATCTGTGTCGCAGTTGCAAGATCCTGGAGAGCATTTGATGCTACGGCGGTGTACTGCAGAATGTTGTCGAAATTGTTGGGGGACGGGGGAAGCATCTCAAGTGGGAAAGCGCCTGGCAGATTCATTTCATCAGCGAGTTATAATCCAATCCGAATATTTTTGATGCAGTGCAGACGACAGCACAATCATCACGGCGACACGTCATCTCGCTTCCAAATAAGCGATAGTCGCGGTAGATATTAATAAATTGGTTCATATCAGCTTAGATTATTCATACCTTGGAATCGCAGGAATAGAGTGTTCAAAGATGATGCCACGTTCCCTTCATATCACCGTCAGCATCTGGGATCTGTGATGCTTATCTCCCATAAAATAGAACCACATACATGTAGAGTGGAATTCCATGGCCGCTATCATTGACGGCGGGGTTGGGAGGTTTGCGAACCTTCCTGAAGCTAAAGCTCCATTTTGTTTCAAACCCGTCGTCATCAAGGTATTTTCAAATTTTGTAATCAAAATGGAAGTGGATTCCTACTGAAGATGTGTTCCTAAATGCTATGCAGGTTAAATTTTCTCCTCAGAAGTCTCTTCAGAAGTATTTCTTGATATCACGATGGAAGCATGTTTGACAAAGATCTTAACAAGCGCGGTTCAACACGGAAGACAAGAGGAAACAAAGATGTGTTCCCGCACGCCATCGCATCTTCGTGGCCAGAGATCACAAGAAACAGAAGGCGCTGGGGAAACTTGCGGAGGTAGGCAGGAGTAGGTAGGTATAATTACGGGACCAGTGCAAATAACGAAGAATGATGATATCGGGGTCCGCGTGGAGAAGATGGCGGCCCAGCCCTGATCTGACCATTGAGATAGTTATAATCCCTTGCAACAATCGCGAATCCAAGCCAGCCGACCGACAGTGTAGAGTAAAATCGGATCCTCAGAGTCACATCCTAGTAGCACGGTTGAGGTAATTCTCGAAACAATGTTGCGAGCTTTGAAATCTGATGATCCATGAGTTATAATTGCGTTCGATAGTTGCATCAAGAAACCGGGAGTCTCACCAATGACAATCCGATCAGGCTCACCTTCACTGAATGACGGCTAGAGTGTGCAGATGTCCGCCCAGAGCGGAGGAGGAATAAGCTGAATGATTATGGCCAACCCGTCTACCCATCAATTGGCATGGCCAGCAGTTATACGAGGTTTCCGAGATTATATACAAATTAAAAGGCGGATTCGGCCATGGCCAGTCATCCATGATATGCCGTCGTTGACAATAGTATTAAAGTCGAAAGTTGTACTCAGTTAGACTTATGTAAGTTTGGTAGCCTCTCAACTGGTGCGACGCGCGGCGTGCATCTTAAGCTTGCTGTCTCCCTCTGGAACTCCAAGGCATAGGCGCTGATTTTATGTTCCTGTCTTTTGTTCTGTTGAAACTCTAGTCTCTCTCCCAGACTAAATCTCAGCTAAAGTGGTTCGTCGCAACTCTGGTCCTTTCGGCGTCTCGTCTACACACTTTCATCAACACCACTGGCAAGAGGTGCTGCTGGACATGGTGGTGGATTCCGGACGTACACTTCTGTTTCTTCAGCGCATATAGCCGCTTCGCAGACACAGATATCCAAACTCCATGGGCATACATCCACTCCGGCACGCATATATCCATACGTTTCGATGCAGTATGCACTTCCCGCACCCAGGCATCAGCAGGCATCCAGTCGGTTCACTTGTGGACCTCTTCCAGCCATCACCTGTTCATCTCCATCTGGATCATATCGTGCTGTTTTTCATTTCGCGCGCACGCCTGCACCTCGCTCATCCGTCGACACTGTCATTTGTACTTGTATTTGCTGCATATACAGAGACTTTTTTTGGGTCCTCCCAGCTCTTAAGCCCCACTTGCGTGCTTCCCTCAACTCCCACTGAGCCGGCCTGCATCTCTCGGCTTTTATCCATGGCGTTGCTCGGATTAATGTTATGTGGCAATATTATCTTTTGGAACGCAATAATTCGGCTTTGTCTGGACCACCTTGCATTGGAAACTAGTGAATAGTGTAACCATGTCATTGACACCGCCAACCGCTGTCGTCCCCGCTTAATCTCCATGGTCAGCTCAAGCTCACGCAGGCGTAATGGCGTGAAAAAGGAAAAACAAAAGGTAAGCAAATGGCTGTAAATATATATCATTCAAACCTGTTTCCCCCCTGAGTCACCGTGCCCTCAAGCAAGCCCAGTTGCGTACATGAGAACAGCCACCTCAAGTCGCTTGTACGCCTCCGTTGCCAGATCGATAGACATCTGGTGGAACTGCGAGCATGTGAGAGCCGATTTCAATGCCTGATCAGCGGAGAAAAGCTCACCAGGGCTGGTGCGTCATCGTCAATGGCGGAAGTCAGCCTCTCACGAGCTGATTGGCAATCCGTCCGGATCTATCCATCCATATGAGGACGAGCCACTGCACAGTTTTTATTTGAGATGAACTCATATGCTTGAAGATTGTCGCAAAACTGTCCAAATTATCGTATATATTTGTGCAGGCACCGATCGCTACCTCTGGCACTCGGGCGCGATTTTTTCGATCAGGTCTTTCTGACGGTTGAGAGCATCGTCACGCTTGAGCTGTGCAGTTTTCAGGTCGTTCTCGGCGTCTGATTGGCAGCCTCTCATGGTGGGCTATTGGACAGTTTCTACAAGGCACGTACCGGCAATGACTTTGAAATGTTCGACGGCCGCGGCGATGCCGAGCCCCACAGCAATGAGACCTGTGATCTGCATTCATTTAGTGATTGAAAACGCGAACAAGATGAGTACGTACTGCAGCACCAGCGAGAGCAACAATTGCCAAGATATCTGTTGCTACCATCCCGTCACAGAACGCGAGAACGCCCACGATAACACCAGCTCCCGCGCCGATGGCGAGACCGTTCCGCTGCCAAGACGCAAACTCAGATAGCATCCACATTGCGAAAAAGTGTAACACACCGTTGTGGTGTACCCTTTAAGTTCAGCCTCGCAGATATTGACGGCGTTCTGGAGCTCAATAACCTCGTTGGCCATATTCAGCTGTGCATCCTCCAATGTCTGCTTCAGCTGAACACTGAACGCTTCGACATCGACCTTCAGTTGGGTGAAATCGGGAGAAATGCGCTCAGCCTCCTTCTCGTCTTTCCTGAGCTTCTCACTTCTTTACAAGTTTTTCTCGCCCTCAGCAACCTGGAAGCATGATCACATACAAGCAGAGAGAATGAGGTATACTCCAAGGAAGTAGTCAAGGTGTTCGATCTTTGTCTCGTTGGAGGCGTCAGCCTTCTGCAGCATGGGCAAAACCACACAGCGGTATTCTAGTGAAACAAATGAGACGGGTTATCAAATGTTCATACTATCCAAATACCTAGGATTCGGTTCCCGAGCGTTGTCGCAAACTCGCGAGACTCCCAAAGCAGTTTATTGTACCGCTGAACAGTGAAAGCCCAAGACTGAGCATTGATGGATTGTAAATGATAATCTCAGACGTACCGTATGGAGCGCTCATCTAATCGTAGTAATTGCCCTCTCCCTTATCTGCTCTTCTGCCGGAGCGAAGCGAAGGCATGTCTTGTCTAGCGTATCGAGCACATCAATGGTGGTGCGCAAGAGTCTCCTCTCCTTTCTTTCCGGCTCTTTCTCTCCTTCCCTCATTTTTTCCTCTTTCCGTTTGTTTTTGTCTTCTTTCTTTAGTCACTGCAGAATTCCAATCCCGGAGTCGACTCCGACGTCGTTCTGTATCTCCTTCTCGTTTATTGGAATGTGGTTATACCACCCTCCTCTCGGCGGCCGTTCGCAGCCCCACGCACTCCCACTAGTTGATTGAATCTTGCTCATCGTTATCCCGGTTCCACCGCATACACGTTCCACCGAAGACGGTCTTCTGCAGAACACCATAGTTTTTTTTTGGCAATGATCGTGAATCTCTCCCCTCGACCACACGTCCTGCGCTGAAATCTAGCATGGTATTGTAAAATATGAGACCGGCCGGAAGTTATATGGGAACGAGAGTAGGAGTAAGCCAGCCAAGTGTCGTACTACTCTAGCTACGGATGTATTGATTACTATGAGAAGCATGAAAGGAGAAACACATACGGAGCGATCTATGGCAAGCGATGTACATGTCCAGGTAAGTATCCAGATGAGCAGAAGTGTGAATACGTAGGATGGGGTACGAGCGAGGGTAACCCATAAAGGCGCACACATAATCCCTGCGGCCCATCCCCCCACCCCCAGGGCGCGAGACGCACGCGGACGGCGATCCATGCAAAAGCGCAAGCGCAAGCGTCCCCTTCCCTCCCTTCCTCGAATCCACCGCCCCCCCGCGAGCTTCCTCCTCCCCTGCTCGACATCAGTGGAGCGTCTCGCTCGTGCCCAAATCACTCCTCCCCTCCCCCACTGAGGCGGGCAACGGCCTGCACGCAGGGCCGCCCCACGAATCTATCCAGATTCACGGGTTACAGTCGACACGGGCAGCGCGCCTCTCAAGATGACAGCTATGCAGATGCAGACGAGTGCGATTCGAGCGAGGGGAGAATGAGGCGTCGATTCGAGTAATCAGCACTTGCGGTGGGAGGGCTGAGTGGAGAGTCCTCGTGTGGCTCGCCACCACAGAGGGGAGAGACGGCGACGCGAAGCGCCGAGCGCGGGGCGCGAAACGATACAGGATGGGACGACGCGGAGTAGAAGACGACGGTGGACGCGGAGATGGAGGTCATGGCGCCGACGAGCGGGGAGCAGAACGCTTCTACGCTGAGGGCCAGGTACGCGAGGAGGTGCGCTGCATCGCGCAGAGGGAGGGACAGCGGCGCACGATGCAGGCGGCATGTGCAACGAGCAGGCAGTCTCGGCTGCGCGTCGTACTCCCGGTCCCGGACAGGAGCTGGCTTCGAGCGGAAGGTAGTGAGGCACTGGACACGGTAGCGGCGGGCGGGGAGGTGATAACCGCGGCGCGGGCAATGGGGAGCGGCTGTCGCGGGTGCTGGGGTCGTGCGTACCGTGTTGAGGATGCACCAGGCGCGTGTGTGAATTGGGGAGAGTGGTACGTGCTGGAGACGCACTTGGCGCGCCAGGAGGCGGTAAAAGCGGCGCCGGCGACGGCAGTACACTGCTGAAGAGTCACGGTGGGAGAACACGGCGTGGATCGCGGGTAGGTACGCTCTCGTGACGACGCCAAAGAAGACGATGGAATACCTACAAGATCATCAGCAAGATCGATGGGAGTAAGAGGGCACGTACGATGCTCGCGATGTGGCAGTGCGGGTAGGGAATTTCAAGCCGCACACGCAATGAGACGAGGATTCTCGGCTACGCAGAACGGGTGCGGCGCGAATATGCAGACGCAGCGGAGTTGCATCACCTCGAAGCGACGCTGCAGAAGGGACACGCGCGGTGGGCGCGTGGGGGACTGGAACGGGGCATCAAATACATCGCTCCTACCTAGTGCTGCCGCGGCTCGGCTACGGCTGGCTCGGCTCGGCTTTTGATGGCTCGCAAGCCATCACATCAAAAGCCGAGCCGAGCCGTTTAAAAATGGCTGGCTTCAACGGCTTCGGCTAAGCCGTGGCTTAAGCCGCGGCTTGAGGCTTATTTTTGTGAATTGTTCTGCACTCCTACTATGAAGTACATAGACTGTATATAAGGCATACTTAATGACCATAGAACTTGAAAGATGTCAATTAGGAAGCAGTATTATCGGATCAGTGATTAATTCAATAAATAAAATATTAGTACCGCCCACATACATACAGCGCGCACCAGCGGTTAGACGACAAGCCACGACGCTTGTGCACGGGCTGGCGAGGGCCTGTGCGGGTGTTAGCTGCCTCCCCCCGAAAAGGACAGTAGACGCACATCCTCCTTGACTTCTGGGTAGCGGCGGGCAAGTTCCAAGTGCATGTCGCTGAAGAGGTTGTCGAAGCGCAAGTCGAAGTGGGTGATAGGGAGGATTCTGGCGGGCTTGGTTTCATTTTGAATGAAACTCCTCGCGGACGGGGAGGAAGGGCACTGGGATGTAACTCGTTCGCCGCGGCCTCGCCCTTGGACAGCGCGACCGCGCGTTGCACCTGGTTGATCTCCTCCAGCCCCTGTGTGCGGCGGCGCGCATTGGCGCGATTCGAGCGGGACGACTCAGCGGCGGTTCGTCGACGGGCACGACCGCCGCGACGTTTGTGGCGCGCGCCTGGTACTGCGTGACGTACGCGATCTTCTCGGCATGGGTGATCTTGTAGAACCCCTCCGTGCGCGCGGAGCCGGTGATGTGTTTGCAGAAGAACGGCGCGGTTTCCGAGGGCGGTAGCGGCAGCGGGTCCAGATTGGGCTCGATGTCGAGGCCAGAGAGTACGAGTTTGGCGTAGTAGATGTCTTCGTCGTCTTCGCATATGCCTTCGTCCAAGACATTCGGAGGGGGCGTAGGCAGTCGGGGCGGGAGCAGAGACGGCGAAGGGGAGCGCGAGGGCGAAAGCGAGGATTCGAATCCGGAGGAAAGCTGAAGATTGGCGACCGCGGGGGCGTCGTACTCGTCGGGCAGAACGACCTCCTCGACGGACGCCTTGCGCTTCTTCTCGGGGACCTTCTTTTTCTTGGACCCCTTCTTCACGCTGACCACGGCGGCGTCGAGCTCGAGCTTGACCTTCTTTCTTGACGGCTGCTCCTCCTCCTCCTCCTCCCGCTCCTCCGAGACCGCGCGCTTCTGGCCCGCCCACACCTCGCCTGGCTCCATCTCGTCCTCCGACTCGACGTCCTCCTCGAGCACCTTCTTCGGCTTCCTTGCCGCCTCCTTTTTCCGCTTCTTCTTCGGGCGCTCAACGACGACCTGCTCCTCTTCCCTCTCCTCCTCGTGCTCCTCCGCCGGCAACTCTACCTCGACGTCCTTCTTCGCCTTCTTGAACGACATCGTCTTCAAGTCGCGCTTCACCGCAACAGGCCGCTCCCCCTCGCCCTCCGCCCCCTTGCCTCCCTCCCCGGCCCCGGCCCCGTCCTGGTGGTGCGCCGCTCGGCCGCCAGGCGCCGCAGGTGCGGCCCCACGATACGGTCCGTGATGTCCTTTTCCAGCAACTCGCGCAGCTCCCTCTCCACCATCTCCTGCGCCTTCTCGACGAGCGCCTTATCGTCCCACACAACGGGTGCTTCAGGCGCGGCGGGCATCTGGGCCGGGGCTTTCTCCATGGTATTCGCACGCCGGAGAAGGGGGAAGGGACGGAGTGGTCAGGAGGGAGGGTGGGTGAAGCCGGACAGCGTGCCAAACCGCAATACGGTAACCACTGTGCCCCAAAGAAGCCGAGGAGAGGACAGAATTGCAGCGCGAAGAGGACACCCGCCCAGCGGCTCAGCTCTGTGTGTGAGCGTTGGCCTGTTCGCACGCCAGAAGAGCACGGGGTTTGCTCGTCAGCACACCACAAGAGAGCGTGCGGGCACGTACTTGATTGACAATTGAGGAGGAGGAGACAGAAGTCGGCAGGTCTGCACGGCTCCCACGCCGCGATGGGAGCGGAGCGTAAGGTGGTAAGACCTGAGACGCGAGGGGGAGGATGAGCGCGAGGGTGATGCCAACGATGAGGCTGGTCGCTGCCGTGGAATCGTAAGTGCACCAGCTAAAGAGAAAGTCAAAGAGAAATGAAGACACACAGATATTTGAGGTCACTACACCGGCCCAACGTCGCAGACGTTGTCCTTCCCAGGAGCGAGTTGACGAATCCAATGGAGCGCGCATTGCATGTCATGATAAGAGACGTCCCGAGTTCCACGCCTGGTGTTTTCCATTGTTTGAGTCGCTGCCGAGCGCATCGACGGAGGCTTATGCATGTGCCAGCAATAGCAAGGCACCTGAGGTCGTGTGGGAACCGTAAGAAGGGTTGTACGCGCCAGGTGCAAAAGTGTGGTCGAGGATGAGAATGAAGAGTTGTTGATGTCTTTTGTTTGGCTGGCTGCTTTCTCGTTGTCTTGAATTTTTAGTCGCGTCGCGTCGGATTGAGGGTTAGAACATGGTATAAACTGCGAATAAATTATAACAAAAACTACTACTCCGAATCATACTCTGCCTCAAGTAACGACTGAAGAAATGTATTAAATCCGTTGGTATCCTCCGGTACCAAACCAGTATCTGCCATGACCAATTCCATCAGGTCGAGCTCCGCCTCCCTCGATGTCCCCGCCGTGAAGTTGAGTCCACGCCCCTTTTTAATGGAGAATTTGAGCATTTGAAGCGCCTCCATCAATCCCGGCGCTATATTGTTGCGCCGGTTGGTGTCGGTCTGGGCGCTGGAAGAGAAAACACGTTCACAGGGCACGGCAGACCCCTGGATTGGCAGGATGTCCAGTGCAAACGCAAATACGGTGGGATATCTAAGTTGATTTTCCTGCCCGAAATCAGTCAACGTTTGAAGGCCGCCAAAAAGAAAGAATTAAATACCTCCCAGTACCGTACTGATCTAAGGTGGTAGGCGCCCTCCATAAGATATGTCCGCACCTCATCCTCCAGGCTCTGACCACCAAAATCATGACCTGGCGTATCTAAACCGAGGATTTGGTCCGCCCAATTATTATGTGCAGGTCGGGCGGGTGTATTGGCAAGAATGGTGCGGTAACCACGTAGCTGATAGTTTGTCAATCCAAATAAAATCAATTAAAGGGAGGGAGGACGAACTTCGTTGACGAACAACTCCCTAGCCCACTGGGTCCGTTCTGGGTGATTATTTTCGAACCAGCTGAGCTTGACCGCCGGGTTTATAACTGGATACTCAATGAACAGATGGGCAAGCAAGGGAAATAAAAACTCACTCATGGCAAAGATGTACGCCGGTACACCTTCTACTCGATCTCGATACGCGCCAAGTTTGTCGATCCCCATCTGGATGATGTCCACGGCCTCGGGGTATTTACCTTGCTGCTTTTCCCAAGCCTTGATCATGGCTTCAAATGCGGGAAGCGCATCTCCCAGGGTTGGCGTCTTCTCTGCGGAGAGTTTTTGCTGAAAGGCATGAGGTACCTATACCGGGTTAAAAGATAACGAGACGGGTTGCTGATGGAACTCACGGCTAATATTCTCTTGAATAGTTCCAATGCTTTCCAGTCCTCGTCCCCGAGTTTGTACTTGTGGAGCTCTCGGAACTGAGGATCCGAGAGAAACTTGTCGATAGCCTGCGGAGACATTAGACTGATAGAAAAATTACGGGAATTTGGACACACCTCACGTAGTAGAATAGCGCGATCAATCATAAGGAGAGTCGAAGACCACCGGGTATCAACATCTCGGAGGAGCTGAAGGTCTTTCTGTTGCAGAGCCTTGAGTATCTCCGAAAAATACTGACGCCGTAGAGAAGACGCCCGGATCTATCAGTCATAAGCTGCGCAAAAGTGGCATCGACGGATTGCCGTACCACTCGAACCGTTGTGCGGATAGTTGCCACTGGATCCCCTCCTATCGCCGCGAGAAAGTTGTCAGCCGGATCGAGAGGCGGAACGAAGTCATCAGCCTCAGGTGCGGCAAAATCCATATCGGTGATTGCTCCGAGTATGGCCTTACAGGCTAAGTTCACTATGTGCGGAAAACAGCTGAATTTCTATCAGATCAAATCCGAGTAGATAACTAAAACTCACCGAATCCGCCGTTTAAATTTGCAGAATGGTATTTTGCGGCGAATGAGCTCACGCTCCAAGAATACCATGAACGTGTCGTTGTTGGATGCATTATCAAGAGTGACCCAACCGAGCTAAAAGATATTAAGTAATAAAATTGTGCTGCCAGTGTAGAAGTGAACGTACCTTGTGGGTGATACGAATACGATCGATGATGTATACAAAAGCAGTAGCTAAGTGCTGGCCGTTGTGATGACCGGGCACACGCATAAAGCCAATCAGGTCAGTGCGAAGCGTCAGTTTGTACTGTGGGCCGAACGGTGTGGTAACTAGCTGCGCTTGAAGCCAATGGCCAGTTACAGCCATATGCGGTTTCTTTTGCATGTCGCTCCACATGTCCATTGTCGCTGAAATTTTGCCGATTGCCTCCTAGAATGTCCTATGAGACCAAAGGAAGAACCAGAAAATGAAAACATACCCCCAACTCGCGCTCAAGAGTACTGAGGTGTTCATCCCACACCTCAATAATCCGCTTCCGGATTGTCGTTCGATGGGGAATGTCTTGATCTCGCAGTTCGGACCGCAGCATGAGAAAGATGGCCCGTAGTTGCTTGTTTTCGATGACATTGATTGACTGCATGTATGCAATTTAGATTAGATTAAATGAAATAAGGAGAGACATACCTGATCATTGCCCACAATGAACTCGACAATCGCATCGACAAAGGCTTCTTGCGAAAATTCCGTTCGCTTCTCCTCCGGTTTTGGGTCAGAGGCGCCGGCTGTTGTATGTTCCTTGCGCGCGCGGTAGTCGTCGACAAATGGCTTGGCTTCCTTCGCTTTGATGAGTATCTTTAATTGATCACATCCCGCAACCCACACGTCGAGATGATGTTCATATAGATGCTTTCGCAAGACCCCTGTGCTCGTGGTTTTACTGAAAGTTTTTTTGTGACTGCGGGGGTCCGCGGCGTGCATTTGCCTGGCAATGATGAGCGAGAGGAAAAGAAATAATATGTGCTGAGACACACCGGCAGATTAGGCACTCCTTAGCCTCTTCCCCCGCAAAAAAAGTCCACACATCTCTCGCCGAGCCTGATCGGCTACCTGCTTGTCGAACTGCAGCACGGGGCGGAGGTGCATGAGGGCCAGCCCGCGGCGATCCGCGATGCCGACTATGCACTGGGGTGGGTGAGAAATGGTGACCCGGTGAAAGAGACGGCGACGGAAAGAATTCGCCGCCGCCGTCGGGGGAATTGTCTTCGAAATGGAAGTTTGTTTGGGGCCGAGGACCAGGCGCAGCTGGAGGATCATCGTCAAAAACATCGGGGGCACGCGGTTGGGGAGCTGGATCCGAGCAGAGTCAGCAAATATAATAACATAAGATAAAATGAAGCACGCACCTTGACCATTGGCATCTGCGGGAGCAGGTTCACCCTGTGCATCGGGGGCCGGCACAACATCAGGTTCGGCTTGGGGCGCAGGTTGTTTACCCCGTCGCCGTCTGGGCGGAGGAGGTGGAGGTGGAGGCGTAGGTGTCTTGTCGGCAGCGCGGGGTGCTCTTCGGTTGCGTGCTTGGCGGGATGGAGTTTGGGCAAGTACTATGAAATCATATAAGTACAGTATAAACTTCGCAGAGTGTGCGTACCTTCTGGTGATTCAGGTTGAGATGCGGTAGTTTTTTTGCGCGCACGGGGAGGCATTGAAAGTAGCGGATATGCAGTTTGGGCAATTCACTTGGACAGGAACCATGATATACACTGAGGAGGGTATGGAAGCCCAAGCCCCATCAGTGCATTTCAAGGGTCGTCGGCGAGCAGAGAGCCCTCAACTGTGAAAAAAACCCTGAAGGATATCACATTCAGCGCGTCGATAGATTGCCGCGTGAATTTACCTTTCACCATCATCTCCTGGTCATCCAAGCACCTCAAAAGGTGCCTAATGAAGACCACCGAGGACCGTATACGCGTCCATCCCTGTGTTGTCCCTGTGTTGTCCCCATGCGGCGTGAAGTATAAGATGGTCGCAAAGAGCCTAGGGTTGATCGTAGTCAGAGGGACCATATTGGTTGTTGAAGTGTTAGGAGGCTCAGTGAAGGTGGACGGAGACCTTGAAGGCCTCTGGATGGTGAGGGAGAGGTTAGAGAGAGCTGAGAGAAAGGCTCGCTGACGCAAGCCAATCGAAGCCGCGGCTAAGCCGTTCGTGGAGCCGGCTTGAGCCGTAGCCAAGCCAACAGAGCCGCCGTGTGAACGGCTGGCTAGGCTCGGCTTATTTTTGGCTTAGCTCCAACGGCTAGCCGAGCCGAGCCGAGCCGCGGCAGCACTAGTCGGAGAGCGACGTGGCAGTCCTGATCGCCGCGCCAACGACGGACGACGGCGCCACGCAGTGCCAAATAAACGCGTAGAGCCGAAGGTGGTAGCATCGGGGAAGTCGCAATTATCGGGCAGACTCCGTCAGGAGCGGCGGGGTGCGCGATTGAGGAAACCTGAGCCATCGGGAATATCGGATTGCTCTGCTGGGACACGTACGGCGTGCAGGACGAGAGCGTCGGGGGTATCGGGAAGCGTCGGACAGGCGGTCTAGGCTGCACCGTATGGAGCGAGGGAAAGCGCGGGCTGGTAAGTTGGAGGAAGTACTTAATCGGTGATGCCGTTTGCGCGGGAGCGGAGAGAAAACGATGTTGATGGCCGTGGGCCCGGAGAAAGTGCCACGACTGCCGCGGCAGTGCGGGGAACTGACGCGGCATTGACGCGGCGGTGGCTGTGTAATTGCCGCCTCGGGCGCGAAGTGCCGCGCTCTGCTTATTTCCTTCCACAGCATGGTGGAGGGCTCAAATTAAGTGGGGGGAGTGTTGCTACCCTTGAATGCATTGTCTGGAACAGAAAAACCTTCAGAAATAATGGTGACTGTAAGTACCATTAAATGCTTGAAGGATTTCAACCACCTCCACGGGTTGTCATTACCAACAGAACTACTGCGAACACATATATAGCACGCGTGGGAGTTGACTGTGAAGATTCCGAGCCTGAATTATCGTTTACCAAGGCCCCATGTTCATTCCTTTCCTACAGAAAGCAAGTTCCCACATGTATACTAGAAGCACAATGTTCAACTTGAATTATATCTGCAAGTTAGAGCCTCGATGCTCACGAAACTTGTCTCCTCACATCTCCGCAACGCCGCCTCACATCCCCGCACTGCCACGTCAACGCCTCGGCAGTGCCGCGGCAGTTCCCCGCAATGCCTCGTCAATTCCCCGCACTGCCGCGGCAATGCCCCGCAGTGTCGCGTCAGTGCGCGGCAGCGTTCCCTCAGCTCAGATCGAGTCCAAGGTGAGTCGCAAGCCCGTCTTGACTTTGAATTTAAATTGGCTGGCGGGTAACAAGCTCCCGTACTCGGTTCTCGATTTCCTCAAAATGGCCTTCCCATAAATTCGCCGGACTGAGACCTCGAAGAGGCTAGAGATGGATTGACAATGGGAGTCTTTATTAAACAAATTGAGATTTTGCAATAGTGCATGGGAGTCATTTTAACTCCAGCTGGGACAGCCTGAGTTCTTCATTTTGCAAACTACATGTTGACTACATGTGTACATTATATTCAATATCCCCGAGTTTGACTGTTCAGGTTGAATGCGGAAGCTCTTGATGTCCAGACAAGGTAGATCATGGCCTGACCAGGCCAAGGTCAAATCATACGAGCAGAACAGGGACAGAAATTCCGCGACATCTTACCAGCAACCGTCATGTCCCATTGCTCGGCTGACAGCTGGTAGGATATACTTAGTCCAACGTTATCTGTCAATATTCACTGGTCCTGATAGAGTTTGGGGCGAATAATTGAAGTTGAGAGCAGTGGAATGGTGATTTAATTTTGATTAGAATGTATGCTCGGACAGGTATTGGGATCACCCTCTGAAAATCTGCGGGTCGCGGTACAACTGCGGTACTCGGCATCCTTTCGAACCTGTGGGTTGGTTGCATGTATTCTCAGCACCCAGATGAGGACAGCCCAACGATGCTGAGATATCCTCGCATATACATGGACCACCATCTTCGCATATTGGCACTGGGTTTGCCGAGCACGCACTCGCCGCTGATACTGTACATATTGGTCAGTGTTACTAAATCAGTATTAGAGAAACTGGGTTCACGCGGGGTTTGAAAGGGGAATGCGAGCCAAAGGATCACGCAGTAGAAGAGGTTTATTAGTATTGGTGTTGCCGGGCTGGCAACAAGACAGAAAGTGCCGTTGAAAACAATTAGGCTTACCACTCACTCTATACCGGTTTTCCAACGATGCGCAAGCCGTTAATTAGATTACAGTTAAAAAATGACTTTCAAAGTAGCACTTAAGATCACGCAAGGTTTAAGTTAGAAAGTACCCTAGTATGTAGATTGCAAGAGAGAAAAGATTGTGGAGCATGGTCAAACGATAATCTGGGCTCTCATGGTTCAAACATGGGCCAACTAGAAATCTCTGGAACCTCTCATGATGCCCTTAACATTGTGTGGTCCACGGCGAGGGGAGCACCAGCCAATCCATGTGGAGACCACGGTCTTGAAATTTGCTGAGGAGACTTGCCCATCTTGATAATGATTACAGCAGGACCACCCCTCTGAGATAGACCGATCGTGAATCCGGACCGATTAATGCCTTGAAAGCCGTTGTCCCAGTGAATAAAGCCATACCACGGTGAATTGCGGGTATTTAATGACCTTCCTAGGAATATTTCTGAGTTCCAGACGGACTGTCAGGACTGGGGAACGCAGCATCCATTCTGAGGCCCGGGATTAGTAGGACTTCCGTTCCTCAATTTCTAGGCCGCTTCAAGTTGGGTGGGAAAAAAATTGGATCAGACTTCGCCGACTCTTCCTTGGTTCAATTCTTGTTGTACGATGAGTCTAACACAAGATATTAGAAACCCTTTCCAGCCCATTAATGGTTTATCAATGATACAATCGCATCGCTCTAATGGTGATACATTCAATGTCTGCCCTGGGATAGATGTTTGCACAAGAGCCGAATAATCTCACCGTGAGACGATTGGGAATTACCGAAACAAGGAATAGGCTACAGCAATTTGTCTACGATGTTGCAGCACTACCGTCATAAATATCTACACAAGTGGTACATATATACGATACCCCCGGTGGTAGTACTACATTTCACATGGTTCAATTTTCGCGAACAAAATCTTGGCTCATCATATACCTGTGAAGAGTGCTATGCGGGACGTAATTCGACCTGCCGCAGCAGAACACAGGCGTGATTGAATTCAGTACTTCATTTTTGAACAAACGAGGATGACCTCCAAGTGATTACAGGATTAGTCGGGTCACAATATTGACCATGAGAACTGACATTCCATCGCGTGTCCCGGCCGTGCTTGTGTCGCTGTGTGGGTGGTACTCGAATTATCTCTACATTCCTAGTCTGAATTATTTTCGACACACCTGGACTTGATTATCACCCCAAAATCAAACGGGCCTTCCATTTATTTTTTTCTCGGGCACGACCTGCACTCTCTCAGTAGGTTCGGATTCCCTATTACTTTTTGCCCTACCCAATGCCTCACTCACTGATGCTGGTGCTGCTGGAGTATATTTGTCAATGAGCTACTTTTAATAGCAGAAATGTGTCGAGACGCCTCACATTCACCAAGGCTATTGTAAATTATTATGGCATTTGATACCACCGGGTCCTCTCATCAATAAGTGAGAATGAATTCCGCTACTGAATATACTGACTGGTAATAGATGGTCCACGAAGCTGGCATTGGACCTGTGAACTCGCAACGTGGAGGAATTTTGGGGAGTTTCCCGAGCATCTAAATTCGCGACTGAACTCAGATCCTACGGTTCCTCCATTTTGAGCTGTGAGACTGTGTCTTGATCATAAAATGAATGAGATTGAACTATTTTACAGATATTTCTGGCATGAAACTGGTCGGGTAACCGGAATCTAGTCAAAAATTGGGATACTTCTGTAGGTTTGCCTACCTGATATTAGGAACAGATTTGGCCGGTCTATGTAATGTATGGACACTAATCAACACCGCGAGAAGCTTTTTCGAGATAAGAAACAAGCTGTGGAAGGAGCTAGACGCAGCACGGCACTCCACCCCTTTGCCGCGGCAACATCACAGCCACCGCCTCGTCAGTGCCGCGCCACAGTGACGTCACTTCCCCGCAGTGCCGCGTCAGTGCGCGGCAGTCGCGCGGCACGCGCGGCATTTCCACCCAGCCCGATGGCCGTGACGTTAATCTCCCACGTCTCGCTTTGGACTTCACAGGAATCAACCAAGAATCAACAGGTCTTTCTCGCTGCGTTCATCGACCCCATCGTGCCCGTCAGCGTCGGGATCATCGGTGTCATGTCATTGCTGGCTCACAATGCGAAGTTATCTAATCCGTAAAATACATTGAATCCTACATGATTTGTCTTCCATAAGTGGGCACCACGGTCGAAGGATTCAAGGGATCATATCCATTCAGTATTTAGGATCTTGGCAGACCCAAACTCATCGTCGCTAGCTCGCTTGCTGTTTGTAGACTGCTTTCTGCGTAAAATTCGGACGCAGGTAGATCTTGAACATCTCCTTCCAAAGCTTCGCGGCTGATAAGCAACTTTCCAAAGGAAACAAATGGAGAGACACATACAGAGTGAAAACCCAGATGCGAAAAAGACCCAGATACGAAAAATATGCACCCCAGCTCAGCAGAAGCCTTTGTTTGAGCTCCCAAAGGCCTTTAAAACCTCATAGAGTCTCAGAAAAGTGTTCTACAGCCTCTTTTACTTCCCTGCTAACATATAGGTAGAAGTTTTTTTCAGCCCTCCCGGGACCCCCCCCTCCCCCCCACCCTCTGTCGGAAATTCGAATCCCGATTCCCCCTTGTGTTGTGCCTGTGTCTCCTTTTTTCTTTGCGGCACAGGCCATGATCTCACCCAATGTGGGCTTCAGGTCCTCTCCGGTCTTCATGCGCCACATTTCGCTCGTGAGGTCCCAGATCTGCTTCTGGCCGGGTATTTCGCATTGAGTTAGGATATGTTGCATATTTTCATGCACCCCGCAGCGCGATCATATCCCTCTATGCCGGTGATTGGGTATATTATTGTCCCAGTATTCTCCCACCTTATAGCCACCATGTATCAACATCCATAAGAAGAAGCGTATACTCCGTGATACGTCCTTATATTTAGTTGACTTCCATATTCTGCGCCGGGGCGGTGGTTCACTGTTGGCATCCGCGGCAACATTCTGAGCGAGTGCCATGTTCTGAGTTGTCGCACGCCGTTCTAACAGTGCCGTATAGCTGGGTTTCTCCATTTTAATTTTGCGGATTATTTTATACGCGAGAGACTGTGTCATTCCCGTAGGATCTTGCATGCCATTGCCATGTTATTTTATCACACCGGCATGAATCCGTGCTGCGGGGTGGCAGTCTTGACCCTCCGAGTAGGTACTCAGTGTGCACTTACCTTGATTGGATGAATATCTTAAGCTTTGTTTTGACTGATGTGTGGATCCCTGGGGCAGTGGAGCCTGCAAAATTTAATACTAGCGTGCAAGGCTCAAAATGAGACCTGAGTTGCATCTGGGCATTGCCGACAACGGCCATTTCAAATCAACCGCAGCAGAAGGACCAAATCTTGCCAGTGGCATTTCTTACCCCTGGGTCCGTTTCTTTCAGTACAAGATACCAAGGTGTTCAATTTCCATTAGACATAGAGGCAGAAATTTCGGACATTTTTCTAGACTGAGTACACGAGAGCGCAATCAATCTGTGCAGATGCGGCACCTTCTGCCAGTTGGTCGCATCGATTCTACGCAGCTGTCATTCTTTCTACGCGGCCGCCCATCTTCATTGACGTCTCCAGAGACTCTACCCGAGTCTACGTGGGGAATTGATCCCAACGGATTCCACGTCTTCGCGTGGGAGCGGAGCGACCAAGCATTTTATTTGGGCAGCGGACCGGGTGGCCGAAGGGTGGTGTGAGGGAGGTTGGCTGGGGCAAAGATTGCATCAGAATGGATACCTGGTTTACAGCAGAACATTCGAAAATCGGTGTTATACTATCGATCGCCCACCTTTGTAAAAATTCGTTCTAATTCCCTCAATCCGTGCCTGATTGACTTCAAATAAATGTGAGAGGCCTATGGAGGGTACATTGCATGTCCTTCCACGCTACTAGGCGACAAATTGAGAAACGAGCTTACAATAAAATCGAGGGTCGATTTTGATCGCACGCCAAATTCCTCATGTAATTTTTTTTGCAAAGGTACACACTACTGTACTATTCGCTTATGTACTATGTCTGTGGTTCTGGGAAAAAAACGCATTTTTTCAAGTTGCAAAAGAGAGGAAAAAAGAGGAAAAGGGAGGGAGACTCAGATAAATACTTGGATTATATGCAGCTGCTGAAATCGAGCCTAAATGTCGCTGTTCCAGCACAAAAAGCAGTCAGAAATCTTGATTGGACTGTCGATGCCGTCGGTCCGTTTATCATCAAGGCTTTCAAGACCTATTGCTATCGGAGATAAATGCCTATCGTCAGCCAATAGTTTTCAAGATATTTCCGGCTCTTTCACGCGCTGCCAAATCACGCATGCCAGTACAACGCTTCGAGTCTTGTCACCTCACTGGCCATTTCCTCTTCCCTCTTCTCTGCAGTTTCTCAGTGCGACCCTCTAGGCGACATTCTAGCTATAATCTGGAGCCCCCACGCACACAAATTAGGCTAAACCTTCAAGATTTTCTACAACAATTGAAGACGACTCGGGTGGGAAACTTGGAGTACAGCTTTGGGCGGGTACCCGACTCAAAGAAATCACTGAGCTCATCTGAACAGATCGTGCACCAGAAAATGTAATAGGTGTGTCCTCGCCTGTTTTTGTTTTTTGCTGTACCACAGAGCAGGGCCATCACCATGGGGCAGCCGCAATTTTGCGAAGCGGGGATCCGACTCCCGTGCCATGGTCACATCACGCAAGTCTCGCATACGGGCAACACGTGCGCTCGCAGCTGCATGGCTAGCTGCAAATATGAGGTGTGTTATACACCTTTCAGCTACTGACCCCGTCTTTTCTGCACTAGATAAAATCAGCATCGCGTGTGGCAATACACTTTTGAGCAGCACACATTCACCGGGATTTGAATTCAAGTCCCGCCTGTGTGTGCTGCTATGTGTATTGTTCACGAAGAGTTGCATACATGGCGATGGCCAGAAATTCGAAGATTCTTTTTTAAATAAAAACATGACAGGCAGTAAGTTAGGAATATATGAACTAACATGTATCTAGGCTTGCTGGTTCCGTTGCGCCCAGTAAGCAATAATTGCCGCCTCTGAAATCCGAGCTCTCTCGCCCCTTGGCATTGGAGGGTGGTTGCATGTACACAAGTTCTTCCCACCCCTGCCGTTGCACTCGAGGCGTCGAATGCACATGTTCTTTACACATGGTGCACATCGCTTCGGGGCCCTAGATGTTGTCTGCACTGGTGTAGAGGCACCCGGTAATAGCAGCTGGCGTTGAACAGCTTGCTGCGGAGGTTGGATAGCAGGTGGAATGGGCAGTGGAGTGCCTGCGACATTGAGCATGTCATGAGAGAAGGAAGCCGAGGTCTCTCCAGGTTCTTCCGTGAAACCGAAATTCTGACCACTATCAGCTGGGTGCCCAGCCATCGAATCAAAGGACATTGCGTCCTCGGGTGCTATGAAAAAATTAAGTGAGTGCCTCTAAAAATCCTTTTAAGACTCACTTGCACTCGATAAAACAAGTTCGCCTTCAGGAACTGGATTGAATTGAATTGGTGAAAGGACATTTGCGTAGTTATCCTCTGAATTGAGGATATCAACAAACTCCTGGCGGGCAGCATAGTTTGCGCCTGCAGAAAGAGTGGAACGTTCTGAGGACCACAAGAGAGTTTTCTTGTGGTGCGCCTCGAGATGCTGGGGAATTTTGTAGTAGAGCCGAAGATTGGACTCCGTAATTGTGCGAGGTTGGAAATTCACTTGCGCATTCCACCAGCGTGTGAGCTTCTCGAAGTCGATATTCTTCCAGCTCTCGTGAGGTGGGTAGGTCTTGTTTCCTTTTCGGAAGTCGTGGCGATTGATATTGGCTTTGAAGGTGATATATTCCTGGTACGTATGGACCGGTACGACTGCGGTAAGAACACGTTGGCGTAGCTGGAGATACCGATATGGATTGATAGGTTTTGTGGAAAGGCGGGTCAGGGCATGGACAGGGGTATCACGGTGATGAGGTACACCTGTGATGTTTGGACGGGGAAGTGTCGTTATATTCAATGTGTCAGCAAGGGATTTTGAGAGGGGGAGAATCCCAATGGTCTCGGAGGTTGCAATTCGAGTAGAGAGCACGCGAGGAAGCTGAAATGAGGTTTTCACACCGGCGGCAATAGCAAGTTCCACGATTTCATCGCGAATCCAGATATCGCAGTGCCCGCGATATTTCTCGCCAGTGCGATTATGAAAGCCAACCTGTGGGATATTAGAAAAAAATGAAAATGAGGAAAATAAAGCCCACCCGTCTGTTTCGCCGGTGTATCCAATTAATTAGCAGACACTCAGCCAACTCGGGAGAGGCCCGAAGCGAGCCAAAAATTCGACGGACTACCATATGGAAGCCGCCCTCAACAGAGTTGGTCCCACGAGCACTTCGGTACAGGTTAAGCCCATCGCGGTCCTTTCCCATAAGATAGTAAAGGGAAATTCCGTTCGGGTCAGAGAGGTAACCTTTGCGCACGGTATCAAGGAGGTGGAGAACCATCTCCTTGGCCTCGTCAGAGAAGAAAGAGCCACGGCTTTTTTTTGTAGAGCACTGGATGTCTGCATAGGCATTAAAGAGTTTCTCAAGTCTCTTCAAAAGGAGAGTGGGCTTGGGAATGTAGCGGCGAATGCGTCGATTAAGAGCATCAGCCTTTGCACGCGTTGCATACTCCCAGCTGATTCCATGTTGTGCAAGGACAGCACGAACCGCAAGCACATCAGACTTGTCACGAATGAAGATTGCCTCACTGAAGTCATGAGCAAAAGCTTTGAATGCAGAATGCTTTTTAGACAGAAGTCGGAGGAGTCGGTCCATGAAGTGGAAAGCATCGTCAAGCACACGGGTTGGTATTGTCTCTGATTCCCTGAGGAAAGCGAAGGTCTCTTCGAGATTCTCGACAGCGCGGTCAACTGGGATGTTCTGCAAAGTTTGTGAACATTTTAAGAGTTAACGTGCAGCTAACCTACATTGCCATCGCTGTTCGAGTCAAGCAGGTCAGACTCAACTCCTTGCATTGCATCTGAGTTCTAGAACACACTCTGAATAAAAATTGTTTGAGTATGATAAAATGCTCACCGGCTCAATTTAAATCACAAGCTGACCATGCATGTCATCCTCGAGCTCCGAGTTGTCATCAGAATCATCGTCCGAGTCATCACAGAGCATGTCTTCAGACCAATGCTCGAATTCAAGTGGATCCGAGAATTGTGAAGTCGGAGATTCATATGTAATAGTAAATTCAGCATCATCACTGAGAGATGGAGGAGGGGCGGGAACTGCAAATGCACGAGAAAGGGTATCGGATGGAATTGGAGAGGTTTCACCACGGGTATGAAGTTGTGAGGTTGTTACAACAGCATACGCACCATGATTGAATATCCATTCCATTGTTTGGCCATGCAAAGCATGAATTGCTCCTGGAACAATGACCTGGAAACCAGTTGGATTGAAATTAAGAGATGCGAAATGACTTGACATACTTTGGAAATCCGGATGAGGGAGCGTGATGAAGAAATATTTATCCTCTTCGTGTGACCTTGACTGTCCATTACCACATCCAAAAAACCGATATGCTGGGCTACCATTGAGCCCTCGGCAATCGGTTGACAGCCCAGGACCAATGTTACAAGTTGTCCATGAGTTTGGGCCTGAAGTGGCTGGAGCGGAAGCCCAAGAGAGTCACGAGAAAGAAGGGAGAGGAAGATCTGCCACTGGCAGTCAATCTCTGTGAAAAGATAATTGTTCTGAGCCAATGTGGCAGAAGCAGACCAGGGATAAGGTGAGAAAAGAGGAGGTGAGAATGATTTCTTCAGAACGATACCAGCCAGTGCGGGAAGAGAAGCTGATGTATCTTCGAGAACTCCCTTCAACTTCGCATATTTTCCGAGGTCGAGTATCGGCGCCATACGAGCCTTCAAGATATCTTCAATCTCCTTCAGAGAGAAAACTTGGGAAATTATTTGAAGGGCAGGCCGGATCGAATGGCCAATCTTGATGATAGACGGATTGGTAAGAATGGCTCGAAGAGATGGAAGGACATCACTGCGCGAGGTAAGATCCGTAACCTGGATACAAGTCAGGTCAGGTTGTACCAACGATGAGCAAAATCATTGCACCTTGAAAATATGGATTTTATCTCTGGTTCGAAGCTGAATAATATCCAACCGAGGGGATTCTCCGGGACGCTGTTCCATCTTGACTGCAAGTGCAACAAGATGAAGCTGGGAGGAAGGCAAAGGAACAGCCATGAAATGTTCAAGGAGGTCACTTGCTACTTCCTCAATGTCAATCGAATCAGAGACCACTGTGGTAGGAGTTTCGGGACTTCGTTCGAAGCACGGGAGATCTGTCCAATCATGAATTGGCACAACATTGCGGGTGAGTGAACTGTTGATTGACTCGTGGAATGACCGTTCCGCTGAACCATGGTTAAAACTGCCCTCACAAAAAGACATAAGACACTTACCCTGAAGTGAATCAGTATAAAGGAATTCAGTAGGTGGATTGTTCGACTTCTTCAGACCATCCTGGATACCAACGAGCATGTCCTGAATGTGTGCCATAGACTTTGATGGGGTCATAGAATGGCCACGGACATCCTCAAATTTGTTGAGAACAGTATATGCTGCATTAAAAATTCGTTGGCCCTTTAAGCCACCCATGTGTTTGAGAAACTGTTACAGATTCAGTTTAGTCAGTGCTGTCAAAAAAAAGAAAAGAAAAAAAAACTCACATCGAAGGTATGATCTGCCTTGGCCACCGTCAAAGGCAATGTTGCAATATCGCGCTCAATGTAGATACGAATGGCAGAAATGAAATCCGTAAATAAACCTTTCAAATATGGAATGGAGGGTGGAATCCCAGCATATTCCTGGCGATCATCGAACTTGGAGTATGGCTTACATCCACGCTGACCGTAGAAGTTCACAGCACCGAGGTACATAAGTTCTCCATCGGCATGATGTCTGTGCTGGACCTCAGAAACCATCTCGGAAAATAGAGCAGGTCCAAATCTTGTCGCGAAGGTGTTGCACATTTGCCAGGAAAAAGTCGGTAGGGATCGAGCGCACTCGACGCGCAATTGGATCATCATTGAAGCCTGCAAAAAATATCAGTAGGCTGGAGAGCAGAATAAAAATTGCAGCATTTACCGTTCCGGCTGAGAGACTTGCCGCAAGTGCACTTAAATCTGTCTGGTGCACCGGGAAGCAGATTTGGGATCCAGATAAAGACGTCTCGTGCATAGAGTTCGGTGGGATCGAGACCATTATTGCTACCCATGCTGCGATGAAGCGCAAAGACGGGGTGCATAGGCCGATCATAAAAGTCACCCCGTCTATAGCACAACGGGCTTCCATACTTTTTTATTTCCGTAGATAATCTGTCCTTCAGAATCACGAACTGCTTTTGCAGCACCGAGTCTGTCCCAGCCTCTGATGCACCTGTTTCAGTCTCAGCAGTTGCGGAGTTGGTCTCAGTGGTTTCTAAAACTGCGTCTACGAGACTGTCATTAATAATTCGATCACCAGAAGCGATGTCGGCATGCTTGTCATTCTCGTCAATATAATTGAGCTCTTCATTGACCTGAGCAAATTCCGCGTGTAAGGCTCCAACCATTTAGTTTTCGTTTGCGGACCCGGGCAAATTAAACGGAAACGGTATTTAAACAGTTTGAAACCGTTTAAAACTGTTTATAAACGGTATTTTTCGGGCAGGTTCTTTGGACATATCTGGAGGGACTAAATCGAGTAATCTAGCCATTATAAAGTCACAAACAAGACCCTACCCATGTTGCCAGTGAATAAAGAGGTTCACCGAGGTAGCTATGAAGCGGGATGGCGGCGGGAAGCAGGCGCGATGGTTTGCCGAGATAGCCGACCACCATCAAAGACAAAGATCCTGCGCATCAGTCGGCGGTTCCTCACTCTGGGACTAATGGCATGACCTTGAACAGTCTCATCACTTCTTCTGGACGAAATTTATGGGTGAGGATGCAACCAGCAAGCCGTGGTACGTGGTTGTTTTTGCACAACCGTTTAAACCGTTTACAAACAGTTTCCAAACAGTTTGTGCCCACCGACAAACTAAATGGAAATAAAAATGGGTAAAACCGTTTGAAAACGTTTACAAACGGAAATGGTTGGAGCCTTATCCGCGTGCGAGAGGTTTGAGCGGCTCGCTAGTAATCACAATTATATGTTTGGATAATTAAAAATGTGTATGATGGATGTACCTGTGTCTGCGGTAGATCCTGGACCATGCGTTTTCGCCAGTCAGAGGTCGAGATGGACCAAGATCAGACCAGAAAGAGGCTCTCCCAGTTTGTGTCGAAGTGGAAGGTGCAGGTTGATTTGTGGTATAGGGGTTAAAAAAGGCAGCAGATGTTTGGGGAGTATTAATTGAAGGAGTAGCGTGTACAGGAGCACGAGTGGGGAGAGCACGTCTTAGATGTGCAGGAGTTTGGACCGAATTTCTGAGGATTTCCTCCTTTTTTCTACGTCCAGACCCAGGGCGTTTACCTCCGTGAGTGCCCTTGGGCTTCGGAACAGCGGCCGTGTCCATCGAAGCAGCAGTAATGGCAAGTGAGGGAAGAGAAGTGCGAGAATGTCAAGGGCGGTGCAAGGATCACACGGAGCAATGATGGGATCAACAAATTGATAACAATCAGCACGGGTGCAAAGCCTATCGACATAGGTAACCACAGTGATAGTCTATGAGCCGTACTATTTCGACCAAATGTTCATTATTTTTAGATTTTCGTCGACCGAGGTGACCGATAAATTTTCTTTTGAATTATAGCGATTTTTAGGCACATCAAAAAAAATCGGGTGTCACCGTCACCTGAACATTTGGTCGAAATAGTACAGTACCTCGGGACCTTCAGTGCAGCCTCATTTCTTCCTCAGAAATTCAAGGGCCTATTGATATGTCAAGCATCCCGTGTGACGATGCCGAGGCAAATCCGTCCAGTGGCACAAAAGTACCAGGCACAACAAAATACCATCAAACTATTTTTGCACAGGTGGGCGATCGATAGTATACGAAGTTCATATGTAATGACGGCTTGAATTTGGGGCAGAATGTATTTATGTGCCAAGTTATCTACGTCCATCTTTGTTTTCTAGCCATTCGCGAATGAAAAAATTGAGCCATTTTCCCGAAGTTTGGCGCCCTATAATTAGGAAATGATGCATGCAGCTGCCACATGCTGGCTGTGTCTGTCAGTGAGCTGCCAGCGAGCTGTCAGTTGGCCCTTGTTCGTTGACCTCCACGTCTACTGCACTGCAAACACAAGATCCACACTCTACTCGGGGTCTCTACCAATTGACACTGGTCCTCTAATGTCTAGTGAATTCCACACACTTAATCAGACAATCTATGGTGCGTAGCAAAATTGATAAGCCAGTGTTATCACCTATCTTTCTCAGGCGGCGTAGGGGGCAAAGGTGGGGAAGGTGGCATAAAAGGTGGGGGTGGGGGTCCTGGGAAGGGTCCCAGGATGTATTATGATGTCAGGGCTGAAAACTTCAACATGAATTTGTATGTTGATTCATCCACTCCCAAACACTGTTTCTCAATAACAGAAAATTTGACAGAGGCAACACCAGAGATATTCTAGCAAGTCTCAAATGTGTGGCAGCCCGCTATAATGCTGCCAACACACCTGAGAAATGCATGGAGGGTACACGAGTCAACATAATCAGGGACCTTGTTGCATGCTTGAACAGCACTCTTGATTCAATCCGCCTGGTCATGCTCAGTGGGGTTGCAGGATCAGGCAAATCCACAATTGCAAAGTCAGTTGCAACTATCTTGGCTGAGGAGAAAAAGACTCTTGCAGCATCTTTTTTCTTTTCCCGGGACCACACAGATCGCAAGGAGATAGATCACCTTGCTACAACACTTGCCATACAGCTTGCAGATTATAGTCCCAGCTTTCGGCTCATCTAATTGAGTTGCTGGAGAAAGACTGTACTCACATTTACGAGGCAGAACCACACCTGCAGTTCCAGAAGCTGGTTGTAGAAATTCTTGGCAAGCTACCTCCCTGCTCAATATCATGGGTGATCTGTCTTGATGCTCTGGATGAATGTGGAACAGACCGTGGCCAGATTTTCTTGCGGTGGCTATCAGATAGCATGGCTCAGATCCCAACCAATATCCGATTCTTTCTGACTGGACGCCCTGATGTTCCTTCTTATCTGAAGTTTGATAAACTTCGTTCTTTGATGCATTGGGTTGTCCTTGATGAAATTGAACCCATTATGGTTCAACGTGACATCCGCCTCTATGTTGAGCAATCACTTGATGGGGCCAACTGGATCACACGTCGCCCTGGAAAATTCAGAGTCAGCAGGCAGAAGCAATAACAATCCGTGCAAATGGACTCTTTGTTTTTGCAGCTACAGCTGTTCGTTATGTTCTTGCAGGACTGCCACATGTACCCCCCAAAATCTGTTGATTACCTTCTGGAAGGTGAAGCTCTTGTTGATCTGTATGATCTATACCTCCGGATCATGAATTATGCCATCCCTGTGCCAGGAGACCGGCGTGCTCAAGATTATCACAATCTAGCCATGAAAATTCTGAGTACAATTTTGCACCTCCTGGAACCTTTGGATTCCCAGAGTCTGGCAGACTTGCTGGAACTGGATAAAACAGTTATTCTGGAGACACTGCTCCCTCTGAGTGCTGTAATCCAGGTTTCCGATACTCCAAGGGCAGCAATTAAAATAATACATCTCTCATTCAGAGAGTTTATGACATCTTATGTTCAAAAGACTCGGCCCAAATCCTCTGTGGGACAGACACTCAGCAGCAAGCCCTGGTGTCTGCTCTTCTAAAAGTGTTGAACAGGCAACTGAAATTCAATATCTGTGATCTACCAACCTCATACCTGCGAAACATTGACATGCCAGATCTCCAGTGGCGACTTCACAACTACATCCCATTGCATCTCCGATATACTGCTAAATTTTGGGTGGATCATCTAGTGGAGACAGCCTATGATTCATGCAGTGGCCAGGGAGTGCAAGACTTGCTGTTCAAAAAGTTCCTGTTTTGGCTAGAAGTGTTGAGTTTACTTGGGATTGTGGCTATGGACAGCAGGCTCTGTCTAAATTGATGTTTTGGGCAAAAGAGGTATGTCTAGGAATGATCATATGAGATGTTATTGAGAACTGAAGATCATTAGAGCACATCCCTTATCGAATTTGTGACTGATGCCAAAAGATTTATTTCCTTCTTTGGGGAAGCAATTGGTCAAAGTGCTCCCCACATTTATCTATCAGCACTGGCATTGGCACCAGAGGAGTCCAAAATCACTGAAAGATTCTCACACAAATTCCCGCAGTTAGTAACAATTACAAGAGGGAGGATGAAACAGTGGCCAAATACAATTGCTGTGCTGGAGGGGCATACCAATGGGATCAACTCAGTTGCCTTCTCACCCAATGGCAAAAGAATTGTGTCTAGCTCCGATGACAACACTGTGCGCATTTGGGATGCAGAGACTGGTGCTGCACTTGGGCAGCCACTGGAGGGGCACACTGATTTGGCCACCTCAGTCGCCTTCTCACCTGATGGAAAGAGAGTTGTGTCTGGCTCCCATGACAACACTGTGCGTATTTGGGATGCAGAGACTGGAGCTGCACTTGGGAGCCACTGGAGGGGCACACTGATCTAGTCAACTCAGTTGCCTTCTCACCTGATGGAAAGAGAATTGTGTCTGGCTCCAATGACAAAACTGTGTGCATTTGGGATGCAGAGACTGGAGCTGCACTCAGGGAGCCACTGGAGGGGCACACCAATCAGGTCACCTCAGTTGCCTTCTCACCTGATGGCAAGAGAATTGTGTCTGGCTCCTGGGACAACACTGTGCGCATTTGGGATGCAGAGACTGGAGCTGCACTCAGAGAGCCACTAGAGGGGCACACCGATTGGGTCACCTCAGTTGCCTTCTCACCTGATGGCAAGAGAATAGTGTCTGGCTCTGATGACAAAACTGTGTGCATTTGGAATGCAGAGACTGGAGCTACACTCAGGGAGCCACTGGAGGGGCACACCTATGGGGTCACCTCAGTTGCCTTCTCACCTGATGGCAAGAGAATTGTGTCTGGCTCCTTAGACAAAACTGTGTACATTTGGGATGCAGAGACTGGAGCTGTGCTCAGGGAGCCACTGGAGGGGCACACCGATTGGGTCATCTCAGTTGCCTTCTCACCTGATGGCAAGAGAATTGTGTCTGGCTCCGACGACAACACTGTGCGCATTTGGGATGCAGAGACTGGAGCTGCACTTCGGGAGCCACTAGAGGGGCACACCGATCGGGTCACCTCAGTTGCCTTCTCACCCAATGGAAAGAGAATTGTGTCTAGCTCCTATGACCAAACTGTGCGCATTTGGGATGCAGAGACTGGAGCTGCACTCAGGGAGCCACTGGAGGGGCACACCAATCAGGTCACCTCAGTTGCCTTCTCACCTGATGGAAAGAGAATTGTGTCTGGCTCTGTTGATGGAACTGTGCGCATTTGGGATGCAGAGACTGGAGCTGCACTCAGGGAGCCACTGGAGGGGCACACCACTCCAGTCTACTCAGTTGCCTTCTCACCCAATGGCAAGAGAATTGCATCTAGCTCCTGGGACAAAACTGTGCGCATTTGGGATGCAGAGACTGGAGCTGCACTCAGGGAGCCACTGGAGGGGCACACCGATCCGATCTACTCAGTTGCCTTCTCACCTGATGGCAAGAGAATTGTGTCTGGCTCCAATGACAAAACTGTGCGCATTTGGGATGCAGAGACTGGAGCTGCACTCAGGGAGCCACTGGAGGGGCACACCAATCCAGTCTACTCAGTTGCCTTCTCACCTGATGGCAAGAGAATTGTGTCTGGCTCCAATGACAAAACTGTGCGCATTTGGGATGCAGAGACTGGAGCTGCACTTCGGGAGCCACTGGAGGGGCACACCAATCCAGTCTACTCAGTTGCCTTCTCACCTGATGGCAAGAGAATTGTGTCTGGCTCCA
This sequence comes from Mycena leptocephala, assembly GCA_029378395.1. Lineage (NCBI taxonomy): Eukaryota > Fungi > Basidiomycota > Agaricomycetes > Agaricales > Mycenaceae > Mycena > Mycena leptocephala. The sequence goes on along the minus strand of JARJLF010000704.1, from coordinate 103,611 downwards.
ATGACAAAACTGTGCGCATTTGGGATGCAGAGACTGGAGCTGCACTCAGGGAGCCACTGGAGGGGCACAGCAAGTTGGTCACCTCAGTTGCCTTCTCGCCTGATGCCAAGAGGATTGTGTCTGGCTCCCTTGACACAACTGGGTGCATTTGGGATGCAGAGATTGCAGTCAGGGAGCCACTGGAGGGGCACACCAATTCGGTCACCTCAGTTGCCTTCTCACCTGATGGCAAGAGAATTGTGTCTGGCTCCTTAGACAAAACTGTGCGCATTTGGGATGCAGAGACTGGAGCTGCACTCAGGGAGCCCCTGGAGGGGCACATTGAGTCAGTCACCTCAGTCAGATTCCCACCCGATGGGAGGTCTATTCTCTCTGACTCCAATGATTACACCATTTGTCCATGGAATGTTGATGGTGTTGCCAATGGCCCACCTCTGCAGTGTTCCCCTTCTGCGAGTGGATGGAGTTTACTCATTGTAGGTTCCTCTTCTATGCATACCTTCAGTATGGACTCATTCACTATTCCAGCCTCTTCACCTGAAATCCCCTCCTGTGCCTCTACATTGGCAAATACAACATGGTTGGGTCTCTTGTCTCCCCTCGGAACTCCTTTTCTGGCTCCCTATCCCCCTCAGGGTTGGACTGTGGTCTCCACACAACACACTTGTTATTGGCCAAGAACAGACCTTGCTCTCATATGACCAGTTTGTATATGGTGCAGACTGGGCAAAGTGCTATGCAGAAACCCTTAATAAATAATAAACATTTAGAACAATCTATCTTGGTTGATCCCTTTCCCTTCATGCTCCATTCTTTGTCTTGTGCTATGGAACTGGCTTTTTCAACCACTCAGGTGATTAACCTCATACCCCTTCCTTTACTCCCCAACACCCATTTCTGCCTCTTTTAACCAGTGTGGGGCTCTGGCCTGCGAGAAAATTATCCTATACCATTCATTGGCCATATACCCACTAAAACCCCCTCTATCTTTGTCCAATCATCTGGCAGAGTCCTCATCCTTAAGCAGGCCACTCCAGGTGCTCAACACCAGCTGCTTCTTCAGAGCAAGTGTACCAAATTTGACTTTGTCAGTGAGAATCCAGTCGCGTTTTGACGCTGAATTGATCGCGATGAGCCATTGGTTATGGATACTTACTGTACTTAATGTTGTGCTGAGATTTTTGGTGACACGATTCACGTGCAGGTTCCAAATAAGATGCCAACCCACGGATACCAGTATCCCAAACAGTCTTCCTTTTTCGGTTAGTAGATGACCTTTCGGGCACCTGAACTTCACAAGATTGCAACCCAAGATCAATCAACGTAGTCTTCTAGTCTGGAGACAGAGCCGTGTTCGAGTTCCTTAGCCTCGGGATAGCTCTGGACAATTTCGTCCTTGAAGTCCTCCCAAGAGTATGGATCTCTAGCAGTGACCATAGACTCCCATTCACCTTTCGTCGATCCACTACAATAGCGCAACGCTACAAACTTCTTTTCCGCATCGGTGGTCGCTTTCGAGGTCACGAAGATTGTTTCTAGGGAGGTCAAGAACTTTCGCAATTCTTCCGGCTGTTGGCCGTCGAACTGTAAGGAATTCTTTCCCCAATTAATTGGCAACTTCGACTCATCGAATGTAGACGGCATCTTTGCTAAACCGCTCGGAATAGTAGCAGTAACTGCGCTAGGCGTGGTTTGTGCTGGGTTCTGCACAGGGCTTTGTGCAACGGTTTGTACAGGTGGGTTGTTAACAACTGGTGTCGTCGTCAACGGGGTTTGCTGCACCGTGGATTGTGATGCAGGGTTTGTTTTCTGACTGGCTTGCAAGTTCGAAATGCTCGCACTGGTCTGATCCGGATTTGCTTCCGGGTTATGAACTGAGTTCGAAGGTGAGGCTCTTCCACTTGACGTTGGAGAGGCCACGTTTCTAACTCTTTGAATCTCAACGTTCGCAGAAACACGACTTTCAGTTCGTTGAGCGATCTCTCTATGACCTGAGGCAGTGCTACTGGATGATCCCACTTGAGATTCTGGTATTACCACTGACGAAACTGAACCAGCTTTCTTTGAAGTAGCGGTTGTTCGTGTGGATTTTGACTTGGGAAGCTGAACGGGCTCTGGAACTAGAGTAGACCGTCTTTTTCCTTTGTCCTTCTGTGAATCAGACTGAGGAGGTCGTCCGAAAGACAGGTTGTTGGGTACAAGGAAAAGTTGAGCTTCTCAACTACCGTCTCCAACAGAAGTTCTTTGTAGAGAACTTCCAACGCTCTTCAACTGACTCGTTACTTTTTGAGACTTCAAACTGGACCCCTCGTGGTGGGCTCCAGATGAAACGGTGCGCTAAACAGTACGCTTGAAATGCAATAGCAGCTAGGGGATGCTAAACACCACCAAAAACCACCAACACACACACACACAACTGCCCTCTTATTAGCGCTTCCTTTATGTTCGTGGGTCCGTGCCGTAGTATGCGGCAAGCGAAGTCTGAACTCTCAGAAACAGTAACCAAGTTCCAATTGAACAATCCGATGAATGTTCTCAAGTACACTTCCGCTCTCAAAAGTAACCGTTCACGCAACGTTCCCTAGGCCCTGATGAACAGGTACTACGGGTGTTTTGTAGATTTGTATAGTTTTGAGTCTTAAGCGCCTTCTAGCCTCAAGAAACCCAGATTGCGTCGCCTTACAACTGCTGAGGATCTACCAATGGATGACCTTGACTCTATAGCGCAAATCCCATACAGATAGGTCTATGCCCAAGCGTCCCACTGCGCAGCCTTAGCCAGCTACAGATACAACTATTTGTGTGCCCCTAGGGAACTACCTAGCTCCTAGCTGCACGATACCACCGTCACCTATCAGGTAGCAGACTCTGGCTGTTAAACCAAAGAACGTTTGCACTGTCTCATGATTACTGAGGGTCTACCAATGAATGACCTTGACTCTATAAAACAAATCCCATACAGATAAGTCTATGCCCAAGCGTCTCACTGCGCAGCCTCAAGCTAACAATGGTCCAATGATTCCTAGGGTGCCTTCTCACAGGTCACTCGAGGTTCTGAAGCCTAAATCACAACTCAAGCCTTTGAGCCAACAACTAAACTCCAATTGTTATAGAACAACTACAAACAGAGAAAGTGCTATTCTCCGTGAAGCCGACCTGAGAACACTACCACCGGTGAAGCTGGCTTTGGCAACTGCTTAGGCGAACTGGGGGTGCAATGAACTGGTCTTCTGCGGGGTTCCTTCTGCCCTTTTATACTACTTTGCGAAATACATGAGATAATACGAATTGAGTAACTGAGATGAGGTGCTTTATAAGAAAGAATCAGGTGCTTGAGTGCCGAGTTGAATCGTCATGATGGAATGGCCGAAATAGTCATCCAGGTTGACCCCTAGGTCTGTTTTGGGTATATTTGTAATGCCCTAGGCCAGCCGATTGCTCCCGCTGGGGACGAATGTCTCCAGCTTGGTTGATAATCCAAGCTTCCTTAGGTCATTACGAGGTATAATGCGGAACTCTATCCGCCATCACGCCGCTAGGATGCCTACACTTCGGCGTCCGCTTTCTCTACAATCAACACTGCTGCCACAAAGAGTTACTTGTCTTTGTTTGGCACCTCGCGACCGCGTCGCGTACGTCACATGTCTCCTAGCCCCGTCTCGACTGTCAGAGCACGCTCATTAGAGTTCTCGTTCCCTCGGGTTAAGTAGAACTTAACTACTACTCGACAAATCCTCAGTAACGTCGCCCTAGGGCACTCCACTGGCCCTAGCTGGCTGGTCACTATCGACTAGACACCTCCTAGGAAGCAAGCTTCCTATACGATATCCATGCCTAGGCGTCTACTTCTCCCTAGCTGTCCCATCTCTCTTCCTAGGACCTTTCCTGCGCAGCCATTGGTACTCTTAGTAGAGTTATGATCCCTAGCTGGACTTCTTGGGCTTATATGTTTATCTCCTTGATAGTGTACTTAGTTTGCACTAAAGTACTACAGCCAGTGGTTCGGAGCTCACCCTAGCTCTCCTTTAGTATCACCAGAACAGGTGCCCTAGGGCTGTTGTACAGGCCCTAGGGACACAATCTCTGCCAATCTCTGGGCTAGGCTTTAGCCTTAGAAATCGCAAAAATCAGATTCAGCCTTCACATTTCGTGGGCCGTATCACCGCCATTTTCACGGCTTCTCACGCTACGTCTTCCCACTTGTCCTTCTTCTGCTTGATCTCTTCCATAAACTGATCTCCTGGGGTATCGTTGAGTACTGCGGGCATGGCTCGCAGAAACTCAGACCCAGACACTGGGTTCTTCGAGAACCATCCTTCTGGTAGAAGAATCATGTTGGAGTTATCTAGCTCCCCGCGTTCATGTCCCCCTCTTCGAGACAATGCGTCGGTCTTTGTGTGCTGTTTCCCGGGTTTATGGACTAGGGTGAAGTCATACTCACTCAACTCTAGAGACCACCGGGCTTGTCGTCGATTCAACTTCTTGGTAGTAGTGAAGTATTCCAAGTTTTTGTGGTCCGTCCAGATTTCGAACCGTCTTTGGCTTCCTTGCAAGAAATGTCGCCATTCGTATAAAGCTCGCATGACGGCGAGCATCTCCTGTCATGTATATCGTAGTTGCGTTCTGTGTCGTTCAACCCTTTAGACAGGAAGGCAATGGGCACCCAGACACCGGCTTGGCATTGGGTCAAACAAGCCCCAGTAGCGAAATCAGAAGAATCCGCCTCTACCCTCCATTCCCCGTCGTCCATAGGGAAATGTAGGACGGGTTCTGATGTGACGGTGTCAATCAGACGCTGGAAAGCCGCGTTTTCCTCGTCCCCCCAATGCCATCGCGTAGCTTTCCGGGTTAATCGCGTGAGGGGTTTGGCGTGGTCGCCAAAGCCCTGTATGAATCGTCGATAGAAGTTGAGGAATCCGAGGAAGCTTTGAACGTCTTTGACGTTCCGGGGAGTAGCCCACTCCGTACACCGGCCACCTTGACCGGGTCCATCCTAATCTTGCCGTCTCCAATGATTACTCCCAGATATTCCACTTCCCTCTTCTCGAACTCGCACTTTTCGTGCTTGAGAGACAGGTCGTGGCCTTTCAAGACTTGAAGAACTTCCCGCACCATTGCGCGATGATCCTCCAAGTTGTCGGAATAAATGAAGACGTCATCCAGGTAGACAATAACCCGGCCTTCGGCAATTTGCCGTTCAAAGATCTCGTTCATCATGGATTGAAAGGTGGCCGGAGAGCTGGTGAGCCCGAAGAACATAACGAGAGGCTCCCAAAGCCCCCGGTTAGTCATGAACGCAGCCTTTTCTTCGTCGCCTTCTTTTATCCGGATGTTGTTGTAACCCCATCGGACGTCCAATTTAGTAAACCAGGTTGCCTTTCTGAGCATATGCATGATTTCCGAGATCAACGGAATCGGGTATCGATTCTTGATGGTAAGTTCGTTTAACTTCCAATAGTCTTGAACGGGGCGTAGCTTTCCGTCTTTTTTCTTCACGAAGAAGAATGGGGAGGCCCAAGGGGATTTAGAAGGTTGAATACGTCCGGTCTCCAAGTGTTCCTTGATGAAGGAGTCTAACTCCCGTTGTTCTGTCGGGTTGAGCGGAATATTCCGCCCCTTCACGGGTTCTGAGCCGGGTTTTAATTCGATGGCGTGATCCCATTTCTTCCGCGCTGGGAGTTTGTCGAACTTGTCCTTTTCGAACACGCTTCGGAAATCTTGAAGGTAATGCTCTGGGACATTGTCTTCAATTTTCTGTTCGCCTTTGGCCTCATTAGCGGCAGCCACTAGTTTGGTAGCCACGCTCCCCATTGCCCGAACGTGAGCCGCGTTGCGTTGTGGCAGGGCAGAGTCGTCGTAGATCTTCGTGATGAAGATACAATCTCCTTCTTGAATATCCTCTCGGTCTTCCTCGTCCCATTCTTCCTGTAGACGAGCTCTCTTACAGGCGGGAGGGCATCGAGTGAACTTCAACTCGTTCTTTTCCCAGTCGATCTCCGGGTTATGTTTCTGGAGCCAATTGTAGCCGATGATGACATCGCTCTTCCCAGTATCCGTGATTGCGAATGGGAAGACTTCAGTATGGTCTTGGACCGTGATGCGGAGGCGAACTACGTGCGTGATTTGTCCTCCGCGGTTGAGCGTCCCGTCGGCGTTGTATACCGGGATTGGCAGAGGGAGGGGTTCTCTTTCCAGGCCCCTTTCTTCCACAAGGCGTTCGTGGATAAACCCGCCTGTGGCCCCACTGTCGATTAACCCGGCCACAGTACAACCCCGTAGGTTGTTCAATTCCTGCAGGGTTACGGGGAGCACCATTGAGTTCCCGTTCATCGCCCGCACATAAGCCGGTGGTTCTCTCAACGCGTCCAACGCGTCCAGAGCATCGGGAGGGTACGTTGTCATTAGTCCCTCCAGTAGTTCTTCGGTAACCTCGGTTTGTCGATGAGGGTGAGTCCATCGTTGGACTATAGCCATGGCGTCGGATGGTCGTTCATTAATCCGGGCCAACGTTCGTTTGGCACTACCAACAGGGAGTCTGCGCCATTCCGCTTTCTCCCTTTGTTGGTTATTCGGCTTTCGCCTTCGGGAGCTCGGAGAGGGACTGGCCCCTCCACTCCTTTCATCGAGACTTGAAGTCTCGTCGTCGTCGTCTGCACTGTCTTGCTCACTCGGTTCCGAAATAGACAAAGCTTCAAATGAATTGATGGATGCAATCGGTACACTGGGGCTGGGTATAGGTCGAGAGTAGGCAGACTTTACTCGCGACCGCCGGGAAAATCCTCCTGATCCTGTTCGTCCTTCAGCGCCTCGGCGTACATGGCCCTAAACTGCGGGTCTTGCACCAAGCGCCGAGGACAGTGGTGGGCTAGATGTCCTTCCTGCTTGCAATTGTAGCAAGTGACGCGCGAAGAGGGGGTCTTCCCTTTACAATATCCATAGGGACTGGCATGGTAGTAGTGGTCGTCGTAGAAGCCGGAGTAGAAACCGGGTTGTTCCCGAAATGGGTAACCGGGTTATTCGTCGGATTCTTCCACCGTTCCTGCGAGAGTTCGAGTGGGAGGATGGGGAATAGGACGTGTGCATCTTGGGGGTGGAAACGGTGTTCCCTCCATCCCTGAGACTTCCTTCCATAACCTGGAAGGCGTGGTTCAACCCGTTGTGTTTGATAACCTGCGTCTTCCAGTCCTTGTAGGTCAGGGGCAAGGATGACTGCCCATAGACCGCCTTGATGACTTTTTCGTCGATCCCGCGTTTAAGCAGGCGAATGAGGGTAACTTCGTCATAGGCCACCGTCTTGTTAAGAGAGTTGAGGACGGTGAAGTATTCCATCGCCGTGCTCTTGCCTGCTCTCCATCTTAGCCTGTGCGATTTCTATCTGCGCACCACCCTTGAACGCCTCGATGACGGCAAGGCGAAAGGTCTCCCAGGTAGAATAGGATCCAGTAGCGTCCTGGGTCTGCATGGCCAACACGACATTGTTGGCCCACTGGGAGGCAGAGCCATCCTTCATGTAGGAGAGTGCGAAGGTGATCTTCGTACTGTCTGCAGTGTAGGCGGTGTTGCCATTGAAATTCAACCAACAATCTGCCAGGAATTGGTCCACCTGTTCCGAGTCCCCGCTAAACATGCGGGGGGCAGCAACCCGGGGTTGCTTAGTGTTGACCTTGCCCTCTCCTCCGGCGGAGAGGGAAGGACGCCGTTCATGGGTAGAAGTGGCATCCTGTAGCGTGCGCATGGCCTCCGCTAGCAGTTGGTTCTGCGAGATCTTCTCTTCGCTAGCCTGCAGGGCTTGGGCCTGCATCCCGGAAAGAGTTTCCCGGAGTACGAGGTTTTCGCCGTGGGCTTTGAGTGCCTGTTGGTAAAGGAGCTCGAAACGTTGAGTCTCCGTGTGGGCCGCGAAGATGTCGGGGTCCGGCATAGTGAAGGTGCCTTCACTCATTGTATCGTCCAGTTGAGTCGTCGGTAGGGGACACTATTCTTTTGTCAGCACAGGGCCTCGCTGCAGGGTTTACTGCGACGTAGGCAACTGGGCGATACAAGGAATAAGCGAAACGCAGTCAATTAAGCACTGGAGAGTAGACTAGAATAGTGTAAGGAATGTAAGTAATTACTTAGGGTTATATACTACGAAATAAAGGGGTTTTTAGGGGACTAGGGGTCTAGGAGTGACTGCGGACACCAAGGGGTAAGGGGTAAGGAGTGATCCTGACAAGCAGGGGTTGGCAGGAGTCGATCGAAATAGGAGTACGATCCAAGGGGTGAGGGGTATAGGGGAAAAGAGTGAGACAAAGAATAGGCAAGGGGTGAGAGATCACCAGGTTAATGGTAGGGCGGGTTAATAAGGATATGAGACCAACACAATAATCCGGTGAGGCACTCTGGAAGAATCCGGATAGGGGAAACCGGGTTGTTGAGAGGGAGTGAAAAAAGGGTAGATCATGACATGATGGCAAGAGAATTGTGTCTGGCTCCCATGACAACACTGCACATTTGGGATGCAGAGACTGGAGCTGCACTTGGGGAGCCACTGGAGGGGCACACCAATGGGGTCACCTCGGTTGCCTTCTCACCTGATGGCAAAAGAATTGTGTCTGGCTCCTTTGACAAAACTGTGTGCATTTGGAATGCAGAGACTGGAGCTGCACTCAGGGAGCCCCTAGAGGGGCACACTGAGTCAGTCACCTCAGTCAGATTCCCACCCGATGGCAGGTCTATTCTCTCTGACTCCAATGATTGTACCATTTGTCCATGGAATGTTGATGGTGTTGCCAATGACCCACCTCTGCAATATTCCCCTTCTGCGAGTGGATGGAGTTTACTCAATGTAGGTTCCTCTTCTATGCATACCTTCAGTATGGACTCATTCTCTATTCCAGCCTCTTCACCTGAAATCCCCTTCTGTGCCTCTGCATTGGCAAATACAAAATGGTTGGGTCTCTCGTCTCCCCTCAGAACTCCTTTTGTGGCTCCCTATCCCCCTTAGGGTTGGACTGTGGTCTCCACACAACACACTTGTTATTGGCCAAGAACAGACCTTGCTCTCATATGACAAGTTTGTATATGGTGCAGACTGGGCAAAGTGTTATGCAGAAACCCTTAATAAATAATAAACACTTAGAACAATCCATCTTGGTTGATCCCTCTCCCCTCATGCTCCATTCTTTGTCTTGTGCCATGGAACCGGCTTTTTCAACTACTCGGGTGATTACCCTCATACCCCTTCTTTTACTCCCCAACACCCATTTCTGCCTCTTTTAACCAGTGTGGGGCTCTGGCCTGCAAGAAAATTATCCTATCCCATTCATTGGCCATATACCCACTAAAACCCCCTCCATTCTTGTCCAATCATCTGGCAGAGAGTCCTCATCCTTAAGCAGGCCACTCCAGGTGTTCAACACCAGCTGCTTCTTCAGAGCAAGTGTACCAAATTTGACTTTGTCAGTGAGAATGTGGTCGCATTTTAATGCTGAATTGATCGCGATGAGCCATTGGTTATGGATACTTACTGTACTTAATGTCGTGCTGAGATTTTTGGCGAAACGATTCACGAGCAGGTTCCAAATAAGATGCCAACCCACGGATACTAATATCGCAAACAGTGTTCCATTTTCGGTTAGTAGATGACCTTTCGGGCACCTGAACTTCACAAGATTGCAACCCAAGATCAATCCCCAGTTCAGGGGTTGGCCAAGTATTGTATTTCTTCGACCATAGTTCTCTTGTGAGGGTCCATATTATCTTTTGTTCAGGCAAGTTACATTCCAACACTATGTGTTCCAATCCTTCCATCACATCACAGACCTGACATGTCCCAATTATTTTTAGGTGCTCAATATGAGTCCAGAAGTCTCCCACTCTGAAGGTGTTATGAACACATTTCCAATAAAACTCCCGTGACCGTCTTTGCAGAGTTGTAGATCGTACTGACTTCCAGATCATGGGATCTGACGGTGTTTAGCTGCACATTTCGTCCACAGCGCAACATATACGATCGAGATTTATGAAGGTGCATTTACAGTAGGGTCTCACCCGGAGGGAGCATATAATGTTCGTGAACACTCTTTGGGATCCCCGGGACAAAAGCATTCCTGGGTTTTTGAACATCAGATCAACCTCGGTGTCTATTTCAACTGGTTCTATTATTTCGTTGGTTACTCAGGCTAATCAAAAGTAACCAGAATTGGAAAGATCTTGAATTTTCTTTGATGTGCGAGGAATCTTGTGGGTCAAAATATCTATTGGTGAGGTCTATCAGTCATCCACTTTATTACTATGCATTGCCTTCAACCCTAGAAAAGCATGGTGCCCCGTGAAACCCAATTTTCTTCTGGTAAGTACAAAGGTGATCATTTTCTTTCTTTGTTGTTATACTGCTTCAGAGGCTTGTGGCCACATTTAGATCTGGAGGCTTTTAGAAAAGTTTGTTGGCCACAAAAGGTGCGTATTCATGTACTTCAAGACAGGGCCGAACATCTAGAATGTGTCAATAGCTAATAAAGTAAGGAAATATCCAAATTCGCTACTATAGGGAGTCGTAGCTCTGAGAACCCAGTTTACAAATGTAGATGTTGCATGAAAATCCTCAGGTAGCTTGGAAATAATGACCCATGTGTAAAGAAGTTGGAAATATTTGTGCTTTACTCAAGTCTTTGGTGATTTTCCAGTTACTTTTGATTAGCGCAAGTAAAACCTTAGCCAGGTTGTTCGAGACCTTCTTGAATTGGGTTTTTGCCACTCTCTCTTTCAGCATGGCTAAAGCAGCCTTCAAGGGCCGGAAGTTGGGGCCTAGGAGGTCATTCTCATATTTTGCCCTGTCCTTAACCAGGACTCGGGGTAAAAATTCAGAGGAGGAACATATTAGAAGGTGAGTATTCCTCTGGCTGTTCTGCAATATCAGTATTAGGCCACCCAAGAGTGCTGTTGAAAATGTCAAGGGGATATCCTCTCGATCGAAGGTGAGTGAGAGCGTCATACCTTCCTGCGCAATCACTGTGTTCCGGTCCCTGCTAAACTTAGCCTCAGTCTGGTCGGCTAGCCATAGCCACCGAGATGACTCAGTGTAGTTGTGTCTAGTTGGCCTAGGCATAGTCTCCGTAGCTCGGTTCATGTCTGGCTAGCTCTTGTTAGCTATCTGAAGCTCTTTTTAGCTGAGTTTGCCTCAGCTGACTCTGTCTAGTCAGCTATGCAGAGCTAGGAATATGTATTTATATCCTTGGTGCCTCTGCAGTGGAAGAGTAAATTTCAGTGATTCTAGCTCTGTGTAGCTGAGGCTAGTCATCTGGACTTAGCTACGCATACCTATGCTGATCTGAGTTTAGCCGGCTACGCACAGTCCACATGAGCTAAAATTAAATTGAGTTTAGGTGGCTAGGCAGAGGCTGTGTAGCCGGCTACGCACAGCTAGGCACAGTCGTCATGAGCTAAGCAGACTAAGTTTAGCAGGTAGCGGAACGCAGTAAATGTTAGATACCCTCATGATATTTAATTCGATCCTTGGTTTAAACTCGCCGGCGTGAAAGATAGTTGCGTGTAAGAAATATGTAATACTGCTTGGTACCTCTCCCGGTATTCGATACCTTCTGGCTGGGATTTCATTGAGTGATTTCTCAACGGCAAAGATACGAAAGCCCCCTCCGATATTCTCCAAGGTAAAATTCGCATCGAATGTCATGACTCAATCTTGTCATGATTTGGCATACTCGCAACATTTTTCGCTCAAACTTAACCCCGGACACCCCGGGTTATCACAAGCAACGAGATTGGCAAATATGTTATATTTGCAATCTAGAACAAAGACAACACATACGGAATAACCAACAGGGGGTTATTCATATTAGCTTCGGGCCCACAATAACCAACCAGGGGTTATTCAAACGACGATCGGGATACCCCGATCGCCCGTTACCAAGATCGAACAGCTAGGAGTGTTTGTTATTTCACAAAGAGACAACCATAAGTTTCACAAGACGCAGTATATAAAAACCCCATAGAATCTACCTGTACTTTAGATTCTACCTCGTCTAATATCAAGTCTACTTTGACCTGACAACGGCGCAGCGCTCTCTCACCACGACTACGAACGACGCTCGTATACATATCATCTTCTCCTCGAGTTATCCTCGAGTTCGGTGACCAGGCAGATACTCCACCACCTCTTCCAAGTCTCGCGACACTCCGCCTCGACAGCTACAGCCAAACTCCCCTAGTAGAGCCAGGTTGTTCAGCGCTGCCCTCTCGTTGTCAGTCGCGACCACTTCAGACTGGGTTATTCGACTATCGTCCCGGCCGGGTTATTCAACTATCGTCCTGGCCGGGTTATTCACTGTCCCACCACAGTCGACCCAGGGCTTGTCTTGACAGATCTGCATCTATTGACATCTTGTTTAGCTGTCCTTCCTCATTTGTGAGGGCAAGCTCGTCACTCAGATCAAGACTAGGTATAGTTGGGTTCAATTTCGGTGTAATGCTGTCGATCGACATTTTGGCCGTTTCAACACATTGCCCAGGATGTTTGCAATTCAGCTGTGTTCGGGCTCGGAGGCAGAGTGAGCATCCACAATTTTTTCGTCCCATTCCGGAAGGATTTATCTGGTGAGGCTCAGGATTGTTGTTCTTCATCTTGCAATGGTAAGGGTGTCTTGAACTGTTCTAACTTCATGCTTCAATCTGAGGCACATTGCCGAATCACGTCGCTTGGCTCGTTGGTATTCTGATTTGTTCATACCGGGATGCCTCCAGATCGGCATCTGGAGTTTAACCTCGTTGGAGATTGACAACCCAGTGAATTTCAGGTTGTACTTTCGGGCTGTCAAGATCGTTCGCTTAATTTCATCTGGTAGAGGTGTTCGATTGGATATTGGGATATGGATATCCTGTAAGAATACATTCAGAATTTCCCCTGGTCTAATGTTCAGATAACTCTTCTCTAGGAAATCAGACAGGATGTAGTCCATGAAATAACACCACCATGGGCGCTCACTTCCCTGTGTCAGATATATTTGCAAGTTCCATAGATCATTTCAAGCTGTTTCAAAGCGGGTTTCCAACGGCGCCTAATCTGCGTCCCTACTCCGAGATCAGTGTGCTACATACCGCAAATTTCATTTAATGAAATCAGTGGTTCATTATATTAGGCTCCCCGCAGAGCGGGCTACCTCGAGTTATACCTTCACGTTTCCGAGTCAAAAACTGTTTCAAAGCGGGTTTCCGACGGCGTCTAATCGGCGTCCCGACTCCGAGGTCAGAGTGCTACATAGTCGCGGGGCCACAAATTAACCGTTCTTTAAAGAACTGTGTTGCGATTCATTGGATGTGTTTACCGTTTCTCCATTTGTCCGAATTCCCTTTCGTCTTGCTTTCGCTCTCGTCCTCAAACTTATCTTTCCCTTCCGGATTTCCATTATTGCTATTTGCAAAATAGTTGGCGGTCACGGGATTTTCAACTGTTCTGCGCCACAACTTGCGCGAGCCATAACTCCTCAAACATTGCTCGGATTCCCATGAACCCATAGTGAAATCGAATCGTCTCGTCGAACTCTAGAGCCCCCGGAGCCAGTTTCGTGATTTCGCCACTTACTTGTTCTCCTGGCCTGATGGTTGGTTTTCGAGTGCGTGGGTCACAGCAATGCAGGACAGGGATTTTCAGGTGGTTTAAGTGCTTTAAAGAGGTCTTATATATGCCAGGGAGAGCCCCCGTGTATTTCTATGCACTTGTCTCAACAACAGGTGTAGTACACGCAATTCCGTATTCCGTGAATCTGTTGCGTCTACTATATCACATTGGGAAAAGCATAGTGGCCTCAAAACACATGGGGGCCCTTATTAGTATCCATGAGACCCATATTGTGCATTCAGACTCCACGTGTACCCCACGATTCCGATGTTGTAGCCCGCGCACGCGAAAGACAGGCCTTTGCCCCAGGTCGACAAGGAAGCCGTCCGATGACAAAAATGACCCCGGGGGGCTCTAGAGCTCAACAGGGAGATTCGATTTCACTATGGGTTCATGGGAATCCGAGCAATGGTTGAGGAGTTATGGCTCGCGCAAGTTGTGGCGCAGAACAGTTGAAAATCCCGTGACCGCCAACTATTTTGCAAATAGCAATAAAATGTAACCGCATTAGATCAACTGCGAACTGCGCCTACTTCACCAAAAAATGACAGTGCACAGCACTGGAAATTCTCCTCGCAGCAGTATGGCAGAGCTATCCCTTACCGTGGAGATCTCAAAGACAATTATCGGACCTGCAAGCTAAATTTAGGTTAATATTCACTCACCGGATCATCCAACTGTGCCTCAGCTGATCGGCTCGCAGTTGTCCGCAGAAGGACGCAGTTTCTCGCAGCAGATTCCCTGCTGTACCGAAATTCCCTTCACGTAGTAGCCTGTAATTTTTCCGCGCATACAAGGCCAGCGACCCCATCTTTCTAGCCCCCCATCCTTCTGACCCCCAGATGACGCAACGCTCGGTCTGGGTTCCGCCTCTACCGTGTGCTGCCAGTGGTCATCAAAACCGACCTTCTCGAATTATCACCTCAATGAGTTGAACCGCGGACTGCTCGTGATCGTCAAGACGAATTCCCTACCCCCCTCAATCCCCCTCAACCCGCTATCCATTTCTGATTAATCAACGCTGACCATCCTCAATATGAATTCATCTGTCGTCCTGGTGCGACAACTTATCTGGCGTGTCTTTTGGACGATGGAATACTGCCAGGCATCAATATCAATTAATTTCCTGCCTTTATTCGTGGTTTAGGTGGATTATTGTACATGTCGCCTTCCTCCAACACCAATCCGATTCAATGTTTTCGGTAGGCAAATCTCTGATCTCAAGAAACTTTGGTCGGTTGGTGCTTGGGTATGAGTTATTCCTTTTCGCACACACATCTCCATTATTTCCCTTGATTTCCTATGTACTGTCTGTGTTCAATATCCTGTAGTTATCATTACTTTAATGCAAATAATTATTCCACACACACTTCGACGCTTATGACCCCAATCTCCCGGAGCGAAGCGAGGATCCGTCTTGTTGCTTTTATTCGTTCGGCCTGAATTAAGACATGGTCGTTCTTCTTGCCCCAACTCCGGCTCGGCCTAGCGGCTGCGGCGGCGTGGTGTCGACAGCGAAGATCTAGAGTATACGAGCGAAAAAGAAACGGAAAGGATCAGTCACGCAACATACCATGAACATATTATATCGCAGGTAGGTCTAGGATCCACAGAATTGAATTAATACGAGTTCCACGGCAGGCAGAATAGAAAGTCCCAACAACCGAAAACGGAGTGAAAGCGGGACTCATGAAACCGACAGATAAATCCCCAGACCTGCATGAAAATCGTCTGCACGGGATGCATGAAAACTGCAGTATTGGTTCTGCGCGGGATCTGCATAAAAATACAGTGAACGAGGTAGATATTGAGCTGTTGAACCGCGCAGCTGCCATGACCAACTTGAAATACTCATTGCGCGCGGATCTGGAATGAAACGCAGAGCAGAGCGATGTTGCGGCCATGTACCAGCTTGCGGGAAGAGACAGGATGGATTATATGGCATAAGATGGACCTAACTAAAATTCAAGACGGCTGCGCGACAAGTCCGAATTAGTATTGAATGGCGCGGAATGGAATGGAAGAAATGAACTGGGAGTGCGTTGTACGTACCTTAATAGCGGGGACTCCGGAACTTACGACGTGGAAGCAGAGTCCACGCGAGTTGTGAAAAAAAAAAAGACTGGATGGAGTCGAATCGAGTCGGTGTTGTACGAGATTAAGATGGAACGTACTCAAGTACGTTGGTTCGTAGTGCAGCGAGTTGTGGAATTCGAGGGCAGTCAGTCGTGGATAACACAGATTCAGCCCCAGGATGCAATGCCGGAACGTTCCGCATACGTAGCGTAGAAGAGCTGAAACATGATACGTAGCGGAATAATTACAAGATCTGGAGTGAAATCAATATTGAATATTGAAAAAGAGCATCGGCCTCGCGCGAGCGCGGGTCAATTCAATGTCAATAATCCAATTCAATCAAAGAAAGAAAACCGAGCGTGTGAGATTCGCGTTGAAATAAACTGGGAGAGATTCGACAGCCCAGGAATACCAACATACCGATTACCTGAACCAACTCCGACCGTGGTATCCAGGCCGGTGTGAGGTAACTGTACTTGAATACACTTCGTCCTTGCTCTCGCGAGCCGCCAGCGTGCCCAGAAAAACGTCCGGATGGCCTCCTGCCCGGCAGAAGTGGACCACTTGGAGCCTTGTGGGACCATGTGGTTCTGGTCCGAGTCCCAGGTAAGCTCATCGAGAAGCTCTCCAGCCTCCAAAGCGCTGACGCCATCGAATGCGGCATCGCACCCAGCGAGGCGGACAGCCAATGTCCAGCACGGGCTAGCGCGCCAGAAGCGGCCGGACGAAGGCGACGAACCGAGGCGATCCAACAAAGAACCGTGCGGAAATTCTTCAAAGACAACAATGCGATATCCATCCTATGGAGTTCAGTGAGGAGTCTGGTGGAGGTGGAGTACAAAGACATTTGTACCTGTGAGTCGATGGTAATACGGTTGTCGTGATATGCTTCGAGTAGGTCGGACGAGATTGTGAAGACGTTGCAACGGAGATGCACTGCTCACGCGAAAAGGTGGATGGCTGCCGCGGCGAAATGGCGGGGTGAGAACAGAGGGACCGGCGAGCGAAAGCAGACGGACGGCAACAGCATGGGAGGAAGTGGTGGAATGATCTAGGTGATGCAGCCGGAGGGACGGCCAGTGAAACAGCACAACCCGCAGTCGCGCTGGCGGGCCTCGCTGGCGAGTTTCTCTGAGACAGGTTTCTGGTGAACAGGCTATAGTGGGGATGTGATATATCATTTTACTCTCGAGAGAGATCAGCCGTGATACATCATACTCTCTCGCGAGAGATGCGCCATGATGTTTCAGATGAGAGTAAAATACCTTTTGGGTAATTACTCTCGCGCGCGCGCCCGCTCGCTGCTCCCCCGCTCCCCGTCCATTTGGTGGCAGTGCTCTCCCGCCTTGCCCGATATGGCAGATGCTTGCGGCGACCCAGCAGGCTAAATTAAGTGTACAATGGATAGATTATATACATATGTTCTCACCCATGCTTTTGTGAAGCATCCAAGCACCTACCGGTGCTCCTAATGCGTCTGCAAAACGGGTGATTTGGCAGGAGGATTGGTTTGTTTACAGTTGTTAGTTCTCAATCCTCTTTGCTTCTTCCTCCTCACCGCCCCACCGCTCCGGCCCTCTGGCTTCCTCCCTTTGTTCAGCCAGGTGAGGGGTCTGTTATACACCTTTGCAAGTCCCATCTGACGCATTTACAGCCCGCAATCCCGCATATCTGGGTCTGTGCAGCCCATACAAATCTCGCACCAGCCTACGTGTTCGCAGACCATACCGTCCTCCTGCACCCACAGCACCGGCCTATATCCCTCGTTGGACATTCTGGACACCGTCCCCTGCCCTTTTCGCCGCTGTTGACCCCCGCACCCCACCACCGCGCGCTTTTCCCGCCCAGCACTCCTGCTTCCTCCCGCTCTGCACATCCCTCTGCAGCCCATATCGACTTGGCACCACCCCGTTGGATTCTGGACACCGTCCCCCGCCCTTTTCGCCACCGTTGACCCGCCCTGCGCCCCACCACCGCGCGCTTTTACCGCCCGGCACTCCCGCTTCCTCCCGCTCTGCACCTCTGCAGCCCACATCAACACCAGCTTGTTGGATGTTGTGAGCGTCGCTGGCGTCGAATGTTGTCCCATCTGTTACCTACTGTGACCACTACCATCCCCCATTTTTGCTACCAATGTCGTAATCAGTCTGTCCTTGCCTTAAAATATAATACAATGTCATTTCTCCCCATTGCAATTGAAGTACCTAAACAAAATAATGATGTCTTATGAGGTCTCATCCCCTTCCTTTCATCCAAAAAAAAATAAAGTCGACGTTGTGGCTGTGTTGCCAGAAAAAAAAGGGCAAAGGTAAGCGAAGACCCCTCACGTGAATCGAACACACAACCTCCTGTAATACTCAGTTGACGTAACTCGGAGGGTACCCCACAGGGACTTTTATATACTTGAATTGTGTACTGTATATGTAGCACAAAAACTTACCTGTGATTTACAAAATAAAATAAAATCTTCGCAAGACGTTATCTCCCAGAACTCAGATATCATTGAGACTAGCTAGAACACAGCCGTGGGTTAACAAAAAAAAACGCGCCGTTGAGGGCGGGACTAAAGATGTTGATGATAATAACAGGCTGGTTGAGCAGCCACCGAGTCATCTACTTGCGCGTGCGCGTTCTATGGACGCAGTTAGAAAAAAGAAGGGGAAAAAAGACAGTGAAAATACGCACTTTTTCGCTGCCGGGGCGGAGGCCGCAGGCCCCGCTGCCTTGCGCTTTCCCGTCCCGCCCGCTATTGCAGCCACCTTCCCCTTTGCCGCCGTCTTCCCCTTCTTGGGCGCGCCCGAGCGCGGGAGATCCTCCGCCACCTTGCGCTTCTGGTTGGCGAACCCATCCAGCATGCGCTGGTCTTCTTCTGCTGCAAGCTCGGCGGGCGAGCGTTTCTTCATCCGAGCGGAGCCATCAGGGTTTTTCGTCGCCGTAATGGCGCATTTGGGGCGTGAGCCCGTGATGAAGAGGTCGGCGCCACCCGCTGGGTTGTGAAGATGTGCCCGCTCGCGCTCGGCCTCGGCTGCTTCTGCTGCAGCTTTGGCTTCGACAGCCTTCTCATGCTGCAGTACCTCTGCCCGTAGCTTGCGGTTCGCGGCATCCTCACAACGAATGCGCGCCGCCTCAGTGGTGGCAGCTGCACCCGTCAAAGTTGCCGGCAGTGGCGCCTGTGCTATGATCACTGATGCATGATCAGGAATGGCTGGCGCCTGCACGGTCTTGCTGGCAGGCACAGCGACAGCTGTCTTGCGGGGCCTGCCTCGCCCTCGGACTTGAACGGGGATCACCGGTGACGGGACGCTCTCGCTGGCAGCAGGAACAGGCACCTTGCGGGGTTTGGCCGGTTTCTTGGGGGCTGTCGCCTTCTTAGTTGTTGCAGCAAGAGGGTGCCCCTTCGGGGCGTTGCCCATCGGACGCGACTGGAAGAATCCAGGGATGACATTCACCCCTGGTGGCGCCACCGCAGAGGCATGAGGAGGGATGCCAGCTGCCTGAGCTGGGGGAGGAAATGCAGCTGCGTGCTGCTGGTCAACTGCTGCCGTTGCATCGGCAACCACCGCCGAGAACACGGACAAGGCAGATGGGCGCGCAGCGATGGAGGGTCCTTGTGGGCGGGGAGCAGGAGGGGTGGTCTTGACGTGCGCGAGTGTCGTTGTCGTGTTGGCAACGCTGATGGACGCTTCGAGCTGACATGATGCGACTGGCGCAGTGGCGCAGGGAGTGAATGCGAATGGCGCGGAGGCGCCTGCTCCAAAGGTGAACGGCGGGGATGATGAGGAGGAGTTAGTGAATGCCTGGAAGAGCGTGCTAGGGGGGGGAAGTTGAAGCCATGGACGTCAACGGTCGGCTGCCGCCCTGGGCTTCCCCCCACCTCGCGATCCTTCTCGAATGGAGCCCCGTGGAAGATAGCCCGGGGTGCTGGACGAGCAGCAGCGATAGGCGTAAATTCCTCTGCCATGCTGAATGATTCGCCGTCTGACCATGCGTTCTCCGTGGTCCCTAGGCTGAAGCTGGACACAGAGGCAGAGTCTGACATGATGCCGTCCAGCACCATCTCAAAATCCGGGGGCCCATAACACGAGGGATCCCAATCTTGTGAGTAGGAAAGAGGTGGGGCGTCGAAGTCGATGGGAGAGGTGAAAGAAAGGGGTGAGGCGTCGAGGTCGGCGGCAGAGGTGAAAGCAGCCATGTCAGGCTCTGGAATGGTGTCGGGGGAAGAGGTGGCGGCAGGTGCGACGAACACAGGAGCATCAGGGGAAGGGGCGTTGGCAGTGGACTTCGCGCGCGTCTTGCGGCGCATGCGCTTCGGGGCACCTCGCTTGGTGGTCTTTTCCACAGTATTGTCGTTGTTGCCGTCGGAGTTGCCCTCGGCATCGCCTAAGCCTTGGTCGTCCTCCACATCGCTTCCCTCGAAGGCAAGTAGGCCCTCGGGCATGGCAACCTCCTCATCGCCCGCAGAAAGACCTCTGCGATCGCATACCTCGTGCGCTGTTAAATCAAGTCTTAATTAGCAGCCATATCCACGTCAGATATTGGAATAAACTTACAGAAGGTGCGTTTGAGGAACTCGTTGAACTGCTTTTGATGTCGTCTTCGAAGGTGGGATGGACGGCTTGGAAATCGAGGCCTGCCGGCGTGTACCAAAACAGAAGCTGGTGGAAGAGAAGCAAGATGATCAACATGCGCCCACAAAACACCCACATCCAAAACGAGACTTACGTTTTGGTAGAGATTGCTCCCCCACGACGAGGCATGGGCCCACCCAGCATGGCAAACCCAACCCACCCAGTCTCTTTCATCGCTGCGTCGTGGACCTTCGACAGGACATGCCCCAGCTGGTCGATTCCCACTGCACAATTCACATCAGCACACTGCAGACTGGACCGACAACAATGAAGACTTACTGCTGGTACTCCAAGGGCGTGCGCTCATCGTCGTCCGCGGTGTCTGGCATAATGCGCTCCGAGTTGAACTTGGCTGTGGCGGCCCTCAACCGTCCTCTTGACATCGTCGGACTCTAGCTGGTACATCTCGATGGACGTTGTGCACCACAAACTCATCCTCAAAGCATGGTTCTTGTGCACGCGTGCGAGCGCAAGGTTATCCTCTGTCATCTCAGCCAGCTTCCTCTCTCCTCTGTCAGAATCGTCACGCCGCCCGTCGCTCGGACCAGCCGCTGCCGCCCCAGCCGCCACACGTTCAGCCTCAGCCTCTTCGTTGAGCTCGCCGTACCCTCGCGTCAACACCTCTTCTTTGATCTTCGCACCGTACAACTTCTGGTACATCTCCTGTGGGCGAAGGCGCGTGCTTCACGCTCTCCTTGTTCAAGAGTCTGAAGAAGGAGTGTGTGGTCTTCTTGCCAATCCTGGCAGGGCTACGCCTGGCCCTCTCTCGGTTAAAACATAACATGAGTCTATAATCTTCTTTGTTCAACGCACACAGCGCTCACCTCCTTTTTCTTAGTCGTACTCTCCCCCAGGAGGTTGAGCTCCTCTTTAGTGAGTGGCGTGACACCAGGGACACGCAAGGGTATTCCAATCTCAAGCTCCTCAGGCCAGAGCTCAAACCAGTCCCGCCATAACTGATCCCAGAATCGCGTCAAGGGCACTCGGCCTTTATCCTCCAGTGCGGCCAGATATGCGGACAGTCGGGCAAGCATGAACTCGCGCTGCGGCCCGGACGTCCATTCCTGAGCAACCATGGTCGGAGTAAGGGTGGCAAGACGGGTGGAGGTGTTTTTCAGAGAGGCAGATGGTGGCAGAAGTGAGAGGTGTGCGATTTGATTTGCGCAACTTTTTTTTTTTTTTTTTTCGCTAACTTTTTCCCCAAAAGAACCTAACCCAAAGCAGCTTTTTATTCTTTGCATTCACGCCTGCCCTCTCCAAAGGCACGTTCCCCCATCTCGCACAAAATGCACGCGTAACCACGGTTCCTCATGTGTTTCTCATACGCGACGATTATACGCGTTCCCAAAATGGCCTGGAGAAACACCCATCATTCCTAAAATCTGATGGTCTCGCAGGGTTTCTTCTGCCCTCGTGCCCACTTATAACAGCTGATTCACATTCAGACGAGCCCTCTCCCACCTCTCCCACCATGACGAATATCACGACCGAGCCCCCCACTGCCCGCCAGGAGTTGGTGGCTTTGATCACCGCCGCCGACAAACTCGCGGAGCGCGCCTCCTCATTGAACCGCACGGCTCGTAAAATCCAGGGTGTGGTTTATCTGTTCATCGTAGACGTTTCCCGCTCATCTTCCTCCTTCAGACAGATTGCCCGACATACTTGACAAGCTTGACGCGGAGGCCGCCGCTGATCGTATGCACCCTTTCAAGGAGAACGCAACCTCACTCATGCATTTTGACTACTAGGTGTTTTTGTGCGTGGGGTGGCCAAATCCCCCGCAGTTGTCGCAGCGAGCACGCCGATGCTCCGGACGGTTCTCGCACCTGGTGGGTTGTCTACGTAGGCCGTGAGCCTGGCCTCTACACCACCGTGTAGGTACATTTTTATTCTGCATTGCATTATCTGACCTTGAAACGGTAGCGAGCAGGCTAATGCCCAGACCAAGGGCTGCCCCAACCAGCAGTGTCGCAAGAAGACCAGCAAGTCCGAGGCCCTCGTTTTCTACCAACAGAAGTGGGGTGAGGACGAGGTGCGCAAGTGGAATGAGGTTGCCGAGGACGATTAGTTAGCTTGGCGCTGTCGTGTACCTCTTGCTTCAAATTGATCTTATTTCATGCATACATGTAGTCTAAGAAATACAAAAAGAATCAAGTAACCCTGGGTATAAAACTCGGCACGTTAACTAGCGATGCGTCCCGGATGACACCGGTCCACATGTTTGCATCCGCAGGATCGCGCATCTTTGATCCCTACGTGTGTTTGTGTCCTCTGAATCTTATGCTTTGCTCATAGATCACAATAAAGGGTGTTTTATTTGCACGGATACGAGCCAAGACACAGTATGTAGAGACGGAGGATATGTATGTAGTGGATGTAGAAACTCAGTTGTTATCGCTAAAAATCGTTTGAGTGAAAGATTGAGGCATCAGCTGAAACGCACCTGCCATCAGACTTGCCTTCCTTCCCGAGGACACA
Source organism: Mycena leptocephala (assembly GCA_029378395.1). Lineage (NCBI taxonomy): Eukaryota > Fungi > Basidiomycota > Agaricomycetes > Agaricales > Mycenaceae > Mycena > Mycena leptocephala. Next base: position 80,817 of record JARJLF010000704.1, on the reverse strand, counting down.
CCGGCGTCGCCTTCTTCCCTAACAACCAGGAGATGACGCCTCAGTGGCTGAATTTGGAATGACGCTCACGCTGAGTCGAGTCCGGCAGGTCTGGAGGGAATGGATTCGCTGGGTGGATTGTTGGAGGAAGAGGAGGGATGCGGCAGCAGCTGCCTCCTGTGGGCCCATACCTCGCTGGTGCCACATGTTAGCGTCAGATTATCGTGAATAAAAAGTATTTTACTTCTCTGAAAATGGTGCGACACCGAGGTGCTGCGTTCAGCTCAACGTCGGGTGTTGGCTTTGGTGGCTTTGGAGGATCCCAACGCCGCTTAGCGAGTTTTTTTGCGGCTCTGATTGGATTGAAGTCGAGGTCAGCTTAGCCGCACCACAGAAAACTGCGACGCACCGTTTTTCTGCCATTATAACCCGCTTTCTCTCTTTGACCTCAGGGTGATTTCCATAGTAACGGGCAGACACCGCCTTCCATTGCTCACACTTGGTTTGGATGGAAACAAGGCGGGCCCGTTCCGCCTGATCTGCCAGTTCCAGCCTCCAGCGCCGCAAGTCTTTGCTGTTGGTATGGGTTGGGGGTAGATCACTGGTGCGAGAGAGTACCAGTACGCACAGGTATAAGACATAGGCACGCATCTCAGAACGCCGAAGGGAGGGGAATGCAAAGGTTCGAGTGGTGGGTGGATAGTCGACGACATGGCGGTGGAAGAAGAGTTTGGTGTGATGTCGTAACATATTGATTGATGATCTTTACAGCCAAATTTGGATTCAAGCCCCTAATCCTTCCTCGTTGTCACCGTGCCGATGCGTACCAACGCATTAGACGCGTATTTTTAGCTATAATTATTAAAAGAGTTACCCCACAAACATGGAGCACTCAGAAATGAAATATTGTTTTTCTTCATTGAGGTTTCCACTGAATACAAGGAAATGGGCTTTCGCAATACACAGACCTATCATTCATTCAATATTTTCTGTGCATACTACTTAAGGTACTACAATGGCATAAAAAAGATTCTGTAAACTTACAGACTTGTATACGGTGTTCTTCATGGTTAACTCTGCGATACATTCTCAGAATGTCTGCACCAGTATCAGCCCTGGTTTTTTAGCGTTTCCCACGGGCAGTTGGATTTCGACTCGCCTATGAGCACAGATTAACATATTTCAAAATCAGGCTCGCGCAAGGACTTTGAAATTTCAACAGAATTCGGGCTTTTTGGGGTTTTTCGGGGACTAGAGAATGTCTAGTCTACTATATATCTCTCAACGAGGTTTCAATGGTACCTAGACATCCATATTTGCAGTCTAAACTGGGGTCTTTGGGGTCTGTGGTCGGAGATGCATGAAAAGGACACTAAATGAGGTTGGAGAACAACATAGTTTAAGGTTAAACTCACCAATTCAACCTGTTCAAATGTGTCCGACAGGTATATTGACATTCACACTAAACCGGGTCCTCCAAATCTCTCTAATATTGTTTGATGACATTGTAAGTATCATGTAGGCATTTTTTCGGATTTTACCTGGGCTCAAGTATGTTGTGGTCGCCGACACATTGGTTTGGGCATCAAATTTGGTGGGAAAAGAAGGTAATTAGTGCATAAAATATTGCATACTGCTTCCGTTCTCCTTGATTTTGAAACATATCATGTATTTGACGAGTATCTATTGAAAAGGTATCGAGATCAGCAGATTGGGTGCTGCAGCAATGTTAGAATAAGAGAAAGGTGTTTACACTCGGGAACGGTCCGAGTGCCCGGACCAATCGGAGCCCTTGCCGATATGGGCGTTAACTTAAGCGCGCGCGTGCGCACATTCCTGCACCTGCCAATCCTGAGCCTCAGGCTCTGGGTTGGACTTGGATATTTGACTATGCAATGATTCTGAAGTATGATTTTGAACCCTGAATCCCGAAAAACTCACTGACTGTGTTAGGGAAACGAAAACCAATAATTTCACCAAAATTACTCCAGCTGGTGTAGCTCGTCTTCTTTTAGCCTAATTTTTGGATATAACTGTTTTGTGAGTTTTATTGAAGTCTTAATGCAAAATTTACATGTCTCAGTGGCGGAGATTCCACGCGCAGTGGGGAGAGTGAATTTCAGTTGAGTTTGAGATTCTTGCTTGTATTTTGAATTTCGAGCTCTGATTTCTGGCAGCGATATCGGACTTCATATTGAAGTCATTGTCCTGCTTCAAATTTATTCGGAAAGGGTCGTAAAGAGCAGGAGGGAGAAAAAGGTGAAGTTCTCATGCACAGCCATGTCAATACACAGCCATGTTGACATGGCTGTGCAGCTTTTTGAGCATGTGATCACCACCGGTACCTTCATATATGATGCAAAAATTCATGAGGACTTTAAACCCGAAAAAGGTCCATTTACTTCTGTATCAATTTTATGTATAACCAACAGTCAGAATGGTGTCAGAGAAGGGTGATGTTCTCATACAGATCAAAGCCATGATGCCGATTACGGATTGACTGATCGGCGACTCATTTGACACACTGATTGGCGACTCGGGAGAATACTCAAAACAATACTCCCGTTATTTCCTCCCTCACGGCACTCTCAGCAACGGACAACTCTCAAGGTATGTTTTCTCTTTTTGTGCCTCTCTCCTGCTGCTCCCGTTACGCGGCCTCGAAGCGATACGTGGGCCTTACCACAGGCCCTACGGAGGCATAGAGGCTGCCGCACAATGGTGGCATGGGAGAGGCGCGTTCTTGACGTGTTTCTATGCGTTTTTCATTACTGTGGCCTATGCTAATGCACTTCATAGTACAAATACACGTCGATGGCGCATACGACGCGCCGCGGCACGCAATTCTCACCATTCGAGCTTGATACCATCGACATCGGGCAACCCATCGAGCAAGTGGAGATTGTCCGCTCCCGGTTCTCCATTGCACCGCACATTCAGGAGGCCCTCAGATTGGCTGACCTTCGGGCCACCATGCTTGACGAGATGGATGAGGGGTGCGCAGAAGAAGATGACGAGTGGGAGGATGAAGCTCCGGTTGCATCGCGCGCTGCCACCCCTCTGTCCCGTGCTGCCACCCCTCTGTCGCGCTCACTGTCCCCACTCTCTGACCTTTCAGGAACGCCATCTCCCTACCCTCGGATGATCCTGCCGCTGCTCGCAGGCAGCACCGGGCAGAAAAGAAGAAGAAACGACGTCAGCGCGGGCGTGTGGCACGCGCACAGGCTGCCAAGTTCGGCCCGCTTCCCAAGGCCAAGCATTCTCAGGTATATCGCGAACGGTCTCCCCACGAGATTGTGTTCGATGCTGCCCACATCTCTGCCTCCTTCAGTAGATGGGCAGGGCCTCCGCCCTCCAAGCGGGCCAAAATCACACGCCAGGGCATCAGAACCCTGAAGGCTCTTCTTTATGATGACAATGATTTAGTAGAGTGGGACGGGCGGTACGTTTCCAACCCTCAGTTCCTGCCTCGCGCACTAATTTGATGCACCCTCAGTGGAATCAAGCTTATCGTGGATTCGGAGGGCCGGATTGTGGCGGTGTTGCTCGGGCGTCCAGATGGCAATGACTGGGATGAGGTTGTCAGAGAATTTGAACGGGTAATGGAGGGTGTTCGGCGGCGTGGGGAACGGTGTGGTATATTCAACGTGCAAAACCGTAAGCACCGCCGTGGCACATACCATCTCATGGGCTCCGGCGTCACGAAAGGTCCCGGCCAACAGGTTTTCTTGTATTCCATTCTATAAGGCTACGTTCGTAATCAATTTTTTTGCACAGAAACCGGGCAATCTGAAGCACACTAAGAAATATCGGCAGCTGTTGCAGCTGCTGATTTTAAACCACTACATCCGCCGGATGATTGGTTTCCAATCAAGTGAGTCTTGGCATGCCACTCAACCCACATATGTATTTCTGTTTTCAGGTGGGATGGCACGGTACCTTCCAAAACTCTACGAATTTTTTTCGACAACTCTCAAAGGGATATATGAAAATCAACCAGAACTCGAGCAGCTTTTCTCAAACTCGATCTTTCCTGCGATCACTTGGAACCTTGGGCCGGACGTCGTCACCGAAGAGCACAACGACTTGCTCAACTTCGGTGTGTGCGGCATCGCATCTGGCGGCAGCTATAATCACAAGTGTGGAGGCCACCTGTACATGAAGCAGCTGAAACTCGTCGTTGAGTTTCCCTCGGGATCATCCGTCTTGATACCATCTGCCGCCATCACCCATGGAAACACCCCATCGCCAAGGGCGAAACACGATATTCCATGACACAGTACGCTGCAGGTGCATTGTTCCGATGGGCGAAGTATGGGTACAAGAGCGCGAAGGCCCTTCTGGCGCAGGTAGGTGGGGCAGCGAAGAAGGAACTGATTGACGGGGATCCAGAGGCGCGGGCAGCATGGGCACTTGGTTTATTCTCCAAAATAGACGAGCTTGAGGAGGATCGTCGGGCGATTTTTGGCCGGGAGTATTATAGAAATTGATTGCTGCACATGTGTTTGCCTTACCAGATCATTTTACATCTTGATTTCTTGATTTGACTTCACCGTGCGATTTTCATTACGCTGTCTTCTGCACTTCATGTCAGAGGACGAATTTGCAAGCCCACCGAGTTTGCCCCTGGCGCAAAAAATTCGTTTATTTGGTGACCAAAGTAACCATGGCCCCAGTAAGCTATCTTTCAAATACTAAGAAAACGCAACTAACCGCTTCATGTAGCCGTGCTCAACTTCGATGACCCGCCACTTGACCTGTGGCAGCACTGGATGGGTCTAGCAGGCGTGGTGGCCGCTGCAGAGGGAGGGGCGCGCATGATTGAAATCCGGCAGATCCGTGCCACGCTTGTGGAAGAGGTCAACTACCAACGCGTTGTGGAGAGCCTCAAGAACTTGCGGGAGGTCACTGGGTACCGCGCATATCAGAGAGCGAAGGCGCAGGAAGAAGAAGTTACCCATCGCAGGTGTGCTGCAATCGATGCCCGGTGCGCTGCTGCACATGCAGAAGTGCAGCGCAGGCTTCCACGCGCCAAGGACGTCTTGCGGAGTGGGATTCATATCCGTCCCACCAAGGGTCTCCGCCAGCCGTGCAGCACACCCCTGGAGGAGGACGACCTTTATCTTGACACCGCTCGCCCCACCCTGCTCGAGCACGTCAAGCTCGAGCACACTTGCACCCTTTGCCTCAACGCCAAATCTCACCCTGTTTTGTAAGTCTTGTGGTGTTTGTGTTTTGCTTCCACTCATCGTATGTGTTTGCAGTTACGAATGCAAGCATAGCCATTGCTACGTTTGCATTCGCATCTCCCTGGAGACGAGCTGGCTGTGCCCGCAGTGCCAGCGGCAGATGACTGCTCGTCCTCTCCGAGACGACGATGGCGCCACCGAGATTGCGAAGGATTACCCTGGGTGGGACGAGAGCAAAGTGGCTTACAGGTGGGATGGGTTGGCATTTCCTCGCCGCCCTATTTTGCTGAATTGGGAGGAAGAGGACTGATTTCTTTTGTTTTCTTGTCGTCGTACTTGTTCCAATGTTCTCCAGAGATAGTACTTTCTGCAATTGAAAAGGGTGCGTACACAATTGAGGGTTGGGGCAGAAGAATGATTTATATTGAGTGCGTAAGGTAGATACAAGCGTTCACGGTGTGCAGTTGGCCCAGTCAGTTTCAGTGCGGTACGCGCACATATGGGGACGATATTGGCAAGCGATGTCGTAGACAATGACCCAAGGGACATTAGCCCGAGGGAAGTTGAAGAGATGGTCGATGTTAATCCAACGTTCGCCGGTCTGCAGGCTGAACAGGTGTCAGCACGGGTCAAAAACAAGAGTAAGTGGACGCACTTCCTAGTAGGTGCTTTCAGCACAAGAGCCTTGTACAGTTCACGAGTAGGGTCATATATAACTAAATCGCGACCTTGAAAAGTTGTTATCTTTGAATTTATACCTAAGGTGAGCGACTTACAACGGTTGTTTGACATGTGGTGGTTTGAGTTTGAGTGCGGTTCGTGCAATTCTGTGAGGCTGTGCAAATCACTGCCTCTGTTTGAGATCAAAGCTTATGCAGATCCTCAACCAACTCACGCTTGGTGTCATTGGGGACTCTGAGATGTAAAACGTCTCAGAGTCCCCGGGCATCTCTTCTTTGCTGCTCTCTCCTCCACCATGCCGAAGCGCAAATATACCGCTGCCGATGACGACCTCAACGATGGCAGCGATAGCGACAACTCTCTTGAAGACTACACTCCGCGCGCAGGGGGACAGCGCATTCACCATGTCGTCGACGAAGCCATTTCAATCACCCAGGACGGCCGCGTCCGCTCCGCTTTCACCACCGTCGAGACGCCTGCTTCCCCTGCCAAAAAATCGAGGGTTACCCTGAATCCTGAGATAGCGCCAAATCCAACGGCGCCATCCACGAGGCCTGATTTGATGGAGGATTTTTCAGAATTCGACGCCGAGTATGGGCCTGGGTTACAGGGGGCCCTCGAGACTTGCGTTCTTCGGCGAGTAGCTTGGATTCATTTTCAGGCGACACCATACTAATTCCTGACCCATAGGATGATCCTAATGAGTTGTGGGCGCGATTAGATTGCATGGAGTTCCTTGATGAGCTTTTGCGCCACGATGGCCGTGGCGACTACATCCACCAGCACGTCTGTGCTGGTGAGGGCTGTGAGACCGTCCATGCAGTGTTTCGCTGCTCGGACTGCCTCCACTCTTGCTTGTACTGTGAGACTTGCATCGCGGAGGTCCACCGATGGACACCACTTCATCATGTCGAGGTAATTGTCTCATCTTTTGCGCATTTAATCGGTTCTCATCAATGGCCAAGGAGTGGGATGGCAAACACTTTAAGCGTCGAACGCTCAAGTCTCTAGGCATCCGCATCCAGCTCGGGCATCCGCTCGGGGAGCCTTGCGCCGCCCCTGTAAAGGCCGCCGGGGACGACTTCGTCATCATCGGCAGCCAAACGATTGACGAGGTGGGACTGGACTACTGCGGTTGCGGTACGGCGCGCTCCAAGCCTATCCAACTCCTCCGGATGCGACTCTATCCCACCACTGGTACCAATCCCCGCTCTGCAGCCACCTTCGCTGTGCTCGACCGCTACACCCACATGAATCTCGAGTCGAAATGCTCCGCCTATGAGTTTTACAACAGTCTGGCGCACGAGACAAATAACACGGGTTTGGAGCCTTCTCGGGTGAGCAACCATTTCCCGATCGTCATCTACAACGCTAACGCAGGCGTAAAAGGAGCGGTACGAGGAGTTTTTAAGAATGACGCGCCAATGGCACCATCTGTACCTGCTGAAACGTGCTGGAGTTGGTCACAACCCCTCTGAGGATCGCATTGGGGCGACGAAGCCGGGGGAGTGCGCGCTCCTTTGCCCAGCATGTCCACAACCCGGGAAGAACCTGCCCCCTGATTGGGACAAGGTTCCGTTCGAGAAAGCGTACGTGGATGGCCTGGGGGTATGCTAAATGCTCACAAATACCCACAGCTTTCTTTACGCTCTTTTTCTGGCGCTCGACGCCAATTTTCGACTCAAGTGCAAGGGTGTCTCAAGCGAGGAGAAGGATCCAGGGCTGGGGACCGGCTTGGCGTTCTTCGGCGATGTGAAGGAGTATATGGCCCATTTGGACAAGCACTGGGATCAGAAGCAAGAGGTGAGTCCCATAGGTCTTCAGCAGGACAAGGTGCTAATGTAAAACCTAGCGAAGTACCTGTGTCGCACACGATGCCGTAGACAAGCCGGATCGCGAGTCCCTTGGCACGGCGTCGTCAGGTATTGGCACGGTCGACTGTGCTCGACACAACATGAAGCGTCCGAACGCTGTGGGCGATTTACAGAAGGGAGAAAGGTGCGTCCGTTTAAATAATGTGGTCTGATTTACCTGACCCAAAGGAATTAGATATCTTAATATGGACTACATGTTCTTTATGAGCCTCGCTGGCAGCCCGCTCCAGCGCCTCTACGTCTCCTACGATATTGCGTGCCAGTGGCACAAAAATATACGGGAACGTATGAAGATCTTCGACTACGAAGGCATCCAGTTCAAGGACGGCGAGAAATATGTCGTCTTCCTCATGCCCAAATTCCACCTACCCGCGCACATCGAACTCTGCAACATCCTATTCTCCTTCAACCTCACCCCCTTTGTCGGGCGGACTGACGGAGAAGCTCCGGAGCGCGGTTGGGCAGACGCGAACCGCCTAGCCAACAGCACCAGCATCTCGGGGCCGGGGGCGCGGCGGGATATGCTCGACGCCCATTTCCAGTACTGGAATTGGAAGAAGATCATCACGCTGGGTAAGCACCTCCTCTGCCTTGGCAGATGCAGTATGCTGACACATTACAGGCCGTGTAATGCTCGAGCGGATGCAGAAGTATGTTCCACTCATGCTGGAGACAAGAGCTGCGTGGGTCGACATGGAGGCGTCTTTCTCACCGGCCGTAATCGAAGCCTGGACGGCCATGGCCGTGGCATGGGAGAAGGACGCCACAGCACCAAACCCATTTGCCTCGAAGGTCAATCATGTTGACCTCAAAGCGGTTCGACGCAAGTTGGCAGCGATTGCCTCGGAGGATGTCGAGCACCTTCGCGTTTGCGGGGATATGCACGACACGGAAATGCTGTCGATGGGGCTGAAGTTGGAGGAAGAGCAGTGCGCATTCATCTCTTCCCCGGAAGACAAACAACTAACCTTCATTAACAGGTGAAAGTTGGCAACTCATGTGAAGAATGTGGGCGCACACGAGACTGTGGATCAAGGGCGACGCCGAATCGAGCGGGAGACGAAACTGCGCCGCAAGATCGACACCTGGATGGGGGTGCAGCAGCTCTTCATCCCGGAGGTCGCTGATAAGCAGTGAATGAACACACAGTAGAAAACACGATATTTTTCGGTTTTCATTGTATAGTTCATTCCTATTAGATTATCCATTATAGGCAGTACTGAGAACCCAAAGTAGCTGGCCTGTGGCCAGCATCACAGGAGCAACGGGATGATGCCCTGGTGGAAGCCAGAGGTGTCTCTGACAAGTACTTGCTCCGAAACATGTAGGAGATTGTGTAGCCCAACCTAAACATATGGGTATTCTACCGGATTATGGTAGATCCGGCCATTCTGGTAGTTCCGTTCGACGAGAACTACGGGAATGATGGGAAAGTGGAGATTCGAGCGATTATTCTATTCTCGATCTTGGTTCTCGACGCATTCACGTCGATCCAAGTGACATGAGAACATCGGAGGCGGTGTTTCGATTGTACCCGAACGTCGGTTACTCGGCAACGTGCATCAGAGTGGGATAGCAAGCGAAGGGAACTCGTGATCGTCGATCCCGGAGTTCCCAGGACTTCCCCATTGAGTGTAGGAGCATTCTCAAGAACCCATCCTGAGCCATAACTCAAAGTGGGGTATCGTTCGAAGCCTACATGGCTGGAGACTACAGTTCTCATGAAGATCTTCGAGGGATACCTTCAGGGAGCAAGTTACATTGCAAAAGGGCTACATGGTGGTTGATGTCTAAGCTGCCATCAAAGTCACCATGTGCAGAATCTTACAAAGGAACGGTCGGAATATACCCGGAATGGCGTGCTCAGTGCCCCGACCAATGAGAATCAACGGATTCTAGTCGCCAAGACGGATACACGGACTTTGGGACGGCTAAACGGACCATTTACTTAATTCTTTCATTGTCATAGTCATATCTGTTATTGTATAAGTAGTTAGAGGTGTTTCTAGGGTCGAGGACGGAGTTTCCCCCAACTAGTGAGCCTAGCTTACACCAAGGGAAACTCTTAGTCGATCTTCGGACACCTACCAACATCAAGTTTGTAGGGGTTGGAATATCACCAGTGTTTTGGATTGGATAAAGTCGTCTGAGTGTGGCTCTTGAATCGTATTGAATCGTTGGAAGCTATAGAATCGCTGGCCTTGGGTCTTGAATCGTATCGAATCGTATAGAATCGCTGGCCTTGGGTCTTGAATCGTTGGAATCATATAGAATCGCTGGTCTTGGACCTTGAATCGTTGGGAATCGGTTGGGAAACGTTTGGAATCGTTTGGGGATTGTCTTGGAATCGTCTGCCTTGTTGTTTTGTTGTCTGGAACCACCACCATCTTTGTTAAAACCTTGCGGAACTTTGGTTTCGCTTCGGAATATTGGTGAACCTCACGGTTCCCTTCATTCCGATAAATCTCTTTGTGTTGTTTGCGTTGGAAGCTTTAGAAACCTTTGGTTTCCCCAGTTTCCATCGTTCTCATCAGTCGTAACCGACTTGTGTCTTGGTGTCCGAAACAGATATCCTTTGGATCTCTAAGTTTCGTTCATATCAAACACTTGCTTCGTCTTACAATGACTCCTTGAACTTAACTTTCTCCCGATCAACCTTTACAAGGCTCTGAATCAGGGACTGACACTCGTCTGGTACCTCTGGAACGAACGTTACACCGCACTTGCTGCATACTATTGGTTGTTTGGATTAGATTCGTCTGTTCCATCCGATTCTTTGGTTGTAGTATTTTGTTTGGGCTGTTTCTGTTGGTTTCCATACTAGGTTTGGAGCTCACTTATCATCGCACTGCTGCGGGAGCACGAGGACGCTGCGCGGAAGCGGGTGGCGGCAACCCAGGCGATGCCAGGAATCCGAGCTCAGGATATGAAGCTCTGGCTCCCATCCGCCATTGGGACGCGCGCGCAGCGCGACGTAGAGCTGCTGGAGTATGAGTACGAGCTCCGCAAAGGCCAAGCTTTCGCGGCACTGGAGGAGATTCGCGGCCAGCTGCTCGTGCGCACGCATGAGTACAAGTACAAGGACAAGTCCTTGCGCGGCAACAAGGCCAAAACGCGATCCGCCACCAGGATGAAGGCGATTGACGCACGGATTGAGAGGGCGTCTGAGGAATACTGTACTGCATATGCAGCTCTGGTGTCCCTCGGCGCTGCTCTGAAACAGACAGAGTGGCAACAGCACCTGAAAGTGCTGAAGCCAGGGGATGCGCGGGGCTGGCCCAGCTCGTTGTTTGGGGACGAGGAAAGGCAGAAGGGCGGAGGGAGGCGAAAGAAGGCGATGGATCCCGAGGAGGTGGCGCGGCGGGCTGCGCTGCGGGTAGAGGGGAAGATGGCGATGTCCTGGATCTGGCTGTCCCAGGGTGCTGATGGGAAAGAGGGGACATTGTCGACAATGAGGGTGAGTGCATCTTACACTCACTACGCATGCAGGGTACTAATAGATTGCCCAGCATTACGCGTCGAATGGGCGAAGACGCGAGCAAGAGGCATGCGCTACGGAGAGGAGGTAGACCTCGGGGAGGAGGAGATGCGACGCGTGCTGGACTTCCTCGACCGGCGTGGGGAGTGGTGGAGGTCGCGGGTGGCGTTGAGGGTGGCGTTGCAGCCCGAAGCAGCTTTGCGTGAGGGCCATTCGGCCTACGCTCACAAACAGGCAGATATTATGGAAGGCCTGTCGGCCTCCTTCAGGCTGCAATGGGCGGATGTCGAGGGGTTCCTGGAACTCGCCCGTGCTGAATACGCCTCAATGACGCCCGACGATGATGAGGAAGAGGAGGAGGCAGACGAGGAAGGGCCTGATTCTGGCTGGTTGTCCGAGTAGATGTAGTCACTTGTTGCTCATCTTATGTATTATTAATTGTACACATATTGTAGCTACGTAGCATATCCTCAACTACCCCAATTTGCAGCTTGATTGGTGCAGAAATGCGTCCAGAATGAATTGGACGCCGCCAGTGGTGGTTTGCCTAATTGGGACATCTGTCAATGTGTCAGCGCGCTCCAGACGACATTGCCAAACAGAGTCATACACGCTGGCCATCGTCTACGACGATGAACTTGCCCTTCCCTACATCGTTGATGGGAAGGCAGGGGCTGTTTTCCTGAAAGGTAAGCTACTCTCAGTGATACATCATGGCGCATCTCTCGCGAGAGTTCCTGATATATCACGGCAGATCTCTCCTGAGAGTAGGTGATGTATCACCCCCCCACTCTGCGGTGTGGTGAAACGATGAATGTAGGTGGGGAAACCGGGCGGAATTCGAATGCGCACCCCCATATGATAAGCAGCGTGGTGATGATTGTCAGGGACGTCCCAAGTGGGTTCTGTAATGGCGAAAGTTGGTCTGGGCATGGTGCAGCCGAGTGGGTAGGGATATGGATTGCCGTTGGGGTCAAAGAGGACGTAGGATCCGGGTGGCAGCGGGTCGGAAGAATAACAAGAAGAAGTCTCTGTGCCGATCTCGTCGAGACATCGGCACCAATGACAGTGATAGGACGGTAAACAGCGGGTGGACGGACGGGCCTGGTGCGAGCAGAGTGTCAACAAGGGAAGCAGAGCCAACGCGAAAGATGACGCGTGCTGACTGGGGTTAAGTCGGAACTGAGCGCGCTGAACGGGTTTAGATGGCAGAGGAGGACGTCAGAGACGTACGGCGCCGTCCGCGGCGAAATCATAAACCCAAATTGACCGACTGTAAGACGTGTCTTTGATCCGAGATAATCTTGACGCAAGGAACGAGCGGCTTGAGATTATCAGAGGATAAGCTAAGGTAGAGGGAGATTCGGCCCGAGGAAAAGTCGTGACGCGAGTGTGACTCAGTCGCTCTCCGTTCTTGCTCGTGACCATGACGTTCCCGACTCTCCCGTCCTTTCTCGTGGCTACGACGCGTTTCTCCGCTTTTTTTTCTGTCTTCATTTTCTCCATGCAGCCGGCGCCAACATCCACGGGCCGCCTTTGACTCCAAGACGTGAATTCAGACTTCACGCAGCCCCACCGGCTTTTCCAACTTCCCGACGCGCCTGCACCCCACATTTATACTCCAATACTATGGCATTGGAGATTCGGATGGTATAAGAGGCGACAAAACCGTATCAGAGGCTTATAGTGAGCTACACACATACATCTAACTTTGTTTCTTCGGACCTGTTTTTCTTCCCCCATTTTCTTCTTTCTTTGCTGTTTCTTCGGCCACTCGCCGACGTCTACGTCGTTGAGCGTTGAGCGCCGACGACGAGTGTGCATCTGGTGCTGCCTGGACCTCACGCCAGGTACCAGATGCGGCTGCATCCGGCTCTGCGACGTCCTCGGACGGTGCCTTCAGTCGGGCCTCCTCCTGCCGAGCGAAGTCACTGTGCACTCGCCGAACTGTACATGATTGGCAGGCTTTCACGCCGCCTCGTCGGATCTCTGTTGTTCCTTCATTTCTATCACCTACTCGCCGAACCTGCGCGCGCGCACTGCCCTTTTTCGTCGGCTTAAGGTGCATATATGCACCTCTCGAGTATTTGTTCCAGGTGGTGCCCCAACGCCGCCGCCCCCGCCTGTATCGAGGCTGCTCGGAGGCCACCCCTCGCGCTCACCGAGGCCGCAGCCGCATGCTACCGCGCGTATCCTTCATGCCAGAATGCCGCCTCGCGTGTGCGAGTTCAAGCTCCTATGTCACCTCTGAGGTCGGGCCCGCTCGCCGCCTCCTGTACCATTCGAGGCCTGCCCATATGCCGCCTCCGATGTCCTGCCCATCTGCTGCCTCTCGTACCCGCTCGAGGCCGCGCTCATATAGCCTCCGAGGTCCTGCGCGCCCGCCGCCTCTCGCACCCGTTTGAGGTCGGCACTTGCCACCTCCGAGGTCGTGCTCAAATGCCGCCTCTCGTGCCCACTGAGGTCGTGCCAGAATGCTGCCTCGCGTACGCGTACGCCGCCCCTTGCACATGTTTGAGGTCGCGCACTTTTTCCATTCCGAGTCCGTGCCCGAGTGCCGCCTCTCGTGTCCTCCGAGGTCGTGCCAGAATGCCGCCTCGCGTACCTGTGCGAGGTCGAGCTCGTATGCCGCCTCCGAGGTCGTGCGCGGATGCCGCCTCTTGCACCCATTTGAGGTTGTGCGCATTTGCCGCCTCCGAGGTCGTGCTCGAATGCCGCCTCTCGTGCTCTCCGAGGTCGTGCCAGAATGCCGCCTCGTACCTGTGCGAGGTCGGGGCTCGTATGCCGCCTCGGACGTCGTGCGCGGACGCTGCCTCTTGGAACTACTTGAGGTCGTGCACATTTGTCACCTCCGAGGTCGTGCCCAAATCCCGCCTCGCACACCCTTCCAGGTCGTGCTTGTACCCCGCCTGCGAGGCCATGCTCACACGCCACCACTGATACCTGTTCGAGATCGCCTGACGAGGTGCATAGCCATACGCGACATCAGTATCTTACCCCTTGACCCACCTGATGAGGACATATCGTACCCGTCCGCATGATGTGGCGCCTACTGATACGTACCCTATGCCTGACAAGGCACGTTACCAGTACGTATTCCCCGACGAGCTCCGTTATCCGTTTGTCGATGAGGCTCATACCTCGCCCCCATACTTGTTCTCCTCTTTGTACCCTGTCTACCTCTATTCCGTTCCTGTTAACCCCCTGTTTACTTCTTGGGCTTGCTTGCCCTCTAAGCCTTTTCCCCCATCGCTTTCATGCCCCAGACCTATGCCTTCGTATTTCGTTCGCCTGTTGGGGCCACTCCCATGTCCAATCGACAGATGCGATGTTACGAGACAATCCTAGTTTCAATACTCTTACCACCTGGACGTCCTCGTACCGCCGCAACTCTTTCTAACCAAAGTCTTTACCTCCGCACGGGTTTTGTTAGCCTGCGCCTTGAGGTGCACCCCAAATTGGTCCTCGATTTGCTCTGTTGTTCCACTTGCCGAGACACAATTCACTTCCTGCGCTGCAGGTGGTCTTGTCTGGGCTTGGTCGACCAGAGGCGACTTCGTCCCGCTCGTTCTTTGTTCTCCCGACAAGACCTGTTCTTGCTTGTTATTTGTTTCGTACCGCTTCTGACTCCGCACCACGCTAGAGCGTGCTGATTACCATTCTTGCCGTTTCGCGTCGCATGTCTCTCACCCCCACTCTTCTGTCCATGTCGTTGTCGACGATGCTCATTCCCGATGCGCGCCGCTGCCGTTCATTTTGGCTTCAATTACGACGGAAGACATCCCTTCCCGTGTTTGTTGGCTGTCTGCATCGGACGAGGTTGATTTTCTTCTCTTTTTTCTTTCTCTTTGTTCCCGCTCCTTTGACGATGCTCTCTCCATTGCCTGTCGTCCCTGTTTCTCTCTCTTTATCCGAATGAGGTTCATTTGGAAGCCGTTACTTCTTTCTGGGTATCTCGGATGGTTCGCATTCGCACCCGGTGGTTCACACTCACGGCTTCCCACCCCACCCTCTTGTCATTTTTGAGATTCATGCTGCACATCTGGTGACACGATCACCATTATATCCACCCTCCTGGAGCACCTCGCACCCATTTCTTCGTCCGAAGAAGGGCATGTCTGTGTCCTCCTGCCTAACCAGATAGTCGCACCCTATCTTACCATCCGTTTCACGTCCTGACTTTTGCGGAGGGGTTCGCTTCATCAATTCCTAGCCGCTCACTCCACCCGAGCCTCTGGCTTTCCGTTAGCGCGTACTGCATTAGCCCTCAGATATCTTTTTCGGGTGTTATGATCTGAAGCTAGCCCTTACACTCGTTACCTTTCTCGACCATCTAGAGTAGGACCTTTGACATTGGTCATCCATATACGGTCTACGCATACTACCCACGCATAGGTCGCCTATTCCCTGCAATTTTACAACAGCCAAGTCCTCCACCTGCGTTCGCTACGGGACCTCAGGCCTCAGGATATAATCCAAACGAACTTTGATCTGCATTGTGCAAAGTTGTAGAAGCCATCGACGCCGCATTCACCTCCACGAGGAACCTCTGCGAATACATCTAAAACGTATTCCAAAGTTCCCGCTAAGAAATCTGCACTGGCAGATTCACATCGAACATTTTACCCCCCGAATGGTGAATCAATTAGAAGAGTGCCGAGGTCCGGCAATAAATGCCGTAGTGCCGTTGTCACCGATAATGGAACCCCGTGTAAATGCGACCACGTGGCGGTTCAACTTTATATTGCCCCTCGAGGTCTGCGAGGAGCCAGGGCTGGCCCAGGAGATCAGAGGGGCAAACGCTCAGCTGATAAATTCCTCGAGGAAGGGATGAACTCTTTCAACCTGTGCTTGTGTTCAAAATAGAACATTCGGGTCATTCGGGTTCGTCAGTGCAAGGGTTTTATGTAGTAGTATTTGAGATGGATTTCTGGTATTTTCCCCCTGGGGCCTGAGACTTGCTTATAGTCGAGTCGAATTTTGAGCCATATACCGCAGGAGCTATGGGAAATTATCGATGATCGAATTGGCGGTCTGAGACTTCTGGACGACAAAATATTAGTGAGCCCAAAAAACAAAAGAAATCACCACCACCGGCGCACCGTAGAACAAGCGAATACTCGAGATGAGAGGAACGGAGGCTGAGTTTGAACAAATGTAAATAATCCGGAAACTTTAAGAGTTGACGAGGCTCACTTATGAAGCTCGACGAAACCACTCTTATCGTGGACTCGTCGACGAATTAGGTTGGATTATCGGGGTATATCACAGTGCGCTGAACTTGATGGGTTACTAGACTAACATGGTTTGATATCATTGAGCGGTAGTTTAGGGATTGAAAGAGATTTTATTCGACATTGCGGTTAGTATCAGCATGGTCTGGACCTCGTATTGGACATTGTTTCTGTTACCACATGGAATGCTACAAGATGAGCCTGCTCGCGTCAACCGGGATCACATACTCCAGTCCTACGGCAAATTGGCGTTATTCTATGCGCGAAGCTCGAGCACAACGGAGAACACACCATCTATCTCCCCCGATCGCCGTTTCGAGATGAAGTCCTCCGCGCGCGTCCAATAATCGATCCCCGCGTGTTCGCCCATTTGCCAGTCCTTGAGAGAGTACATCCTGCTCATCATCACGAACCGAGGGTCTCGCCAGAGGTGGTGTTCGTCTGGTTCTGCTGAAACTCCGATCGCAAAGACAACCAGCACAGTCAGTAATCTGCACGTCTCTAGAAGACGCAGGCATATAGGGATTCCGGCCCTACTACTGAAGGAGAGATGCGTGAGCTGGGGCATAAGAGCAAGCCGCCGGGTGTACTCCGGGTCCTCCGGTCGGCCCATGTCAGTCCAAGATGGGTTATGAGAGCGAAGAACTGATGATTGAGAGGAAGGTCTCGAAAAAGCGGATTCAAAGGCGCGTGAAGATGTTTGAGAAGGAGAGGTGCAATCAATGGTGGCAATTTTTTCAAATCAGGTAGGTTGATTGAGAGATTTTCCAGCCCGGTGCAAACAGCGAGGAGCGGTTCTGCAATGTCATCGTGCCTCAAGTTTAGACACATGTGGCGCACGGAATCGCGGAAGAAACACGCCGGTTTTGAGCGCGTGACAGATAAGAGGACGTCCCAAGTGAAGATTGGATAACCTTGGATGGCAACGGAGTACCCGACCGCAACTGTTCGGTATAACAAAGGTTCCACCCTGAATAGCACAGAAAGGATTGAATCCCAGTTCTCGCCCACAACGTTGACCTACCATTGTTTCACGCGCCAGGCGACCAGCATGAGCTTGGGAATCAAAACTGGCCGAGAGCCTGCGCAGATTTCGAATATCTGTCTTTCTAGCTCAATAGGAGGGACCGGGATCTGCGTCAATTCGTCCACCGCGATAGGAGCCATGCCTGATACAGCAGCGAACAGTTGGTCTAAGCCTCGTTGTTGAGGCAGAAAACAAGTGACTGATCATGACAAGAGACACAACAGACCTAAACTGTAGCACCGCCTCCAGGGTGACGATCATTGGACGATCAGCGAGATTAGGGCCTGTTTATTAGTCCAGTTTGCAAACGTTGTTTCAAACACGGGTTTATAAACTGGTTTTTAAATGGTCTGGCTCAAAGTGCCGGTTTATAATTCACAGTGGCTGTGCTCATTAGGCCCGGCTTGACTCTAATTGGGCAGACGACTGGACAGAAGAATGTCCCTAAAAATGTTTAGCAGTTTCCGTATGGGAAACTAACCCGTAACATAGTCAAAACTATCGAAATTTGGCTGCTATTCGGCCTGGAATTGGCAGAAGTGTCCGTTTCTTCGCCCGAAGACTTTGTTCTTGTGGTAAGAGCCAAGTCGTAACTCCCTTTGCATCGTGGGGACAATTTTTGGGTCAAAAGAGCGAAAAAACCTTCCGGAAACCCTGTTTATCAGTGTTTTTGGGCGAGGGTTTATAAACATGTTTATAAACACCCTGTTTATAAACCAAGATCTAAAAACTGTTTATCATGGTCCTGGAAATTATAAACAGGGCCCTAAGCGAGATCTCTTTCATGACAAACTTTTGGTGATGGCAGCAGGGCTGCAGGGCACGTATGTTTGTGAATTCGATTAAATTGAAGTAAGGCTCCAACCATTTCCGTTTGAAAACGTTTTCAAATGGTTTAAACTGTTTTTATTTCCATTTAGTTTGTGGGTGGGCGCAAACGGTTTGAAAACTGTTTGTAAATGGTTCAAATGGTTGCAACAAATTAATCACTTACCACAGCTCGCCAGGTGGATTCTCACCCATACAGTCTATCCAGAAGAAGTGATGGAACTCTCAAAGGTCATACCATCGTCCCAGAGTAGGAAACCACTCACCTACAAGCGGGATCTTTGGATTTGATGCCGGTCAGCTATCTCGGCGAACACATCACGCCTGCTTCCCGCCACCATCCCACTTGATAACACCTTGATATACCTCTTTGTGAACTGGTATGGGCTTATCCGCGACTTTATTATGGTCAGATAACTCAATTTGATCCTCCAGATACGCCCAAAGAACTTGCCTGCCAAATACCATTTATAAACTGTTTAAATACCGTTTCCGTTTGATTTGTCCGGGTCCGCAAACGAAAACTAAATGGTTGGAGCCTTAAATTGAAGTGATGATAAGTTAGCAACTTGAACAAACCTGCCTCCACCCCTCGGGCCCTCGTCAAGTCCTTGCTCTGATCATAAACCATGCCGGTGTTCTGACTAGCATTCCTCAATATGTCTTGCAGCTGCGCCCACTCAAGAGCAGCGCAAAGAAATAGCAGTCATTCTGCGCATCGGTCATCACCCGAGTCGCCATCTCACGCCCCCGCTCCTGTATCATGCGCGCCTCTGTATCGTGGCTCCGTGCCCACTCGATCTTCTCCAGCAGGTCCGAGAGGTCAGGCAGCACCGGGATGTAGTGCGCATACGGCCGGAGCCAGTCATTGAAGTACTCTTCGAAAACGGTTGCCTGGGAGGGGTACATAAGATAACGTTAATGTTTAGGCTTTCAAACTATGACGTAGGGCAAATGCACCTTGAACACCAGAGACCCCGATCTTAGAAGTCCCAGAAACCGTCCCGAGAATGTCATCCCGTCAACATTGAGAAGATACTTGTACTTGTAAGAGTCCTCCTGTGGCGCACTGGCATGTGCTCCGCTAATGTTTTACTCGCGGATGATGCCCTCGCGGTCACACCTTTGTTCCGGCAAACAGAGCGGGTCCGCGAACCTCATGATCTTCGCATCGACAAGGTCCGTGTGTGCTTGCGCCAAGTCAACGAGCCTGAATCGCGTGAAATTATGGTAGTTGCTGCCCAAGATCTGGCCGCCAGCTGAAGTGCCGCGCCAATCTACAAATATGCAGAGCATGTTAACGCGCCTCCCAGCTGCAAGATTCAGAAGTGACCTACAGATTTGTGGCTTCTTATCTTCCCAGGCTATATTATTGGGAGACGCAAATTTTGGCGACGTCGGCGATCTGTCATAAAAATACTGTGTGGATTTAAACGAGGTTGGCTGGAGCGAGGAAATCGAGACAAGCCAAATGAACCTCGCTGGGGAATAGGATGTCAGCGAAACAAGGGCTGACTTTCGTCACTGATAACATGGGGTACAAATCGAGGGTAAACCACGCCGGTGAGCTAGACAGAAAAACCATGCGTGCATGATTGAATAACCCCAGTAAATCCATTGCTGGACGCGTTATCGGCGGTGGAGCTCACTGCATAACGTCAGTTCTAGAAATTGAATCTTATGAGGAAAATGCCCACTGAGACAACCGGCGAGTTTTCCTTTTTGAGGCGGCGAAACATCAATTTGCCAACAGATTTTCCGGAATGATCACCGGCGAGTGGGATTAAATTGACGTACTCCCGAAGCACCCAATCGGCATCCATGTAGGTGATAATTACGCCACAGAAAGCATGGACCATACTTTTAGTGGTCACGATGTCACTCCCAATGCTGAATTTCGAGTCGTTGGCCTGGAAACAGAGTGGAATGTCAGCAAAGTGCAAGGACAACATGAAGGAAAAGAACGGAAGAATGGAAGAACCTTGATGAGCCTGCGGAGCTTCGATCCCAGAGCGTCATGGAGCGTATCAATGTCACGGCGCATCATCTGATGAGGGATTCTGGCTTTCACTCCCCGCGGTGCACTGTGCTAAATAGGTAAGTAGCCGCAATAAGACATCGATTATTCTTAAGCTATTGACGCATTTTTAAACGAAAACCGGCTCATGATTGCAGGTAAAATGATGAAATTGGGCCTCTAGGTTCAATTTTAGGTTCCGCGTTCGAACGCGGGTCCTGCCTCCCGAACGCCGAACCTGAACTTGGCGTTCGGTTCAGGGTACCCGTGAACCTTGAACCTGAACGCGGTGTCCGTTTCAGTTCGGTTCAGGCCCGAACCAATTCTTGAACCGGCACTACCTATACCCTGTTGGATTTATGTAGGTAATAATACGTCTGGGTTGCATAGTACGAGCAATGCCTATGCGGATGGAATTTCAAGCAGGTCCAGATGATAAACAACAAGTCCTTGTTAATCACTATAGATCGCCCGATGTTTATACGCAAGATCATCGAGTCTTAGGGAAGCGAATGGATCGACTCCGACCAAGGACACTGGGCCTTGGCTATAGCTTTTTTCATTCATTTTTTTGGTTCTTCTTCAAAGTTGTTTAAGATGATTTTCCGAGGAGCTTCCTTCTCGGCCCTCAAATATCCAGCTCCTTTAGGATTATGTACCCACTCCAGTCGAAATTGCAGTACATTTCAATGCCCCGACTGCGTGTCAATGTAGACTTGCGGGAGCATCCAGGTGTCGGCCAAACAGCGAGGTTTAGAGCATCATAGTGCTTACAAAACAAGCTCTCGTAGACCATAGTAGATCTCCGCACCCAATTCCAATGGATTGCCTGGGAGCCTGTTGCGGCGAGGGCGGTTCGACTCCGCCGGGGAACATACATCGTTTTTCCAGCTTCTGTTTTTTCTCTTACTTTGGAGGCATTCGTACCGCATACATATTTTTCCTGCAGGCGGTTATCCACCGTCGTCTCTTGTCATTTTTTCGAGCGGATTGGACGTAACATTTGGAAAGTGACTTCCAGGCAGGCGACTGAGGTCAGCTCGCGCCGCGCACTCCAATAAAGCGTGAGTACTGTACTACTGATTTCGACCGTTTGTTCATTATTTTTAGACTTCGTTCGCACGGACCCATAATTTTCTTTTGGACTAAGCCTTTTTTCTCTCCATCAAAAAAGAAAAGCTGGTTGTCATCGTCACTTGAACAAGTGGTCTAAATGGCAGAGTAGCATAGCATGGCTCGGAACCGAAAACAACAATTAGCAGCCCCCAAAACCCAATTCTCAACCTGAAGTCAAGTCCTTTAGTTAAATGTCGATTTGCTTCCCCTGCATCGGACACGCTGTAGGGCAAAATAAAAAACATCGCCGAGAGGAGCGAGCGTGTACAAAAGAATGTCTAATTTATGCTCTAAATCGGGCACGGTAGGTCACAGTCTCCGAGCTCATGCGGAAACATAATACAATGGGGGACATATCGCCCGGTTCGCTACTCTGTCTTTCAGCTCCGACGATGGAAAACGTCGATGAAACGAGCCCATCACCTCAACCTTTTCTCGACAAGGTATAAGCACCTAAATATCCTTCTTTGAGCTCATTTGGACGGATTCGGCTATAACAGTTTCAGGGCACTATCGCTCAACTCTTGCGCGGCGACCATGCATTCCTGCTGTTCGAAGAAGCTCACAATGTTCCAGATCAGATGCTGTCCATCGAGCAGCGGTTTTTTCAGATTGCTGCAACGCTCGTCGCAATTGACGCCCTCCAATTCATCAACATTAATTTCACCGGAGGAGTCCGTCCCAACGTCACTCAGCTATTCAGACCCCAGCTCAATGTGAGTTCGACCTTTCCTTCCAGGGTTTTGTTCAATTCACCCTCTTTATAAATTTACGGGTGTCTGTCCGTCCGAAGCCTTTTTAAACTCCGCTTTTAATCTATCATTCCGGCAGCTCGGATCTTGGCTGAACCGGAGGTTTAGCTACCCTGGAGAACTTGGATTTCGGCCACTCTTGCTACAAGTACAAATGACTTGGGATTGGGCCTCTTCGAGGCGGGTGCTGAACCTTTAGGTTCAATTGGAATTTCTTCATTTCAAGAGTATGATTTAAGACAATGATAGGTGCCAAAGGCACTTCAGATTGCAACTACGGCCAAAAAAGGACAGGGTGATTCTACACATTCTGAAACAATTCTGAAAGCAAAATATTCGTAAAAGATGGGGGCTTCCAGATGCTCCTCCCAAAAAATACTTTAAATTAACCAGTTCATGTCTACTTTCGATCTATGGCTGTTGCCTGAACTTTCATCCACCCCAACCTCACCGGGTCCTTGATGTGTACGCGGACGATTACCGTGACATTGTCGTGACGAAGTGTGACCCCACTCTCGGCCTCTGCTATACTTACACAATGACCGCGATGATACTCGCCTCTACACAATTTCACGGGCTCTCGTCGCTCACAGATGCAAATTCAAGACATCAAACTGCCTCTGTGTTACTACATGGTCTACTTGAATTGGCTTGTGGCCGGTAGACGGGACGGATACAGTATGTGAGAGGACCAACCGCGGGGAGGAGGATGACAGCACGTGGGTCGGAGGGAATACGGGACAAGGAGTGAAAACGGAGTTTCGCAGATTGCATCTCGATGAGTGCGCCATTTCTCCTTCTGTGATTACTCGCGCCAATTCGTCGCGCATTAACACTGACACCGGGTTGCTACGTCAATGTAAATTTAATCGTACAAATAAATTAACTCGTACCTGTCAGCTATTTGGGGGTGCCGTTACGATGCCGAAATCGAAATCTTCGAGTAGGCTGGTGTCTGGTTCAGTCAAGAGACTGACCCGTCCTTCTGGAACCACACTGTAGAACCACGACAACTGCTCGCGAGAATAGGCTTTGGTTTTTTCGGCCTTGAGCTCGGTACGTTTCAGTTCTTCTCGCAGCTCTTGCGAGATATGGTTTTGTATCCGGTCCAAACTGAATGGACGCAGGATACAGAGTCCATTGAGTGACCGTACACGCGACAGCATGACATATGCACTCTGAATTGTTGGACAGCTTGCCAGATCGATGCAGCACACATCGAGCGAGCGTCCCTGGGCGTTGTGCGATGTGAAGGCATAAGCAGGAATGAGTGGGAGCTGGGAACGGGTTGCGCTATAAGTCTTTTCGGAGTGTGGGAGGCGGAAGTGAATTGTGTTGGTAATGGGTTTGAGTACGACTCGGTGAGGATATGGTGCGTCGAGGTCGCTGTTTTTGTATGCTCTGAAGTCGACCTCCGCTGATATCGCATAGCGACGCCCATCGATCTCCTCGTACACAATTGAGACCAGTGTTCCCGGACTGCCGTTGGAGATGCCCAGCTCTGTAGCCAGATTCTCGGTGCAAAACACGGCCATCCCCGGCATGTAAGGAACCTCAGGCATTCGGTGAGCAACCACGCCATAAACGACAATAAAAATAAACTCATACCTTTCCGCCAAGGTCATTGGCTTCTTTGACAGGTACCGACCATGCAGCCTCAGCTGCCAGGCCAGTAAGCTGTTTGCGCTTCCGACCACGTCCCCTCGTGTCGCGCGAATGGTAAACATGGCAGTCTTGGCCTGTCGCAGCAGCGAAGGCCTCAGCCATGTTGCTATTGTGCCGATCTCGCGCAGCATTTGTATACACAATTAAAGGACATGCATGTGCTGGCTCGTCAATCCATCTGTTAATGTCGGTGAGGATTTTAGTCGCTTCACTGCAGTCTGCATTCGATAACACATATCTGTCTAGAATTACCTTATCGTCCTCGGTGCATGTGCCTTTCCGTAGCCGTTTGAGGATGCTCATCAATAACGGATCTCCCCTCTGGCGCATTATTTCTTCTAATACAACAACATGCTCAACTTGGTGCCAGATTTGTACGCCCTTCACTTCTTGGCGAACCTTTTCATGTAGGTCATTCAGATTATCGATTACATGACATTGAACCAGCTCGCGGGCAAATAATGAATTTCCTCCTGGCGGTGGTAGCTGACAAGGATCACCACAGGTTGCCCAATTCAAACCGCCGCATATAGAATCAGTGACGCCCTTCCCCATGCAGAGATATTCAGAGAGTCTAGCGAGGTCTTGTGCGCTCAAGAAGTAGACTTCATCCAAGATCAGAGTCTCCAATGGTGAGATTCGTTCCTCCAGATTTGCGCGTAACGTCGGTGTAGACTTCATTTTGGCAGGCGAAACTCTCAGGCTGGCTTCTGAATGAATTGTGCAACCACCAATATCGCTAGCAACAACGCCTGTTGGAGCAGTCAAGCGCAGACGTTCAGGATGACCGGTAATCTCATAGAACTCTTTCCAGGCTCCGAAAATCACTGACTTCCCTGTGCCACCAGGCCCAGTACAGAGCAGCGATATAGGCGAATCTTTACGGCCAGTCTCTAGTTCACGACCAATTTTGTCAGCTAACAGCAGGAATGCGCGAGTTTGTTCATCGTTCAAGGTGTGTTTGATAATCAGCGCAAGACATAATTGCTGATACGGATGTAGAGAATTCCAACGCGAGTGCGAGTCGGAGTAGGTACGATGTTTCTCATATAATTCGCGCGCTCTCTTCGCTTCCTCCGCCAATGTTGTGCAAAGAGCTTGAGGTATCCTCGAAGATGTCTGACCACGGTGGGCATTCTGTTCCTCTGTATTCTCTGCAGCTCTAAGACGACGTTTGATGAGCAAATCTTTTTCCTTCAAAAGATCTTTCGCAGCAACACTTGCTCTGAAAATGTCATCTTCATCCCCAAGCCGTGTTCTTTGTCCGAAGGTGGCGCATGTCTCACTGCTTGGCATATTTTGCACTGAATAAAAGCCAACGCGATTCGCCTGTAGAATGATTTGCTGCGCATCTCGGGTCGCTCTAGTATCTTTTGTAAGTGCCGGGTTGTCTACGCTCAACTCTTCTGGATCGATAGCGGTTTGCATCACATTTTCCCATACAGGATCGTAATTCTCGTCGCCCTCACAGTCTTCCGCAATTCCCGTATCTTTCGCCATTCTTGTTAATTCAGCGAGCCGCTTACTACGTTTTACTGCATAGTCAAACTTTGCGTCTCGAGTCTGATACAAGAGCTGCATGTTGAGCACAGTTCTTGCATGTTCAGGAGACATGTAAAGTTTGAATTCGTCGAGGGCATCTGACAAAGCTGTTTCGGGAGATTTGAGAGGAGAAGATTTAGTGTCCGACCACACCTTGAACAATGTGAGGATGACTACGGCATACTTTGTCCGGTCATTGTCCGAATCATTCCGCGGAATACGGTAACCCATTAACACAGGTATTACAGGTATGTCCAACTTCTTTAGGCAGTGAGTGGTGTACTGGGGATGTCCTTGCTTGAAATTCAGGTATGTCTTTCGCTGAGTCTTTGACTTGGGCTTCTTCTCTTTGACGTAGTTTCTTAGAATATCCCAGACACACATCGAATCAAGCTCGGACGGCCGGTAGAACACATCACTGAATAAGTTTGAATATCTCTTCTCTCGCGCATCATCGTTGCAGTTCTCGGTTTCAGGAGCTTTATTGAGGCTCTCTGATGTGAGCAGCATCATGCCATCGTCCTCATCGTCCGGGATGATTACGCGTTGGACCTCATCCGAATCCGGTGCTCCATGTTCCAGCTCTTCCGTTGTTTCTGCATGTGGCATAGAATCCTCAAGGTCAACGGTGAAAACATCGCGTGCAATATCTCTGAGCATGGAAGACCACCAGTGCTCCTGATACTCATCCGACGTGTAATTGTTCTTGCGACCAAGTAAAAGACTGGCCGTTTGTTGGCCCGTCAACTCGCGTTTGCCAACTAAGGTATTTGTTGTTTTAACCATCATTAACCGGGCCATTTCAGAATTGTCAATCTGTCCGTCTGCATCCTGAGGAGGCTTATTCTGCAGAGTCTTGATTGAAGCGCAGAGGGCAGAAAATACAACTGCAGTGTCCAACTGCAGCTTGATTGTGTAATTTGCCATATATTCAACCATAGCCATTGCAACGGAACCGGACGATGTTTGCTTGAGGTCAGTATTACATCCAAGACAAAGAGTAGCCGTTGGATTATGGCCATTCAGATCTCCGTTCTCACATCGTATTACAAGATCATCGTCATCGTCGAAATGTGTCTCTGCAACGAGTGGACGAGGGAGTTCAAACCTGCAATCATTATCTGGATCAACAAGAGAGTGTACGTGACGCGGGATATGCTTGAAGCATGTTGCATTATGCCCATGCACTAGCCCGGTATTCTCACACAGATCCCGGTGGCGTTGGTCTCTTTTCTGCTCATAGTCAGGAGAATCAGGATCTAACGGGCGGCTGAGAACAGGGAGTTGCTTCGGAGCACCTGCAGTGGCAACATAGGGAACGGTATCTTTCGGAAAGCTCTGGCAAATGATATCATCGTACCATACCGTGAGTTTCTGCTTGAACTCGGGATCTGAATTCATTCGTTCCTTCATATCTAAAGGTGAAGCAGGAGCGCCATCACTCCATATCAGCAAATGGAGGTGGAGTGAACCACGGATCTGCGCCTCAACAACTGCGTACCAGCCTTTAACTTTCCCGAGAATACCTATTTTTGAAGCCCTTTTTGCACCCAAAATTATTTCGAAGAACTTTGTTATCATTAGGTGGAAGAATTGGGCGCCCGCGACCGGATTTTCAGCCAATGTCTTTGCACGGATACTCGGTTCCTTGTTCATACCATCCAGTGCGTGAAAAATCTTGTCTAGGTCAATGTCCCTTCCAGCCAAGACTTGTGCAATTGGATTATGAGAATCTGCTGGGTTAGCAGTGGCAAAGAAATGGGGTAAGCCGTCGCATATGACTTTACTGTGCATTTGCTGCTTCATGCTGTTCACGTCCCCGACTGCTGATGTATCTCATCACCTTGGCCGCTGCCTTCTCTCCTTCACTTTCAGGTTTTGCGAATGGATTTTTCTCGAGCTTAGCCTGGTAGGTATCCATACATTGGGCATCAATCTTCTGCATTAAATTTTGCACCACCGGAAACCAGGACCTATTTGTGGCGAGACGAGATTTGAATGATGACTGACGCCGCTGGATGATGTTTGCCATGACGAAAATGAAGGACTTGTGAACCTGGAACCGGGGGTCTTTCAAAGCCAACAAATGTTGTACATGCGGTGAGGTATCAACTTGATGAAAGGGAATATCAGGCGAAATTCTAACATTGTTGTTGTCTATCATTCCAACACCGTATGGAAAGAGAGTGGGCCATAACCAACCAAATACCCGAGGATTTTTCGACGTTGACAAGGGTGTATTTCCAGACGGAAACTTCATGAATCCGGCTTCTTGTTTCTTCAACTTTCGGAGAGCGTCAAGCTTTCTCTGCTGGTAAGTCGTTGCAAGACTATCAACGTCTACGAGTGTAGAAGATGTGAGTTCAAAAGTATCAGTTCCCTCAAATAACTCGGCATTCGCTTGATCTGAATATGATGTATAAGACGACCCTTGGTTATTCGCGGAGTTGGTACGTAGAAAATCTGTGACCGCGAGCGGGCAGCCATGCACTGGGTATTCCTCTGAATTTTCCAGCACAACATTTCGATCAAGTTCCGCATAAAGTGGGTTATTCTCAATCAGCCAAAAGAGAGCAGTTCGGATCTTCTCGCGACGCACGAGTAGCGGGGACCTTTTCAGCATATCATGAGTGACCTCGGTGTCCGGCGATCCAACAAGAATGACACAGATTTCGTCCCTTAACCTGAATAGTGGAATCGGCATTGCAGATATGACGGAAGTTGTGTCCTGAGGTAATATACAGACATTTCCGCGAGCAGCAAGCTGACCTGAGGGTCCTAGCGTAAGCTTGTACATACATCTTGTCGCTCGGGCTCGCGCAATACATTGTTCTTCCAAGAATGTTAGATCCTTAAGCTCTGCCGGAACTTTTCCTATCCAAAGGCCATTTGCATAACTGCGTAAAGGAATTGAATGGAAAGAGTTTTTGCTGACAGCAGAATTGCAGAGATGGCACAGTACATACGAACCACTGACCAGGGAGGAACTGTCGAAGGATTCAATTCTAGGCTGACGAGATGTCACGCGAAGTTCTGCGACCGCTCTTTCAAGCAGTGAGATATCAACGTCCTTTACAGCCCTCATTTTTATAAGGATTGCCTTCTCAAATTTGCCACAGAACGAACATTCATATCGCTTCAATGATGCATTATCAGTAGCTTGGCGAAACTCACGAACAATTTGGTCCTTCTCATCCTGGGATAATATGATCGGGAAAGAGGTCCCAGATATCTCAACGGATGAACGACGACGCTTGTGAACATTACCGTCAAGGGCGATAGACTTTCTTTTCCGGGGGTTAGACCGAAGGTTCAATTCGCACTGTTGTACCTCACTGGGTGAAAGAGAAATTGGACTCATCCCGGCTAGTGCAGCTTCGGACTTGAGTATAAGACAGACTTCCGTACATTGATGGGCAAGAAATTCGTTGCGAAGAGTATCGGCACTTTTCAACTTTCCACCTGAATCTCGGGCGCACATACATTGGTGACGGGAGGTCATTTGTCTCAACGTAGGAAGAGCAATGTGTACATGAATGATAAGGAAACGTACAACAGTTATCTTCTCTTGCTCAATGAGACAGACAAAAGGATCGGGCAACGACACAGAAGAATGGTTTGAAAGAGCATTATTCATTGGCATCATATTATCATCATTGTTCAAATTGGCGACACCTCGCGTACGAGGCGTCTGTTCCGCAAGGGTACAAGTAGCTACACCTCGCGTACGGGGTGTAGATGAGTGGGTAGATACTCCACCAGGTCCACCCCGGGACATTGGTGAGGAGGACGATGGGTCCACACCGATGCCTCCTCGGAACACCGGTGCTACAGACAATCCTGAAAATAAATGAATAAATGGCAAGGACAATACACAAGTCATGACGCACCGGATGCTGCACTTGTTGGAAGACTGTGGTGCAACTCAAGTGGACCAGAACTCAAGTGCACGACAATAGCAGAGGTGGAGTTACAGACAAACTGGAACCAGTCCAAGCCGAGTACAAGATCAGAAGGCGAGGAAGCAGCCACGGAAATGCCGTTTAGGAACATAGACATAACGCCGGCGTCGCATGGAAGTGACAGGAGACCCGAAGCTCGGGAGTTTTGGGTAGGGACGCCGGAGTTCATTACCCAATCCAGGGAAACAGAAGAGCTTGCAGCATTACCGTTGAACACAGCAGAGACAGGAACATCGCAGAAGGTAGCAATCGAGGTCATGGAGGGCGAAAGCAAGGAGCGTTGTCGCAGACGTGGCAATTGATCTCGGAGCTATGGCAACTGATTGATTTCGGAGACCAAATACTCCGAGTCCGACGCGGTCGGACGAACTCAGAAAGAAAATGACACATCAAAATGAAAAGCTAGTAGCAGTAGTAGCTTATATGCACTGGAATATTGGAAAAAGGCCGCAACTGACATTGCACATCTGAAATTCCACGTCGCAACGCCAAAAAATAATATTATCTGCCGGGTTTAGCATGATGACCAATTATGTATGACAAGTTTCTATTTATGCATGTTAGGAAAATGGATCGAAACCGAAGTTCCCCAGGGTAGCCAAACCTAAAGGTTCAGCAATAAAGAATTCGTCATCTGAAATTGGTCATCGTTGAAAATTAGAGCAGTAGAGAAGCGCCAAGGAGATTTCTTGAGTTAAAGTGGTAAAAGCCCTTCTGATCCCCCTCCCTCTTATTTTCCTTGATTTTTTGGTGGGGCGTACGATTTATTATCCCTCAAAATCTTGCTCAGTTGATTTGTCATTTTTGTTTAGTGTTCAAGCAGCGTATCAATTGCCATCAACGAGATCACTCCATCTCCATTGGACTGCCGTCAAAAAAACGCGTCGAAAAACGCGCCGAAAAAGGCAAAAATGTCAAAGCACGACAGGGGCGAGAAGGAAAACGAGAAAGTCGGCATGACACGTGGGGGACATTACCAGAAATGCCTGTTAAAGGGCATCTGAGGCTTGTCAGCGGGCACTGCGGGGGGGGGTCCAAAGTGATGCTAAATACTCTTATGCCTTAAAGACACGTTATTCATCCTGCCGACGCGTTGATGACACATCAAATATTGGTCGGGATTCCTCATCTGCAGTCCTGCAATGCATCCACGTGCCTGAGCCATTGATGCCGCTTGACTGCCACTGATTTCCCACAGCTAAGCCGAGATCAACGTCTGGAAAGCTGTTGCTTAGTTATTGGAGGGTCTTTGCGCAGCCTCCCGAAGGTTCAGCCACCCGCCTCGCAGAGGCCTAATCCCACGTCATTTTATTTACATCCAGTAGGTGGGAGCCGGCGCGAAGCGCCGGCGACCGCTTGTCTTGATGCGATTAAATAGTGTTTCCTTGACCTAGTCACCACCACTCGCACCACTGTGGTAGAAAGCAGGGAATATTGTAAAAGTGAGCACATCATACTTGATTTCGGCCCAATTTAGACCCCGTCAGAATATACCGACGTCGTTATTCCTATCGTCCTTCGCGGCGATAAATGCAAAGAAGGGAAAATACGCAACATTGAACATTTCATCAGTGTACGCTTTGTTCCCCGTTGTTTCAACCCGGTACATGCGCTCACTCGATTGCAAACTACCGACCCAAATTGAGCGACAGGCTCAAGACTTTTTGGATGTTTCGTCTCTGGAGTTGAACTCAAAACAGTGCTCAAAATATGGCGCAACCTTGGCTAAAATTTCCCAAGTAATATGTGCAGTTTTTCAGATGTGCGAAATTCAAACAAAGTTTTCAAGAATTTTGCTCAAGGTTTCGAGAAAGTCGGGAAAAATAGCTAAAACTTTCAAAAATTTGTGCGAGGTAAAAAAACTTTCAGAAAGAATTACAAAAAATTGCAAAGGAGGTTTTCCTTGATGCGTATGGAGCGCTCATCTAAGCGTACTCGTAGTAATTGCCCTCTCCCTTATCTGCTCTTCTGTCTTCGCTTCGCTCCGGCATGTCTTGTCTAGCGTATCGAGGACCTCAATGGTGGTGCGCAAGAGTCTCCTATCCTTTCTTTCCGGCTCTGTCTCTTTCCCTCATTATTTCCTCTTTCCATTTGTTTTCGTTTTCTTTCTTTGTCACTGCAGAATTCTAACCCCGAAGTCGACTCCGACGTCGTTCTGAATCTCCTTCTCGTTTTGTTGGAATGTGGTTATACCACACTCCTCTCGACAGCCGTTCGCAACCCCACACAGTCCCACTAGTTGATTGAATCTTGCTCCTCATTATCCCGGTTCCACCCCACACACGTTCCACCGAAGACGGTCTTCAGAACGCCATAGTTTTTTTTTGGCAATGATCGTGAATCTCTCCCCTCGACCACACATCCTACGGTGAAATCTAGCATGGCATTGTAAAATACGAGAACGGCCGAAAGTTATATGGGAACGAGAGTAGGAGTAAGCCAGCTAAGCGTCGTACCACTCCTATTATGAGAAACATGAAAAGAGAAACACATACGAAGCGGTCTATGGCAAGCGATGTACATGTCCAGGTACTTAAGTATCAAGATGAGCAGAAGTGTGAATACGTAGGATGGGGTACGAGAAGCAGCGAGCGAGGGTAACCCATAAAGGCGCGCGCATAATCCCTGTGGTCCATCTCCCCACCCCCAGGGTGCGAGACGCACACGGACGGCAAAAGCGCAAGCGTCTCCTTCCCTCCCTTCCTCGAATCCACCGCCCCCCCCGCGAGCTTCCTCCTCCCCTGCTCAACATCAGTGGAGCGTCTCCCTCGTGCCCAAATCACTCCTCCCCTCCCACACTGAGGCAGCGCGCCTCTCAAGACGGCAGCTATGCAGATGCAGACGAGTGCGATTGGAGTGAGAAGGGGAGAATGGGGCGCCGATTCGAGTAATCAGCACTTGCGGTGGGAGGGCTGAGTGGAAAGTCCTCGTGTGGCTCGCTACCATAGAGGGGAGAGACGGCGACGCGGAGCGCGAAACGATACAGGATGGGGCGACGCGGAGTAGAAGACGGCGGTGGACGAGGAGATGGAGGTCACGGCGCCGACGAGTGGGAAGCAGAACGCTTCTATGCTGAGGGAAAGGAGCGCGAGAAGGTGCGCTGCATCGCGCAGAGGGAGCGGCAGCGGCGCACGATGCAGGCGGCATGCGCAACGAGCAGGCAGTCTCGGCTGCACGTCGTACTCCCGGTCCCGGACAGAAGCTGGCTTCGAGCGGAAGATAGTGAGGCGCTGGACACGGTAGCGGCGGGCGGGAGGTGATAACCGCGGCGTGGGCAATGGGGAGCGGCTGCCGTGGGTGCTGGGGCCGTGCGTACCGTGTTGAGGATGCACCAGGCGCGCGTGTGAATTGGGGAGAGTGGTACCTGCTGGAGACGCACTTGGCGCGCGAGGAGGGGGTAAAAGCGGCGCCGGTGACAGCAGTACACTGCTGAAGAGTCACGGTGTGCGGGAAGGTGACGAGGCGACGAGAGAACCCGGCGTGGATCGCGGGTAGGTACGCTCTCGTGTATTCCGTTCAGGACCAACCCAAAGAAGACGATGGAATACCTAAAAGATCATCAGAAAAGATCGATGGGAGTAAGAGGGCACGTACGAGGGCACGTACGATGCTCGCGATGTGGGATCGCAGCGCGGGTAGGGAATTTCAAGCCGCACACGCAATGAGATGAGGATTCTTGGCTACGCAGAACGGGTGCGGCGCGGGTATGCAGACGCAGCGGAGCTGCACCTCGAAGCGACGCTGCGGAAGGGACACGTGCGGCGGACGCGTGGGGGACTGGAACGGGGAGAAGCACACGAAATCAGCGCGCAAGAAGATTACATGCGCTAACGCGTGACGCACATCAAATACATCCGCTCCTACACCCTCTCACCAGTGCACGATGAGGGCTTGCTTCCATGCAAATGAGAGGACTGTAGTGGGTTTGGGAAAGCCACTTTCGAGTCATGGCGGGCGGGCATCCAGGCGGGGTCCCGGTGGAGCGTTGAGGATGTGAGTCGGGAAGGCGGGCGCGTAGATTGAGAAGGTGGTAGCATCGGGGAAGTCGCAATTATCGGGCGGACTTCGTCGGGAGTGGCGGAGTGCGCGATTCAGGAAGCCTGAGCCGTCGGGAATATCGGATTTGCTCTGCAGGGACACGTACGGCGTGCAGGACGAGAGTGTCGGGGGCATCGGGAAGCGTCGGAGAGGCAGCCTAGGCTGCAGCCAGGGAAAGCACGGGCTGGTAAGTTGGAGGAATAATCGGTGATGCCGTTTGCGCGGGAGCGGAGAGAAAAGCGATGGTGCGCAGTTTGATGGCCGTGACGTTAATCTCCCACGTCTCGCTTAGGACTTCACAGGTCTTTCTCGCTGCGTTCATCGTCCCCATCGTGCCCGTCAGCATTGGGATCATCGGTGTCATGTCATTGCTGGCTCACAATGCGAAGTCATCTAATCCGTAAAATACATTGAATCCTACATGATTTGTCTTCCATAGTAAGTGGGCACCACGGTCGAAGGATTCAAGGGATCATATCCATTCAGTATTTAGGATCTTGGCAGACTCGAACTCATCGTCGCAGCGTCGCTAGCTCGCTTGCTGTTTGTAGACTGCTTTCTGCGTAAAATTCAGACGCGGGTAGACCTTGAGCATCTCCTTCCAAAGCTTCGCGGCTGATAAGCAACTTTCCAAGGGAAAAAAATGGAGAGACACATACCTGAGGTGCACGTAGTTTCGCATTCTCAGCGATAAATTTCTTGACGCTGACGGGCACGATGGAGACGATGAACACAGCGAGAGAGACTTGTTGATCGCTGTGAAGTGCCGCTGAAGTCCTAGGCGAGACGTGAGAGATTAACGTCACAGCCATCAAACTGCGCGCCATCGTTGAAGGGATAGCGTTTTCTGGAGAGACCGGAGTGGCCGAAAGGTGGTATGAGGGAGGTTGGCCGGGGCAAAGATTGCATCAGAATGGATACCTGGTTTACGGCAGAACATTCGAAAACCGGTGTTATACTATCGATCGCCCACCTTTGCAAAAATTCGTTCTAACTCCCTCAATCCGTGCCTGATCGACTTCAAATAAATGTGAGAGGCCTATGGAGGGTACATTGCATGTCCTTCTACGCTCCTAGGCGACAAATTGAGAAACGAGCTTACAATAAAATTGAGGGTCGATTTTGATCGCACGCCAAATTCCTCATGTAATTTTTTTCGCAAAGGTACACACTACCTCGGGACCTTCAGTGCGGCCTCATTTCTGCCTCAAAAATTCAAGGGCCTATTGATATGTCAAGCATCCCGTGTGACGATGCCGAGGCCAATCCGTCCAGAGGCACAAAAGTACCAGGCACAACAAAATACCATCAAACTATTTTTGCACAGGTGGGCGATCGATAGTATACGAAGTTCATGTGTAATGACGGCTTGAATTCGGGGAAGAATGTATTTATGTGCCAGGTTATCTACGTCCATCTGTGTTTTCTAGCCATTCGCAAATGAAAAAATTGAGCCATTTTCCCGAAGTTTGGCGCCCTATAATTAGGAAATGATGCATGCAGCTGCCACATGCTGGCTGTGTCTGTCGGTGAGCTGTCAGTGAGCTGTCAGTTGGCCCTTGTTCTTTCACCTCCACGTCTACTGCACTGCATACACAAGATCCACACTCTACTCGGAGTCTCTACCAATTGACACTGGTCCTCTAATGTCTAGTGAACTCCACACACTTAATCAGACAATCTATGGTGCGTAGCAAAATTGATAAGCCAGTGTTATCACCTATCTTTCTCAGGCGGCATAGGGGCAAAGGTGGGGAAGGTGGCATACAAGGTGGTGGTGGGGGTCCTGGGGAGGGTCCCAGGATGTATTATGATGTCAAGGCTGGAAACTTCATCGTGAATTTGTGGGTTGATTCATCCACTCCCAAACACTGTTTCTCAATAACAGAAATTTTGACAGAGGCAACACCAGAGATATTCTAGCAAGTCTCAAATGTGTGGCAGCCCGCTATAATGCTGCCAACACACCCGAGAAATGCATGGAGGGTACACGAGTCAACATAATCAGGGACCTTGTTGCACGCTTGAACAGCACTCCTGATTCAATCCGCCTGGTCATGCTCAGTGGGGTTGCGGGATCAGGCAAATCCACAATTGCAAAGTCAGTTGCAACTATCTTGGCTGAGGAGAAAAAGACTCTTGCAGCATCTTTTTTCTTTTCCCGGGACCACACAGATCGCAAGGAGATAAATCACCTTGCTACAACACTTGCCATACAGCTTGCAGATTATAGTCCCAGCTTTCAGGCTCATCTCATTGAGTTGCTGGAGAAAGATTGTACTCATATTTGCGAGGCAGAACCATGCCTGCAGTTCCAGAAGCTGGTTGTAGAAATTCTTGGCAAGCTGCCTCCCTGTTCAGTACCATGGGTGATCTGTCTTGATGCTCTGGATGAATGTGGAACAGACCGTGGCCAGATTTTCTTGCGGTGGCTATCAGATAGCATGGCTCAGATCCCAACCCATATCCGATTCTTTCTGACTGGACGCCCTGATGTTCCTTCTTATCTGAAATTTGATAAACTTCGTTCTTTGATGCATTGGGTTGTCCTTGATGAAATTGAACCCATTATGGTTCAACGTGACATCTGCCTTTATGCTGAGCAATCACTTGATGGGGCCAACTGGATCACACGTCATCCCTGGAAAATTCAGAGTCAGCAGGCAGAAGCAATAACAACCCGTGCAAATGGACTCTTTGCTTTTGCAGCTACAGCTGTTTGTTATGTTCTTGCAGGACTGCCACATGTACCCCCCCAAAGATCTGTTGATTACCTTATGGATGGTGAACCTCTTGTTGATCTGTATGATCTATACCTCCGGATCATGAATTATGCCATCCCTGTGCCAGGAGACCGGCGTGCTCAAGATTATCACAATTTAGCCATGAAAATTCTGAGTACAATTTTGCAGCTCCTGGAACCTTTGGATTACCAGAGTCTGGCAGACTTGCTTGAACTAGATAAAACAGTTCTTCTGGGGACACTACTCCCTCTGAGTGCTGTGATCCATGTTTCAGATACTCCAGGGGCAGCAATTAAAATAATACATCTCTCATTCAGAGAGTTTATGACATCTTATGTTCAAAAGACTCGGCCACAAATCCTCTGTGGGACAGACACTCAGCAGCAAGCCTTGGTGTCTGCTCTTCTAAAAGTGTTGGACAGGCAACTGAAATTTAATATCTGTGATCTACCAACCTCATACCTGCGAAACATTAACATGCCAGATCTCCAGTGGCGACTTGACAACTACATCCCATTGCATCTCCGATATACTGCTAAATTTTGGGTGGATCATCTAGTGGAGACAGCCTATGATTCATGCAGTGGCCAGGGAGTGCAAGAGTTGCTGTTCAAAAAGTTCCTGTTTTGGCTAGAAGTGTTGAGTTTACTTGGGATTGTGGGCTATGGACAGCAGGCTCTGTCTAAATTGATCTTTTGGGCAAAAGAGGTATGTCTAGGAATGATCATATGAGATGTTATGAGAACTGAAGATCATTAGAGTACATCCCTTGTCCAATTTGTAACCGATGCCAAAAGATTTGTATCCTTCTTTGGGGAAGCAATTAGTCAAAGTGCTCCCCACATTTATCTATCAGCACTGGCGTTCGCACCAGAGGAGTCCAAAATCACTGAGAGATTCTCACACAAATTCCCGCAGTTAGTAACAATTACAAGAGGGAGGATGAAACAGTGGCCAAATACAATTGCTGTGCTGGAGGGGCACACCGATCGGGTCACCTTAGTTGCCTTCTCACCCGATGGTAAGAGAATTGTGTCTGGCTCCCATGACAAAACTGTGCGCATTTGGGATGCAGAGACTGGAGATGCACTCGGGGAGCCACTGGAGGGGCACACCAATTGGGTCACCTCAGTTGCCTTCTCACCTGATGGAAAGAGAATTGTGTCTGGCTCCTTTGACAACACTGTGCGCATTTGGGATGCAGAGACTGGAGCTGCACTCAGGGAGCCACTAGAGGGGCACACCGATCGGGTCACCTCAGTTGCCTTCTCACCCAATGGAAAGAGAATTGTGTCTGGCTCTGATGACAAAACTGTGCGCATTTGGGATGCAGAGACTGGAGCTGCACTCAGGGAGCCACTAGAGGGGCACACCAATTTGGTCACCTCAGTTGCCTTCTCACCTGATGGCAAGAGAATTGTGTCTGGCTCCGATGACAACACTGTGTGCATTTGGGATGCAGAGACTGGAGCTACACTCAGGGAGCCACTGAAGGGGCACACCAATTCGGTCAACTCAGTTGCCTTCTCACCTGATGGCAAGAGAATTGTGTCTGGCTCCGATGACAACACTGTGCGCATTTGGGATGCAGAGACTGGAGCTACACTCAGGGAGCCACTGAAGGGGCACACCGATTCGGTCAACTCAGTTGCCTTCTCACCTGATGGCAAGAGAATTGTGTCTAGCTCCTTAGACAAAGCTGTGTGCATTTGGGATGCAGAGACTGGAGCTGCACTCAGGAGCCACTGGAGGGGCACACCAATTCGGTCAACTCAGTTGCCTTCTCACCTGATGGCAAGAGAATTGTGTCTGGCTCCTTTGACAACACTGTGCGCATTTGGGATGCAGAGACTGGAGCTGCACTCAGGGAGCCACTAGAGGGGCACACCGATTGGGTCACCTCAGTTGCCTTCTCACCCAATGGAAAGAGAATTGTGTCTGGCTCTGATGACAAAACTGTGCGCATTTGGGATGCAGAGACTGGAGCTGCACTCAGGGAGCCACTAGAGGGGCACACCAATTTGGTCACCTCAGTTGCCTTCTCACTTGATGGACAGAGAATTGTGTCTGGTTCCTGGGACAAAACTGTGCACATTTGGGATGCAGAGACTGGAGCTGCACTCAGGGAGCCACTGGAGGGGCACACCAATCAGGTCACCTCAGTTGCCTTCTCACCTGATGGCAAGAGAATTGTGTCTGGCTCCTATGACAAAACTGTGTGCATTTGGGATGCAGAGACTGGAGCTGCACTCAGGGAGCCACTAGAGGGGCACACCGATCGGGTCACCTCAGTTGCCTTCTCACCCAATGGAAAGAGAATTGTGTCTGGCTCCTATGACAAAACTGTGTGCATTTGGGATGCAGAGACTGGAGCTGCACTCAGGGAGCCACTAGAGGAGCACACCAATCGGGTCACCTCAGTTGCCTTCTCACCTGATGGCAAGAGAATTGTGTCTGGCTCCTGGGACAAAACTGTGCGCATTTGGGATGCAGCGACTGGAGCTGCACTCAGGGAGCCACTGGAGGGGCACACCAGTTGGGTCACCTCAGTTGCCTTCTCACCCAATGGCAAGAGAATTGTGTCTGGCTCCTATGACAAAACTGTGCGCATTTGGGATGCAGAGACTGGAGCTGCACTCAGGGAGCCACTGGAGGGGCACACCAATTTGGTCACCTCAGTTGCCTTCTCACTTGATGGACAGAGAATTGTGTCTGGCTCCTTTGACAACACTGTGCGCATTTGGGATGCAGAGACTGGAGCTGCACTCAGGGAGCCCCTGGAGGGGCACACTGAGTCAGTCACCTCAGTCAGATTCCCACCTGATGGCAGGTCTATTCTCTCCGACTCCAATAATTGCACCATTCGTCCATGGAATGTTGATGGTGTTGCCAATGGCCCACCTCTGCAATGTTCCCCTTCTGCGAGTGGATGGAGTTTACTCAATGTAGGTTCCTCTTCTATGCATACCTTCAGTATGGACTCATTCTCTATTCCAGCCTCTTCACCTGAAATCCCCTTCTGTGCCTCTACATTGGCAAATACAAAATGGTTGGGTCTCTTGTCTCCCCTCGGAACTCCTTTTTTGGCTCCCTATCCCCCTTAGGGTTGGACTGTGGTCTCCACACAACACACTTGTTATTGGCCAAGAACAGACCTTGCTCTCATATGACAAGTTTGTATATGGTGCAGACTGGGCAAACTGTTATGCAGAAACCCTTAATAAATAATAAACATTTAAAACAATCTATCTTGGTTGATCCCTTTCCCCTCATGCTTAATTCTTTGTCTTGTGCCATGGAATCAGCTTTTTCAACCACTCGGGTGATTACCCTCATACCCCTTCCTTTACTCCCCAACACCCATTTCTGCCTCATCTACCCCTTTATTACCCCTGCATTAACCCTTAGGGCCCGATCGGGTGCACCGGGTGATCTTCCCAGATGGCTTGGCTCTGGGTCGGCAAACAGACGTTGCCAGATTCCCACACGTTTAGCGCGTGGAGTCACATCAGTCACGTCCGTAAATATTTGTAAACACACTTTCGCGTACATTCTTTACGTGTCTTTCTTGTTCCTCTGCCCACCATGCCCCCAGGAGACCCCACGGGGATGCGTAATAACAACGACGCAACTGCTCTTGCACGCCAAAAGAGGAAAAAACTCCGGGAAACCGAACGGCGCCGCAAGATTGCGATGGTTACAGCTTTACTGTGTACCGTCGTAACTTTCACTGCCGCTCTGTCCCTAAATACCACGGATCCCACTCCCATGCACACTTCTATCCTCACTGGTCAACTCTGGCTCAACGAACTCCTTGCTGGTCACCCGGATCGGTTCCGGGACCAGCTCGGCATGGCAAAGCATGCATTCCAGCGCTTGTCATACGAGCTACAAACGCACTCAGGGCTCGTCAGCACCAAATTCGTCAGTGCAGACGAGAAACTCGCCACCTTCCTGCATTTCGCACGGACCGGCTGCAGCACTCGTGTTTTGCAGGAGCGCTTCCAACGTAGCGCAGACACCATCCATCGGTGTGTATATCGCAATTTATTGAGTGTAACGGAGCCTTATCATTTGTTAGATCTATCTATACAATATTGCACCTCCTTGTGGGCCCATTTTACAAGAAACATCTGCACCTTCCACCCGACGAGACTCCCCCCGAAATCAAGGACAACCCGAAACTTTATCCTTATTTCCGCAACTGTCGTGGTGCGATTGATGGCTCCCATTTCCATGCTTGGGTTCTCTCTGAGGCCATGGCACGCTATCGTAATCGCAAGGGCTTCATTGGCCAGAACGTGCTTGCGGCTTGCAATTTCGCGATGATGTTTGTGTACGTTCTGAGCGGGTGGGAAGGCAGTGCATCGGATTCACACATCTTCCACTATGCGCGAGAGCACGACTTTGGAATTCCTTTTGGGAAATATTATCTGGCCGATGCAGGGTTTCCGCTCTGCGATGTCCTCTTGACTCCATATCGTGCAGTTCGATACCATCTCAAGGAATGGGGCACCGCACGACAGAGGTAAGTACTGGCGTTTCCGGCGGACAATAATCACTCATTTTTGGCATTGTAAGGCCCAAAAATCGCGAGGAACTCTTCAATTTACGCCATGCCCAAGCTCGGAATATAATTGAGCGCATTTTCGGCGTTGTGAAACGTCGTTGGGCCCTTTTTTCTTCCGCTCCTGAGTACCCAGTGGAGACGCAAGCTATGATGGTTTCTGCGATCGCAGCACTGCATAACTTCCTCCGTATCCACGACGGCTCTGATGACGCCGAAGATCTCGATACTGGGGCACCAAATCCGCCTCAGCAGGAGGGTTCTGGACGTTCTGGTAGTCTTGCGGCGTTCCTGGAAGCAGTAGCTCGTGAGATATCTCCAGAAGAACTCGGCATGGATATATCTCCTGAAGAACGAGCTAGAGCTTCGACACGAAGGGATCAAATTGCGCAGAGGATGTGGGAGGATTATGTAGCACATCTAGCAGCATATGGGGAGGTCCCGAACGTGTAGTGGATAATTAATAATTGTTTCGTCCATCTCAGGATGTCGGTGCTAAATTCACGAATATATTTCAAATGTAGGTAAACAAATGGACCGTGAACTCAGAGCTGCCCATTGCGTTCAGCTTTCCGAAGGCAGTTTTCAAGGAATGCAGTGCGCCGTTCCTTTTTCGTTGAAGCAAGATAAA
Organism: Mycena leptocephala; assembly: GCA_029378395.1. Classification (NCBI taxonomy): domain Eukaryota; kingdom Fungi; phylum Basidiomycota; class Agaricomycetes; order Agaricales; family Mycenaceae; genus Mycena; species Mycena leptocephala. The sequence continues at coordinate 39,493 of JARJLF010000704.1, read as the reverse complement.
TCTGCGCAATGGCCGAGTCGTCTTTAAAAAGCATCATGATGTTCGCACCCTCGTCCCCAGAAAAATCCCCGTCCTCTTCCATCTGCTTGACTGCGCGATCACGAATTTCCGGGCTTGAGACGACTTTGAGAGACGTGGCGACTTGCTGAAGCGCAGCCGCGATCTCGCTAGCGGAGTCAGCATTGCGCTTGCGACTCTTGCGGCCCGTTGTTCCTCGGCCTGGGGAAGACGATGCTGCGCGCTTCTTTGTGGCCCGTTCGATGGGCGACGATGCGGTCAAGTCGTCAAACTGCCTCCGTAAAATTAGAGTCAATCAGCATATTTATATCAAAAGGTTACGCACCTCAGAGCTACCTTGATCCTCGGAGTGCCCACGAGCGCGTCGGACTGGTGTCACGGGCGTCTGCGACGCGTTTTCAGACTGAGTTTGAATCTGCGAGGTCGCTGGGACAGCTCCAGCATGGAAAGCACCAGCACCGGTAGCGACGATGCCGGCGACAAGGTAGTGCATGTCATCATACAGCGGGAACGGAGTTTTCTGCCACTTTTTCGCAGATTCATGGGTCTGCCCAGCCGTGATATATATACCAGAAAGATTTGACGCGAAGATGAAGCTCACCAAAATGTATGCATCCCAGACCTCCTCAGTCGCAGTCACCATTTTGAGTCCATCATCCCACCCGAAGCCGGACAGGCCGCGGAGGTGTTGTACAGCGAGAAACGCTGCTTTCAGCTGCATGACATGAGAAACAGATTGGCGGGATTGAACAAACACGTACAGTGCCATAATGATCTTGAATTTTGGTGGCTGTCTTCGGGGCACCCGGGCTGTCCTTCAGAGCCTCGACACAGAGCCCCCACACCTGCGGTTTCCAGCCAGAATCCGACTGGAAACCTTCATCTTTGGCCCTACGCATCCTATTAATGAGGTTCCCGTCGTCGGCATCGCTCCAAGAGCAGCGCTGGGAGTCGGAGTTCTTCTTCTTCTTCTCGCGCCCCATAGGTAGTATCGAGAATACGATGGAAATACGGCGGGAAACGGTACAGGCAGTCAAAATTGAAAAAAGCGTAAAAAAGAAGCGTGACACTCCCCAGACCATCAGCCCGTTGCCACCGAGCACCCATCAGCTTCGCGCAGATCCCGTACCGGGCTCATCAGCCATATGGCTTGATTTTGGCAGATCCGGGTTGCGCAACCCGTGCACCCGAGCAGGCCCTTACTCCCTAAATGCCCTCCTCTTGATGCTACTCCTTGCTGTTCACTCCTAGCCCTGGACTCCTCATATTGTAGTATAAATAACCTAGTCAGTAGCTATGTTCTGTACACTCTTCTAGTCTATTCTCCAGTGGCTTATCTCTTTTTGCTTGCCTTTGTATTTTCCGCTGACGAGAAAAAAGGGGGGGGGCGGAAGTGAGGGTCAAAATTGCAATCAAAACCGGCGTGATTTTACCAAGCCTCAACACAGACCCATCACAGACCCATCCCCTTCTCTGTTCCAGTTGACGTCATCCATTCTTCTGCCATCATTCACATCATGTTCCGACCTAATCTAAATGTCTTTTTTTTTTTTTCTGACCAGGGCGACCCAGAATATATCTGAATATATCCAAAATATAGTTCCAAAATATACACTACAAATAGATAGGCTGCGCAAAAGCCGCACGGCCGCATGCAGCTTCTTGTGCATTGTGCAAAGCCACCTGATAAACCAAGGGATTTATGAGCGGATCCTTGGTCATTCCGATGAAAATTAGGTGCTATGCGTACACTAAACCACTTACCCAACATAAGGTGCACCACCTTCACGTCATTAATGGCTTCGCCACAGCGGCTGTGCGGCTACGACTGCAATGCTGCCCAAACAGGCCATTTTTCAACCATTTTCCACACTTCCTTCTTCCACCTGGTGCCGGAATCAACACAAACAGCTTCAAAGCACTCTATGCAAGGTTTAGATACATCATGGATAGGGAATCAAAAGCCGCACGGTGCCGCATGCGGCTTTCCACAATGCACAAAAAGCCGCATGCAGCTGTGCGGCTTTTGCGCAACCTATCTAATACGATACGGATATGAGATACGGCAAATGGCGTATCGTATTCGTATTTGGCCAGCACCGATATTGGACCCTGGGTGAGTCTTCGACCCCATCTGCTTTTCTATGAATTCCCCGCTGATCACGATTTCCTTGTAGGAAATTTTGGCTTGGCAGCTGTTTTACTTGGGAGTGCATGGCCAACCATCACTTCGCAGGGAATACCATCACGTTTCAAAAGCTGTTTCAAAGCGGGTTTCCAACGGCGTCTAATCGGTGTCCCGACTCCGAGATCAGTCGCAAATTTCATTTCATGAAATCAGTGGTTCATTATATTAGGCTCCCCGCAAAGCGGGCTACCTCGAGTTATACCTTCACGTTTCAAATCAAAGCGGGTTTCCGACGGCGTCTAATCGGCGTCCTGACTCCGAGGTCAGAGTAGTACATAGTCGCGGGGCCACAAATTAACCGTTCTTTAAAGAACTGTGTTGCGATTCACTGGATGTGTTTACCTTTTCTCCATTTGTCCGAATTCCCTTTCGTCTTGCTTTCGCTCTCGTCCTCAAACTGATCTTTCCCTTCCGGATTTTCATTAAAATGTAACCGCATTAGACCAACTGCGAACTGCGCCTACCTCACCGAAAAATGACAGTGCAGAGCAACTACTGGAAATTCTCCTCACAGCAGTATGGCAGAGCTATCCCTTACCGTGGAGATCTCAGAGACAATTATCGGACCTGCAAGGGTTAATATTCACTCACCGGATCATCCAACTGTACCTCAGCTGATTAGCTCGCAGTTGTCCGCAGAAGGACGCAGTTTCTTGAAGCAAATTCCCTACTGTGCCGTAGTTCTTCACGTAGTAGCCCGCAATTTTTCCGCGCATAAAAGGCCAGTGACCCCGTCTTTCTAGCCCCCCCATCCTTCTGATCCCCAAATCACGCCACGCTCGGTCTGGGTTTCGCCTCTACTGTGTGCTGCCAGTGCTCATCAAAACCAACCTTCTCGAATCATCACCACAATGAGTTGAACTGCGGACTGCTCGTGATCGTCAAGACGAATTCCCTACCCCTCTCAATCCCCTTCAACCCGCTATCCATTTCTGATTAATCAATGCAGACCACCCTCAATATGAATTCATCTGTCGTCCTGGTGCGAAATCTCATCTGGGGTGTCTTTTGGACTATGGAATTAATTTCCTGCCTTTATTCGTGCTTTAGGTTGATTATTGTACATGTCGCCTTCCTCCAACATCAATCCGATTCAATGTGTTCGGCAGGCAAATCTCTGACTTCAAGAAACTTTGGTCGGTTGGTACTTGAGTATGAGTTATTCCTTTTCACACATGCATCTCCATTATTTCCCTTGATTTCCTATGTACTGTCTGTGTTCAGCATCCTGTAGTTATCATTACTTTAATGCAGATAATTACCCCACACACACTTCGACGCTTACGACCCTAATCTCCCGGAGCGAAGCGAGGATCCGTCTTGTTGCTTTTATTCGGACATACCTTCAGGCAGTTTCAAGTGACCTCGCGTGCGGGATATGGTCGTGTTTTTTGTTCCAACTCCGGCTCGGCATAGCGGCGGCGGCGTGGTGTCGACAGCGAAGATCTAGAGTATACGAGCGGAAAGGATCAGTCCCGCCACATACCATGAAACATATTATATCGCAGGTAGGTCTAGGATCCACAGAATTGGATTAATACGAGTTCTACGGCAGGCAGAATAGAAAGTCTCCACAACCGAAAACGGAGTGAAAGTGGGACTCATGAAACCAACAGATGAGTCCCCAGACCCGGATGAAAATCGTCTGCACGGGATGCATGAAAACTGCAGTACTGGTATCTCCGCGGGATCGGCAGTAACATAGCAAAGTAAATGGTGGACTCACGTAGATATTGATTGAGCTGCTGACCCTTGCAGCTGCCATGACCGACTTGAAATACTCATTGCGTGCGGATCTGGAATGAAACGCAGAACAGATCGATGTTGCGGCCATGTACCAGCTTACGGGAAGAGACGGGATGGATTATATGGCACACGATGGACCTAACTAAAATTCAAAATGGCTGCACGACAAGTCCGAGTCAGTATTATCTGAGACCCCTTAGTGGGCCACACTAGTTAGTGGGCCACTTGCATAATATAAGCCGGTGGGATGCATAGACCTAGGATTTGGTACTTCTAGGATGGAATACAATGTATGAGGACAGCGTGCGTCAAATTTGGAGGAAAGTGTTGGCAGCGATCAACAGCTGTGCTGGGTTTTTGATCGGGATGACGACGTGTGAACATCATTCCTTGTCTCCGAAAACCTTCTTCCGCTTGTTCCTCCACCAATTCCTGGCCAATTCACAAGATCAGGGGCTCGTTCTCATCCCTGGATCCAGGGAAATGATCTGCAATCATCCTGAGAACAAAAAATGTTACCTCTCGCCTTGCTGGGCCCCAAGAAGACCTTGATTCGAGCTTGAGTAGCAGATTCTCAACCTCTCGATGGTGAGCCAACCGTGTATGATACGGACCTGAGACTTTGGGGATGCTGTTTAGACACCAAAAACTCTCTCAAAACGAAATCAAGGGTTTTTAACTGCCATATTTGGTGGTCACCAAAGGATACATCCTAAAACGCCCGAATTTCGTTGGTGCGTATGTACGAACTTTTTTGGAGTGGTTATTGTAGCCTAGAGGTCAGCTGTTGTTAAAATATATATGCGGATGCATCTTATCTATCGGTACGTATTCAATTTTGGCGCACCAATGTACGCTGTGCTTTGCAGAGTGTGCCATTCTGTGTACACAGTGATTTCACCCCTTTTCCTTGGCTCAAAGGGAAATATTTAAGGTGCTCATATACCTCGGAAGTGCTCTGTTATTGTACCTAATATTGCAATTGGATGTCTTTAATGATTTGGGATACATTGGGATGGCCGATATCAGTCCGAATGAACGATGTGAGGAGGTGGCCCACTAAGCCGTTTTTGCCGTTTTGGGAAACCGCCGGAACAAAAAATTCCGTAGGTCGAGAGACCATCGTGTAAATTCGCGGAAACTATCTCAACTCACTCACAGGATGAATACCTTGGTGCTAGACCCCATATAACTGTATATACCGCATTTCACGGGTGGGCTCGAGGTCAAAAAGGCCATGGTGGCCCACTAAGCAGTCGCAGATAATATTGAATGGCGCCGAATAGAAGAAATAAACTGGGAGTGCGTTGTACGTACCTCAAGAGCAAGGAACTCCGGAACTTACAACGTGGAAATCCGATGGAAGCGAGTTGTGAAAAAAAGACTGAATGGAGTCGAGTCGGTGTTGTACAAGATTAAGATGGAACGTACTACAGTGAGTTCGTGACGTTGGTTCTTAGTGCAGGGAGTTGCTGAATTCGAGTCCAATCAGCGGTGGATAATATAGATTTAGTGTTGCCGCGACTCCAAAAGTCGAGTCACAACTCAAGAAGTCAACTTCAAACAACATTCGACTCGACTCGACTCGACTTGGTCACATCCAAGTCACTCGAAGTCGACCCAAGTCGACTCGAGTCGATGGAGTCGCGGACTTTTCAAATATGTATTCCCAGGCTCCTAACGATAGAGAGGGGGTCAATTTAGGTCGGATTTATCTCGGGATGGTATGGGGTTAAGATATTAGTCTTTGTCAAACCATATCAGAGCCTTATTTGAGAAACTCTAAATGGTGGGACTTCTTCCAATTATTAACGGACAAGCGCTTACTTTCAACACATGGCCGAAATCATATCCCCTGAGCTCAGAAATTCAACCTTGTATACTTGTTGCGATTTTCTTCCCTCTTGAGATCAGTAAAGGTCTGTTACACGGTGTTTATAACCCAATTTAACTACCTATCTACAAAGGCCGACTCGAGCGACTCCAAGTCGACTTCTGCCGACTCCGGAGTCGAACGGAGTCACGCCAAGTGACTCGACTCGACTCGACTCAAGTCGACTTGGGGAGGTGGAGTCGGGAGTCGCGGCAATACTATATAGATTCAGTGCTTAAACGACGGAACATTACACGTACGTAGCGCAGAAGAGCTGAAACATGATATGTAGCGGAATAATTACAAGATCTGGAGTGAAGTCAGTATTGGATATTGAAGAAGAGCATCGGCCTCTGCGCAAGCGTAGGTTAATTCAATGTCAACGATCCAATTCAATCGAAGAAAGAAAACCGAGCGTGTGAGATTCGCGTTGAAATAAAGTGGGAGAGATTCGACAGCCCAGGAATACCAACATACCGATTGTTTGAACCAACTCCGATCGTAGCATCCAGGCCGGTGTAAGGTAACTGTACTTGAATGTAATTCTTCCTTACTCTTGCGAGCCGCCAGTGCGTGCCCAGAAAAACGTCCGGATGGCCTCCTGCTCGGCAGGAGTGGACCATTGGGAGCCTCGTGGGATCATGTGGTTCTGTTCCGAGTCCCAGGTAAGCTCATCGAGAAGCTCCCCAGCCTCCAAAGCGCTAACACCATCGAATGCAGCATCGCAACCAGCGAGACGGACAGCCAATGTCCAGCACAGGCTAGCATGCCGGAAGCGGCCGGACGAAGACGACGAACCGAGGCGATCCAACAAAGAAATGGAAAGGTGTGGAAATTCTGCAAAGACAACGATGCAATATCCACCCTATGGAGTTCAGTGAGGAGTCTGTCAATGGTGGAGGACAAAGACATTTGTACCTGTGGGTCGATGGTAATACGGTTGTCATGATATGCCTCGAGGAGGTCGGACGAAATTGCGAAGACATTGTCAACGGAGATACACTGCTCACGCGAAAAGGTGGATGGCTGCGAAACGGTGAGGTGAGAACAGAGGGAGGGACCGAGCGAAAGCAGACGAACGGCAACAGCACGGGAAAGAAGTGGTGGGATGATCCAGGGATGCAGCCGGAGGGACGGCCAGTAAAACAGCACAACCCGCGGTCGCGCTGGCGGGCCTCGTTGGCCGGCTTCTCTGGGACAGATTTCCGGTGAAACGATGAATGTACCCATACGATAAGCAGCGTGGTGATGATTGTCAGGGACGTCCCAAGTGGGTTCCGTAATGGCGAAAGTTGGTCTGGGCACGGTGCGGCCGACTGCGTATGGATATGGATTGCCGTTGGGGTCAAAGATGGCGTAGGATCCGGGTGGCAGCGGGTCGGAAGAGTAACAAGAAAAGTCTCTGTGCCGATCTCGCCGAGACAACGGATAAAGACGGCGGCACCAACGACAGTGATAGGACGGTAAACGGCGGGAGGGCGGACGGGCCTGGCGCGAGAAGAGTATCGAGCAAGGAGGCAGAGCCAACGCGAAAGATGACGCACGCTGACTGGGGTTAAGTCGGAACTGAGCGCGCTGAACGGGTTTAGATGGCATGGGACGAGAGGAAGGATGCACGGACCGCCAACGACGCTTACGAATGGGGAGTGCGTATCCACGGTGCAGAGGAAGACGTCGGTGACAAAGAGGAAGTAGCGTGTGGAAAAGTTCATGCCAATGACATAATAATGACTCTGCAGCGGGTTTGAGGCAAAGTCGAGTATGCATGTTCTGGGTTAAATACGCCCTTTCACTTCAATATCATAGCATTCCTTCCGCTTTTCTTGAGCTCTTCTGCCAGGAAACTAGCTCAAGAATATGAATATCTCACCTCTCCGCCTACGGGACCTCAGGCCTCAGGATATAATCCAAACGAACGTTGATCTGCATTGTGCAAGGTTATAGTCTTGTAGAAGCCATCGACGCCGCGTTCACCTCCACGAGGAACCTCTGCGAATACATCTAAAACGTATTCCAAAGTTCCCGCTGAGAAATCTGCACTGGCAGATTCACATCGAACATTTTACATCGATTAGAACACCGATCGAGTGCCGGGTCCGGCAATAAATGCCGTACTGCCGTTGTCACCGATAATAGAACCCCGTGTAAATGCGACCACGTGGCGGTTCAACTTTATATTGCCCCTCGAGGTCTGCGAGGAGCCAGGGCTGGCCCAGGAGATCAGAGGGGCAAACGCTCAGCTGATAAATTCCTCGAGAAAGGGATGAACTCTTTCAACCTGTGCTTGTGTTCGAAATAGAGCATTCGGGTCATTCGGGTTCGTCAGTGCAAGGGTTTTATGTAGTAGTATTTGAGACGGATTTCTTGTATTTTCCTCCTGGGGCCTGAGACTTATAGTCGAGTCGAATTTTAAGCCATATACCGCAGGAGCTATGGGAAATTATCGATGATCGAATTGGCGGTCTGAGACTTCTGGACGACAAAATATTAGTGAGCCTGAAAAACGAAAGAAATCACCACCACCGGCGCACCGTAGAACAAGAGAATACTCAAGATGAGAGGAACGGAGGATGAGTTTGAACAAATGTAAATAGTCCGGAAACTTTAAGAGTTGACGAGGCTCACTTGTGAAGCTCGACGAAACCACTCTTATCGTGGACTCGTCGACGAATTAGGTTGGATTATCGAACTATATCACAGTGCGCTGAACTCGATGGGTTACTAGACTAACATGGTTTGATATCATTGAGCGGTAGTTCAGGGATTGAAAGAGATTTTATTCGCCATTAGAGCTTATTAGCAACCGATGCAGACTCATTTTGTATCAATTCTGGTTGGCTGGAAGGTGTGGAGCAGCAAATCAGAGGACATAAAACTAGTACAAAATTCATTTTTCATCGGTTGGTAATAAGCTCTATTGCGGTTAGTATCAGCATGGTCTGGACCTCGTATTGGACATTGTTTCTGTTACCACAGGGAATGCTACAAGATGAGCTTGCTCGCGTCACCCGGGATCACATACTCCAGTGCTACGGCGAATTGGCGTTATTCTATGCGCGAAGCTCGAGCACAACGGAGAACACACCATCTATCTCCCCCAATCGTCGTTTCGAGATGAAGTCCTCCGCACGCGTCCAATAATCGATCCCCGCGTGTGCGCCCATCTGCCAGTCCTTGAGAGAGTACATCCTGCTCATCATCACGAACCGAAGGTCTCGCGAGAGAGCGGTGAGATGGTGCTCGTCTGGTACTGCTGATGCTCCGACCGCAATGACAACCAGCACAGTCAGTAATCTACACGTCTCTAGAAGACGCAGGCATATAGGGATTCCGGCCCTACTACCGAAGGAGAGATGCGTGAGCTGGGGCATAAGAGCAAGCCACCGGGTGTACTCCGGGTCCTCCAGTCAAAGGCGGTCGGCCCATGTCAGCCCAAGATGGGTTATGAGAGCGAAGAACTGATGGTGGAGAGGAAGGTCAGGAAAAGCGGACTCAAGGGCGCGTGAAGACGTTTGAGAAGGAGAGGTGCAATCAATGGTGGCAATTTTTTCAAATCAGGTAGGTCGATTGAGAGATTTTCCAGCCCGGTGCAAACAGCGAGGAGCGGTTCTGCAATGTCATCGCGCCTCAAGTTTAGACACATGTGGCGCACGGAATCGCGGAAGAAACACGCCGGTTTTGAGCGCGTGGCAGATCGATCGATAAGAGGACGTCCCAAGTGAAGATTGGATAACCTTGGATGGCAACGGAGTACCCGATCGCAACTGTTCGGTATAACAAAGGTTCCACCCTGAATAGCACAGAGGAGATTGAATCCCAGTTCTCGCCCACAAGGTTGACCTACCATTGTTTCACGCGCCAGGCGACCAGCATGAGTTTGGGAATCAAAACTGGCCGAGAGCGTGCGCAGATTTCGAAAATCTGTCTTTCGAGCTCAATAGGAAGGACTGGGACTGGCGCCAATTCGTCCATCGCGGTAGGAGCCATGACTGGTACAGCAGCGAACAGTTGGTCTAAGCCTCGTTGTTGAGGCAGAAAACAAGTGATTCAAGTTGATCATGACAAGAGCCTACACAACAGACCTAAACTGAAACACCGCCTCCAGAGTGACGCGCTTTCGGTGATGACAACAGACAGGGTGGCATTGTTAGGAATACCAGGTTTGTGAATTCGATTAAATTGAAGTGATGATAAATTAGTAACAAACCTGCCTCCACCCCTTGTCAAGTCCTTGCTCTAATCATAAACCATGCCGGTGTTCTGACTAGCATTCCTCGATATCTCTTGCAGCTGCGCCCACTCGAGGAGCAGCGCAAAGAAATAGCAGTCATTCTGCGCAATGCGCATCGGTCATCACCCGCGTCGCCATCTCGCGCCCTCGCTCCAGTATCATGCGCGCCTCGGCATCGTGGCTCCGAGCCCACTCGATCTTCTCCAGCAGGTCCGAGAGGTCATGTCGGAAAAATCAAATTAGCCTTATAAGGTTGGGACATTATATGGCCTGATAACCACATTATAAGGTGATTTAAGGCCTTATCAGGACTCTCACCTTATAAGGGGAACATATAAGGCCTTATAACACCTTATCAGGGACTCTCAAATAATAAGGGCATTATAAGGCCAATAAGGCAAAATTCAAATTTTCCGACACATGCAGCACCGGAATGTAGTGCTCGTACGGCTGGAGCCAGTCATTGAAGTACTCTTCGAAAACGGTTGCCTGGGAGGGGTAAGATAACGTTAACGTTTAGGCTTTCAAACTACGACGTAGGGCAAATGCACCTTGAACACCAGAGACCCCGATCTTAGAAGTCCCAGAAACCGCCCCGAGAATGTCATCCCGTCAACATCGAGAAGATACTTGTACTTGTGAGAGTCCTCCTGTGGCGCATGTGCTCCGCTAATGTTATACTCACGGATGATGCCCTCGCGGTCACACCCTTGCTCCGGCAAACAGAGCGGGTCCGCGAACCTCATGATCTTCGCATAGACAAGGTCCGTGTGTGTTTGCGCCAAGTCAACGAGCCTGAACCGCGTGAAATTGTGGTAGTTGCTGCCCAAGATCTGGCCGCCGGTTGAAGTGCCGCGCCAATCTACAAATATGCAGAGCATGTTAACGCGCCTCCCAGCTGCAAGATTCAGAAGTGACCTACACATTTGTGGCTTCTTATTTTCCCAGGCTATATTATTGGGATACGCAAATTTTGGCGACGTCGGCGATCTGTCATAAAAATACTGTGTGGATTTAAACGAGGTTGGCTGGAGCGAGGAAATCGAGACAAGCCAAACGAACCTCGCTGGGGAATAGGATGTCAGCGAAACAAGGGCTGACTTTCGTCACTGATAGCATGGGGTACAAATCGAGGGTAAACCACGCCGGTGAGCTAGACAGAAAAACTATGCGTGCATGATTGAATAACCCCAGTAAATCCATTGCTGGACGGTTAATCGGCGGTGGAGCCCACTGCATCACGTCAGTTCTAGAAATTGAATCTTATGAGGAAAATGCCCACTGAGACAACCGGCGAGTTTTCCTTTTTGATGCGGCGAAACATCAATTTGCCAACAGATTTTCCGCAATGATCACCGTCGAGTGGGATTAAATCGAGCACGTACTCCCGAAGCACCAATCGGCATCCATGTAGGTGATAATTACGCCACAGAAAGCATGGACCTAGTCTCTCCTAGACAGACGCTTCAACAATTTTTGACGTCGTACCTCCGTTTGTAGCATGGACCATACTTTTAGTGGTCACGATGTCACTCCCAATGCTGAATTTCGAGTCGTTGGCCTGGAAACAGAGTGGAATGTCAGCAAAATGCAAGGACAACATGAAGGAAAAGAACGGAAGAATGGAAGAACCTTGATGAGCCTGCGGAGCTTCGATCCCAGAGCGTCATGGAGCGCATCAATGTCACGGCGCATCATCTGATGAGGGATTCTGGCTTTCACTCCCCGCAGTGCACTGTGCTAAATAGGTAAGTAGCCGCAATAACCCCCCTTTCTTCGCGAAGCTGAAAGCCAGATCATCCTCGACGATGGCCTCGACCAGATGCTTACGATTATCCTAGTGCTGGCAATGTTCGGCTCGGTTCAGATTCAGGGCCCCTTACTCTGAACGCTGAACCTGAACCTGCGGTCAGGTTTGGTTGGTGTTCGCACAGGTTCCAACCGGAAGCCATTTCCCACGCCTTGGGCATCTGAATTTTAAGGCAAAAAAAAAGATATACCTGACTATTCAAAATCGTACGAGGCTTACATTGATTGCAGGTGGTGGTTTGAGACTGTGAGTGCGTGACACAATTCCGTTCGAATTGCGGCGCGACACAAGGGATGTATCATGGCTTCCTAGTCAGAAACTGCGACCCTCTCCTCAATTACGGTGTTCTGAATAGAGTTATGAGGAAGACATCGATTTTTCTTAAGCTATTGACGCATTTTTAAACGAAAACTGGCTCATGACTGCAGGTAAAAAGATGAAAATTGGGTCTCTAGGTTCAATTTTAGGTTCCGCGTTCGAACGCGGGTCCTGCCTCCCGAACGCCGAACCTGAACTTGGCGTTCGGTTCAGGGTACCCGTGAACCTTGAACCTGAACGCGGTGTCCGTTTCAGTTCGGTTCAGGCCTGAACCAATTCTTGAACCGGCACTACCTATACCCTGTTGGATGTATGTAGCTTACATTCCTTTCAATAGAGAGTTTGCGATGAGCCATTCGAGCTATCCGATGGCTCGCCAACTCTCCTCTTAGTGGCATATTATATGTGGTGGGTTCATTGGAATCTTCACTTTTGTTAGCCATTCAGCCATACTGTAGCATTTTATTCAGTTCGTACGTCACGCGTCACAGGGCTTCAAAAATACGAAAATTTTCGTACGTGTCACGGGTCACTGGGGTCGAGTACGAAACCGCCAGAATGTCACGAAATCGCTGAAAATCACCCAAAAAATCGAAATTTCGGCTTACCGGTTGCGCGCACCTGTTTTGCTGGCCACGACGTGCTGTTTTGGGCACAGGGGCTCATCGGGGGTTCCGATTTCAGCGGTTTGGACAATTCTAAGCATTTTTACAGTATCCACTCTTGTACATGCTATTTAGAATTTTCTTAGCGCTTTCCAACGAAAGTACGAAATTTTGGGGATGTCACGGTCTCCTGAGGCCAAGTACGAAAACTGACTTTCGTACTTTTTGGGTCACAGGTCACAGGCCGGTACGAACTGAATAAAATGCTACAGTAGTCTCTCGTAGACAGACGCTCCAACAAAATGAAGCTCGTACCTCGCTTGTTGTAATTCAGCCATCTGATGGCTGCATCGCAAACAGGCTAATTCAAGTTCCTGTTGGGCATTATAATTTTATGGTTTTTGATTCCGGATTGATGAGAACTGGAAAAAGTAATTGGAAAGAAATCCACGGAAATACGCGGCAAATGTGAAGATGATGTGAGGTAATTTAGGTGCAACATTACTAGGGTGAAATCAAGGATATTCGGTCCAATGCGGGACAAATTGGAGGCAATCTCAGGATATGGCCAAGGGAGCCCTTTGCTGATGCACAGTATACGCAGCGGAACGGCACAAATTGTCGGAAGGCAATCACCGGGGAACAAAGACAGGGAGAAGCTAAAGGAGCAGCTCGGACTCTTGCAGCGATGCGAACATGCTCAAGCGCCACGACACGACCTTTCGGAAGAAAGAAGAAAGAACCACAGCGGCACACAAGGAAAGATAAGGTATCATTCGCATCCTCCCGGCGTTCTCGATACGTACGTACGTACCCTACGAAGAAGTGGCGGCGATGCTGGGAGCGCGAAGTAATAGCACGACGTTTTCCATCCCGACGCGACGGAGGTAGCGCGGACAGCTGAGGTCCAGCAGAGTCAGAGCACCGAATCGTACGCATGTGGATATCGAAGCAGACCCTCTGACACCACAACGAGTACAATGTGTAACAGGTACTCTTTCAATGCCGTCTCAATCACGAAGAAAGATGGAACTAATGATAAATCAATACTCTTTCTAATATTGATTAAGTGCATGTTGGCTTGTTTCCAGCGCACCAGGTGCTCGCAGCATTTCCGGAGCAACATTTGAACGAAGAGATACGCTTCTACCAGCCACCACCACAAATGCTGTTGGGGTCGTCGGTGGTGCCATCCCACTGGTCGGTATGATCACCGTTATAATTCGCGTTGCTGGCAATTTAAATATCAGCGCATCGTATGGACAAGAGTTGCATGTAACATACGCCCAGAACACACAGTTCCCGCTCTGAATCTGGGCCGAATGGGTGTGGTCATTCATGCTGAGGTCGACGTTGACTATAATCAAGCAGGGTGAGCGAATTCCACCGTCAAAACAAGATAGGCCGATACTCACCGCACGTCCCATCAGCAGGGGAACTGGTGAAGCAAGTTCCGGCCAGACTGAGACCAGTGCAGTACTTGACTGTCGCTGCGAGTGCAGGAGCGGTGACGGAGAGAGCAAAGGCAATGGTGATGAACTTCATTCTGGAGTGTGGGTGATGCGACTGAGGTCTCTGTTACATCGGGGATTATCCCGAGCAATTGCTTGTCACCTGCGTCAAGACCGAGTGGTGCCCGAACGGCGAGGTTAAGCACAAAAATCTCGGTGATGGAGACTTGAAGTGCCTGCTCCGAAATCTAGAAAAATCTTAGATGCTCTGGACAAGCTTGACCAGGGCGGTACCGTGTATGCTCAGGCGTGCCAAGATGCAGGTATCAAACCTGTTGTGCATCCTTTCTGGCAGGATCTTCCTTACACCAACACCTTCCTCTCCATCACGTCCGACGTTTTGCATCAGCTCTACCAAGGGATAATAAAGCACTTGATAGAATGGCTCAAGGAGGCGTGCGGGGAGGCGGAACTTGATGCTCGCTGCTGTCGCCTTCCCCCAAACCACAATATTCGCCTTTTCATGAAAGCGATTTCGAACCTCAATCGCGTAACAGGTCGGGAGCATGACCAAATATCTCGCTTTCTTCTCGGTATAATCATCGACGTGAAGCTTCCTGGGGGGCTTTCTGCTGTTCGACTCGTGCTGTCCAGGCGGTGCGGGGGATCCTGGGTTTCGTGTACTCGGCTCAATATCCGATGCATACGACCGCAAACCTGGAGCGCCTCGAGGATGCACGAATGCAGTTCCATCGAAACAAGGCCATCTTCGTGGAGCTTGGCATTCGGGAAGACTTTAACCTGCCCAAACTCCATTCGTACGAGCATTACATCCCAAACATTAAACTTTTCGGCACCACAGATAATTACAACACCGAATACACAGAAGGGCTTCATATCGATCTCGCCAAGGATGCATACCGTTCCACAAATCCCAAAGACGAGTTCTCTCAAATGACGCTTTGGCTCGAGGGTAAGGAGAAAATCCAACGGCACGATAAATTCGTCGAGTGGAAACAGAGCGACTGCCCTCCCCCACCAATCGTCGAGAACCTCTATCTCGGCATGATCTACGAGCGTAAACTCACCATGCCCAAGCACCCAACGCACAAAGCCGTGAAATTCACAACCCTAGAGACCGAATACGGTGCCCCTTTCTTTCGCGATGCGCTCTCCCGTTATATTGTGCAACTCACCGAGCCGGTCCTTACTGCGGCCCAGATCGAGCGCGAGGCAATTAACTTCGATGTTCCATTCAATTCTGGGCCGGTATTCCAAAGGATCAAATTCAGCACATCCGACCCGTATGCAAACGATGGGCCCACCGACTCGATTGTGGATTCCATCCATGTTCAGCCCGGTAAACCCTTGAAGAGCGGGGATCCCGTTCCGGCGCGGTTTGATACCGCATTGATCAATACCGGCGATGGAGGGAAGGTTGGCGTTGCAGGTATGAAGTTTTAAATGGACTCTGAGTCCGTCGGGCGCAGCACTTGCTGATCATATTTGGTCAGGATACCGAATTGCACAAGTGAAAGTGATCTTTTCTCTTCCGCCTCGTTTGGCCAAGACCATCTTCCCGCCGGCTATTGTTCCGCCGAAGTATTTGGCGTATGTTGAGTGGTTTTCTTCATTCAAGCCTCAGCCGGAGCAATATCACTTGATGTACAAGGTGGCAAGGACAATTAAAAATGGCGACCGCCTCGCAAGTATAATCCAGTGAACAATATCCAATACAGTATCCATCTACTACCTCCAGTCGTCCCGCCGGATTGGAAGTCTCATAACGGGTTGGACAAGTGCCCGGCATTCTTTGCCAATCCATGGACTTGCCGCCATATCTACGCAACTCTGTACCAGCCCCGTTGTATCGTAATTCCGTTACTTCGTCTCTGGAGTTGAACTCAAAACAGTGCTCAAAATATGGCGCAACTTTGGCTAAAATTTCTCAAGTAATATGTGCAGTTTTTCAGCTGTGCGAAATTCAAAACAAAGTTTCCAAGAATTTTGCTCAAGGTTTCGAGAAAGTCGGGAAAAGTAGCGAAAATTTTCAAAAAATTGTGCGAGGTAAAAAACTTTCAGAAAGAATTACAAAAAATTGCAAAGGAGGTTTTCCCTGATGCGTATGGAGCGCTCATCTAATCGTAGTAATTGCCCTCTCCCTTTTCTGCTCTTCTGCCGGAGCAAAGCGAAGGCATGTCTTGTCTAGCGTATCGAGGACCTCAATGGCGCGCGAGAGTCTCCTATCCTTTCTTTCCGGCTCCTTCTCTCCTTCCCTCATTTTTTCCTCTTTCCGTTTGTTTTCGTCTTCTTTCTTGGTCACTGCAGAATTCCTACCCCGGAGTCGACTCCGACGTCGTTCTGAATCTCCTTCTCGTTTGTTGGAATGTGGTATACCACCCTCCTCTCGGCGGCCGTTCGCAACCCCACGCAGTCCCCTAGTTGATTGAATCTTGCTCCTCATTATCCCGGTTCCACCCCACATACGTTCCACCGAAGACGGTCTTCTGCAGAACGCCATAGTTTTTTTTGGCAATGATCGTGAATCTCTCCCCTCGACCACGCTGAAATCTAGCATAGCATTGTAAAATATGAGAACGGCCGGAAGTTATATGGGAACGAGAGTAGGAGGAAGCCAGCCAAGCGTCGTACTACTCTAGCTACAGATGTATTGCATTACTATGAGAAACATGAAAAGAGAAACAACGGAGGGGTCTATGGCAAGCGATGTACGTGTCCAAGTAAGTATCCAGATGAGCAGAAGTGTGAATACGTGGGATGGGGTACGAGAAGCAGCGAGCGAGGGTAACCCATAACGGCGCACGAATAATCCCTGTGGCACATCCCCCCACCCCCAGGGCGCGAGACGCACGCGGATGGCGATCCATGCAAAAGCGCAAGCGCAAGTGTCTCCTTCCCTCCCTTCCTCGAATCCACCGCCCCCCGCAAGCTTCCTCCTCCCCTGCTCGACATCAGTGGAGTGTCTCACTCGTGCCCAAATCACTCCTCCCCTCCCCACTGAGGCGGGCGACGGCCTGCACGCAGAGCCGCCCCACGAATCCATCCATAATTCACGAGCCACAGTCGACGCGGGCAGCGCGCCTCTCAAGACAGCAGCTATGCAGATGCAGACGAGTGCGATTCGAGCGAGAAGGGGAGAATGGGGCGTCGATTCGAGTGATCAGCGCTTGCGGTGGGAGGGCTAAGTGGAGAGTCCTCGTGTGGCTCGCCACCACAGAGGGGAGAGACGGCGACGCGGAGCGCCGAGCGCGGGGCGCGAAACGATATAGGATGGGGCGACGCGGAGTAGAAGACGGCGGTGGACGTGGAGATGGAGGTCATGGCGCCGACGAGCGGGGAGCAGAACACTTCTATGCTGTGGGTCAGGAGCGCGAGGAGGTGCGCTGCATCGCGCAGAGGGAGCGGCAGCGGCGCACGATGCAGGCGGCATGCGCAACGGGCAGGCAGTCTCGGGAGGGATGATCCGGAGGAAGCACCGAGGCGCGCGAGGAGCACAGAGCGCGGGCGATGGAATGACTACGGAGCGACGGGGACTGTGGGCAGGGACGTCGGAGCGAACAGGCGTCGTGTCGCGGTGGCGAGAAAACAAGGTGTGCTGGTGCATCAAAATGCGATGAGTCAATCCTAGTGCGCGCCTCGACCTCTCGGTAGGGAGAGTGGTACGTGCTGGAGACGCACTTGGCGCGCGAGGAGGCGGTAAAAGCGGCGCCGGTGACAGCAGTACACTGCTGAAGAGTCACGGTGAGAGAACGCGGCGTGGATTGCGGGTAGGTACGCTCTCGTGTATTCCGTTCTGGACGACGCCAAAGAAGAGGATGGAATACCTACAAGATCATCAGCAAAGATCGATGGGAGTATATAAGAGGGCACGTACGATGCTCGCAATGTGGGATCGCAGCACGGGTAGGGAATTTAAAGCCGCACACGCAGGGTGCGGCGCGAATATGCAGACGCAGTGGAGCTGCATCACCTCGAAATGGGCGCGTGGGGGACTGGAATGGGGAGAAGCACACGAAATCAGCGCGCAAGAAGATTACATGCGCTAACGCGTGACGCACATCAAATACATCCGCTCCTACACCCTCTCGCCAGTGCACGATGAGGGCTTGCTTCCATGCAAATGAGAGGACTAGTGGGTTTGGGAAAGCCGCTTTCGAGTCATGGCGGGCGGGCATCCAGGCGGGGTCCCGGTGGAGCGTTGAGGATGTGAGTCGGCAAGGCGGGCGCGTAGATTGAGGAGGTGGTAGCATCGGGGAAGTCGCAATTATCGGGCGGACTTCGTCAGGAGTGGCGGAGTGCGCGATTCAGGAAGCCTGAGCCGTCGGGAATATCGGATTTGCTCTGCAGGGACATGTACGGCGTGCAGGACGAGAGCGCCGGGGGCACGGTCTAGGCTGCACCGTATGGAGCGAGGGAAAGCGCGGGCTGGTAAGTTGGAGGAATAATCGGTGATGCCGTTTGCGCGGGAGCGGAGAGAAAACGGCGCGCAGTTTGATGGCCGTGACGTTAATCTCCCACGTCTCGCTTAGGACTTCACAGGTCTTTCTCGCTGCGTTCATCGTCCCCATCGTGCCCGTCAGCGTCGGGATCATCGGTGTCATGTCATTGCTGGCTCACAATGCGAAGTTATCTAATCCGTAAAGTACATTGAATCCATGATTTGTCTTACCTACGTTGGCGCCACGGTCGAAGGATTCAAGGGATCATATCCATTCAGTATTTAGGATCTTGGCAGACTCGAACTCATCGTCGCAGCGTCGCTAGCTCACTTGCCGTTTGTAGACTGCTTTCTGCGTAAAATTCAGACGCGGGTAGATCTTGAGTATCTCCTTCCAAAGCTTCGCGGCTGATAAGCAACTTTCCAAGGTAAAAAAATGGAGAGACACATACCTGAGGTGCACGTAGTTTCGCATTCTCGGCGATAAATTTCCTGACGCTGACGGGCACGATGGAGACGATGAACACAGCGAGAGAGACTTGTTGATCGCTGTGAAGTGCCGCTGAAGTCCTAGGCGAGACGTGAGAGATTAACGTCACGGCCATCAAATTGCGCACCATCGTTTGGGGAATAGCGTTTTCGGGAGAGAGCGACCAAGCAGTTTATTTGGGCAGCGGACCGGAGTGGCCGAAAGGTGGTATGAGGGAGGTTGGCCGGGGCAAAGATTGCATCAGAATGGATACCTGGTTTACGGCAGAACATTCGAAAACCGGCGTTATATACGAAGTTCATGTGTAATGACGGCTTGAATTTGGGGCAGATTGTATTTATGTGCCAAGATATCTACGTCCATCTTTGTTTTCTAGCCATTCGCAAATGAAAAAATTGATGAGCCATTTTCCCGAAGTTTGGCGCCCTATAATTAGGAAATGATGCATGCAGCTGCCACATGCTGGCTGTCTGTCAGTGAGCTGTCAGTTGGCCCTTGTTCTTTCACCTCCACGTCTACTGCACTGCATACACAAGATCCACACTCTACTCGGAGTCTCTACCAATTGACACTGGTCCTCTAATGTCTAGTGAATTCCACACACTTAATCAGACAATCTATGGTGCGTAGCAAAATTGATAAGCCAGTGTTATCACCTATCTTTCTCAGGCGGCATAGGGGGCAAAGGTGGGGAAGGTGGCATACAAGGTGGTGGTGGGGGTCCTGGGGAGGGTCCCAGGATGTATTATGATGTCAAGGCTGAAAACTTCAATATGAATTTGTATGTTGATTCATCCACTCCCAAACACTGTTTCTCAATAACAGAAAATTTGACAGAGGCAACACCAGAGATATTCTAGCAAGTCTCAAAGGTGTGGCAGCCCGCTATAACGCTGCCAACACACCCGAGAAATGCATGGAGGGTACACGAGTCAACATAATCACGGACCTTGTTGCATGCTTGAACAGCACTCCTGATTCAATCCGCCTGGTCATGCTCAGTGGGGTTGCAGGATCAGGCAAATCTACAATTGCAAAGTCAGTTGCAACTATCTTGGCTGAGGAGAAAAAGACTCTTGCAGCATCTTTTTTCTTTTCCCGGGACCACACAGATCGCAAGGAGATAAATCACCTTGCTACAACACTTGCCATACAGCTTGCAGATTATAGTCCCAGCTTTCAGGCTCATCTCATTGAGTTGCTGGAGAAAGATTGTACTCATATTTGCGAGGCAGAACCACACCTGCAGTTCCAGAAGCTGGTTGTAGAAATTCTTGGCAAGCTGCCTCCCTGTTCAGTACCATGGGTGATCTGTCTTGATGCTCTGGATGAATGTGGAACAGACCGTGGCCAGATTTTCTTGCGGTGGCTATCAGATAGCATGGCTCAGATCCCAACCCATATCCGATTCTTTCTGACTGGACGCCCTGATGTTCCTTCTTATCTGAAATTTGATAAACTTCGTTCTTTGATGCATTGGGTTGTCCTTGATGAAATTGAACCCATTATGGTTCAACGTGACATCTGCCTTTATGTTGAGCAATCACTTGATGGGGCCAACTGGATCACACGTCATCCCTGGAAAATTCAGAGTCAGCAGGCAGAAGCAATAACAACCCGTGCAAATGGACTCTTTGTTTTTGCAGCTACAGCTGTTCGTTATGTTCTTGCAGGACTGCCACATGTACCCCCCCAAAGATCTGTTGATTACCTTATGGATGGTGAACCTCTTGTTGATCTGTATGATCTATACCTCCGGATCATGAATTATGCCATCCCTGTGCCAGGAGACCGGCGTGCTCAAGATTATCACAATTTAGCCATGAAAATTCTGAGTACAATTTTGCAGCTCCTGGAACCTTTGGATTACCAGAGTCTGGCAGACTTGCTGAACTAGATAAAACAGTTCTTCTGGGGACACTACTCCCTCTGAGTGCTGTGATCCATGTTTCAGATACTCCAGGGCAGCAATTAAAATAATACATCTCTCATTCAGAGAGTTTATGACATCTTATGTTCAAAAGACTCGGCCACAAATCCTCTGTGGGACAGACACTCAGCAGCGAGCCCTGGTGTCTGCTCTTCTAAAAGTGTTGAACAGGCAACTGAAATTCAATATCTGTGATCTACCAACTTCTTATTTGAAAAACATTGACATGCCAGAGATCCAGTGGCGACTTGACAACTACATCCCATTGCATCTTCGATATACTGCTAAATTTTGGGTGGATCATCTAGTGGAGACAGCCTATGATTCATGCAGTGGCCAGGGAGTGCAGGACTTGCTGTTCAATAAGTTCCTGTTTTGGCTAGAGCTGCTGAGTTTACTTGGGATTGTGGGCTATGGACAGCAGGCTCTGTCTAAATTGATCTTTTGGGCAAAAGAGGTATGTCTAGGAATGATCTGATGAGATGTTATGAGAACTGAAGATCATTAGAGCACATCCCTTATCCAATTTGTGACTGATGCCAAAAGATTTATTTCCTTCTTTTGGGAAGCAATTAGTCAAAGTGCTCCCCACATTTATCTATCAGCACTGGCATTGGCACCAGAGGAGTCCAAAATCACTGAAAGATTTTCACACAAATTCCCGCAGTTAGTAACAATTACAAGAGGGAGGATGAAACAGTGGCCAAATACAATTGCTGTGCTGGAGGGGCACACCTATCAGGTCAACTCAGTTGCCTTCTCACCCAATGGCAAGAGAATTGTGTCTGGCTCCTATGACAAAACTGTGCAGATTTGGGATGCAGAGACTGGAGCTGCACTTGGGGAGCCACTGGAGGGGCACACCAATCAGGTCACCTCGTTGCCTTCTCACCTGATGGCAAGAGAATTGTGTCTGCCTCCTGGACAAAACTGTGCGCATTTGGGATGCAGAGACTGGAGCTGCACTCAGGGAGCCACTGGAGGGGCACACTGATTGTGTCAACTCAGTTGCCTTCTCACCTGATGGCAAGAGAATTGTGTCTGGCTCCGATGACAACACTGTGCGCATTTGGGATGCAGAGACTGGAGCTGCACTCAGGGAGCCACTGGAGGGGCACACCAATTGGGTCACCTCAGTTGCCTTCTCACCCAATGGCAAGAGAATTGTGTCTGGCTCCTATGACACACTGTGTGCATTTGGGATGCAGAGACTGGAGCTGCACTTGGGGAGCCACTGGAGGGGCACACCAATTGGTCACCTCAGTTGCCTTCTCACCTGATGGAAAGAGAATTGTGTCTGGCTCCAACGACACACTGTGCGCATTTGGGATGCAGAGACTGGAGCTGCACTCAGGGAGCCACTGGAGGGGCACACCAATCGGTCACTCAGTTGCCTTCTCACCTGATGGCAAGAGAATTGTGTCTGGCTCCGATGACAACACTGTGCGCATTTGGGATGCAGAGACTGGAGCTGCACTCAGGGAGCCACTGGAGGGGCACACTGATTGGGTCACTCAGTTGCCTTCTCACCTGATGGCAAGAGAATTGTGTCTGGCTCCGATGACAAACTGTGGCATTTGGGATGCAGAGACTGGAGCTGCACTCAGGGAGCCACTGGAGGGGCACACCAATTCGGTCACCTCAGTTGCCTTCTCACCTGATGGCAAGAGAATTGTGTCTGGCTCCGATGACAAACTGTGTGCATTTGGGATGCAGAGACTGGAGCTGCACTTAGGGAGCCACTGGAGGGGCACACCAATTGGTCACCTCAGTTGCCTTCTCACCTGATGGAAAGAGAATTGTGTCTGGCTCCTGGACAAACTGTGCGCATTTGGGATGCAGAGACTGGAGCTGCACTCAGGGAGCCACTGGAGGGGCACACCGATTGGTCAGGTCAGTTGCCTTCTCACCTGATGGCAAGAGAATTGTGTCTGCTCCGAGGACAAAACTGTGCGCATTTGGGATGCAGAGACTGGAGCTGCACTCAGGGAGCCACTAGAGGGGCACACCAATTCGGTCAGGTCAGTTGCCTTCTCACCTGATGGCAAGAGAATTGTGTCTGGCTCCGATGACAAAACTGTGCGCATTTGGGATGCAGAGACTGGAGCTGCACTCTGGGAGCCACTGGAGGGGCAACCAATCAGGTCACCTCAGTTGCCTTCTCACCGATGGCAAGAGAATTGTGTCTGGCTCCTGGACTACACTGTGCGCATTTGGGATGCAGAGACTGGAGCTGCACTCAGGGAGCCACTGGAGGGGCACACCAGTTGGTCACCTCAGTTGCCTTCTCACCGATGGCAAGAGAATTGTGTCTGGCTCCAATGACAAAACTGTGCCATTTGGGATGCAGAGACTGGAGCTGCACTCAGGGAGCCACTGGAGGGGCACATCGATTGGGTCACCTCAGTTGCCTTCTCACCTGATGGCAAGAGAATTGTGTCTGGCTCCTATGACAAAACTGTGCGCATTTGGGATGCAGGGACTGGAGCTGCACCAGGGAGCCACTGGAGGGGCACACCAATTGGGTCACCTCAGTTGCCCTCTCACCCAATGGAAAGGGAATTGTGTCTGGCTCTGATGATGAAACTGTGCGTGTTTGGAATGCAGAGACTGGAGCTGCACTCAGGGAGCCCCTGGAGGGGCACACGAGTCGGTAACCTCAGTCAGATTCTCACCCGATGGCAGGTCTCTTCTCTCTGACTCCAATAATTGCACCATTCGTCCATGGAATGTTGATGGTGTTGCCAATGCCCACCTCTGCAATGTTCCCCTTCCGCAAGTGGATGGAGTTTACTCAATGTAGGTTCCTCTTCTATGCATACCTTCAGTATGGACTCATTCTCTATTCCAGCCTCTTCACCTGAAATCCCCTTCTGTGCCTCTACATTGGCAAATACAAAATGGTTGGGTCTCTTGTCTCCCCTCAGAACTCCTTTTTTGGCTCCCTATCCCCCTTAGGGTTGGACTGTGGTCTCCACACAACACACTTGTTATTGGCCAAGAACAGACCTTGCTCTCATATGACAAGTTTGTATATGGTGCAGACTGGGCAAAGTGTTATGTAGAAACCCTTAATAAATAATAAACATTTAGAACAATCTACCTTGGTTGATCCCTTTCCCATCATGCTCCATTCTTTGTCTTGGGCTATGGAACTGGCCTTTTCAACCACTCAGGTGATTACCCTCATACCCCTTCCTTTACTCCCCAACACCCATTTCTGCCTCTTTTAACCAGTGTGGGGCTCCAGCCTGCGAGAAAATTATCCTATACCATTCATTGGCCATATACCCACTAAAACCCCCTCTATCTTTGTCCAACCATCCGGTAGAGAATCCTCATCCTCAAGCAGGCCACCCCAGGTGTTCGACGTCAGCTGCTTCTTCAGAGCAAGTGTACCAAATTTGACTTTGTCAGTGGGAATCTGGTCGCGTTTTAACGCTGAATTGATCGTGATGAGCCATTGGTTATGGATACTTACTGTACTTAATGTCGTGCCGAGATTTTTGGTGACACGATTCACGTGCAGGTTCCAAATAAGATGCCAACCCACGGATACTAATATCGCAAACAGTCTTCCTTTTTTGGTTAGTAGACAACCTTTCGGGCACCTGAACTTCACAAGATTGCAACCCAAGATCAATCCCCAGTTCAGGGTTGTCCAAGTATTGTATTTCCTCGACCATAGTTCTCTTGTGAGGGTCCATATTATTTTCTGTTCAGGCGAGTTGCATTCTAACGCTATGTGTTCCAAACTTTGCGTCACATCACAGACCTGGCATGTCCCAATTATTTCCGGGTGCTCAATATGGGTCCAGAAATCTCCCACTCTGAAGGTGTTATGAACACATTTCCAATAAAACTCCCGTGACCGTCTTTGCAGAGTTGTAGATCGTATTGACTTCCAGATCATGGGATCCAACGGTCTGTAGCCGCACATTTCGTCCACAGTGCAACGTATACGATCGAGATTTATGAAGGTGGATTTACGGTAGGGTCTCACCCGGAGGGAGCGTATAATGTTCGTGAACATTCTTTGGGATCCCCGGGACAAAAGCATTCCTGGGTTTTCGAACATCAGATCAACCTCGGTGTCTATTTCAACTGGTTCTATGATTTCGTTGGTTAAAACCTTAGCCAGGTTGTTCGAGACCTTCTTGAATTGGGTTTTCGCCACTCTCTCATTTAGCATGGCTAAAGCGGCCTTCAAGGGCCGGGGCCTAGGAGGTCATTCTCATATTTTGCCCTGTCCTTGACCAGGACTCGGGGTAAAAATTCAGAGGAGGAACATATTAGAAGGGGAGTATTCCTCTGGCTGTTCTGCAATATCAGTAGTAGGCCACCCAAAAGTGCTGTTGAAAATATCAAGGGGATATCCTCTCGATCGAAGGTGAGTGAGAGCGTCATACCTTCCTGCACAATGTTAGATACCATCATGATATTTAATTCGATCCTCGGTTTAAACTCGCCAGCGTGAAAGATAGTTGCGTGTAAGAAATATGTAATAATGCTTGGTACCTCTCCCGGTATTTGATACCTTCTGGCTGGGATTTCACCAAGGTAAAATTCGCATCGAATGTCATGACTCGATCTGCATCTATTGGCATCTTGTTTAGTTGTCCTTCCTCATATGTGAGGGCAAGCTTGTCACTCAGATCAAGACTGGGTATAGTTGAGTTCCATTTCGGTGTAATGCTGTAGATCAACATTTTGGCCGTTTCAACGCATTGCCCAGGATGTTTGCAATTCAGCTGTGTTCGGTCTCGGAGGCAGAGTGGGCATCCTCAATTTTTTCGTCCCATTCCGGAAGGATTTATCTGGTGAGGCTTCCTCAGGATTGTTGTTCTTCGTCTTGCAATGGTAAGGGTGTCTTGAACTGTTCTAACTTCATGGTTCAATCTGAGGCACATTGCCGAATCACATCGCTTGGCTCGTTGATATTCTGATTTGTTCATACCGGGATGCCTCCAGATCGGCATCTGGAGTTTAACCTCGTTGGAGATTGACAACCCAGTGAATTTCAGGTTGTACTTCGGGCTGTCAAGATCATTCGCTTAATTTCATCTGGTAGAGGTGCTCGATTGGATATTGGGATATGGATATCCTGTAAGAATACATTCAGAATTTCCCCCGGTCTAATGTTCAGATAACTCTTCTCTAGGAAATCAGACAGGATGTAGTCCATGAAATAACACCACCGTGGGCGCTCACTTCCCTGTGTCAGCATCAGCCTTTTGACATTCTGATTGCGCCTTGTTCCGGCTTGTGGGCTTGGCAACGCTAAGCGACAAGCTGCAAGCTCAAACAAGGCCGCAAGTCAAGAAATAACCCCCCTTCCGAGGTGAGGGATTGACCTGCAATACAACAACTAAGCTCTATAATTGTTAGCACATGCCCCAGCACACGTAGCAGTACGCAAAAGCCCTCGTAGCATTCGGAAAACTTGCTATTTTTGGACGAGATCTCTGAGCTTGTGAAATTCGGACATAGGTTTGTCACCTTGTGAGTTTGTCGGCTTTTCGGGCCTTTTTCGGGCTTGTTTGGCCTTGTACAAGGTCACAAGTCAAATGTCAAAAGTCTGATGAGATATGTTTGCAAGTTCCATCAATCAATTGCTTCATTTCAAGCTGTTTCAAAGCGGGTTTCCAATGGCGTCTAATCTGCGTCCCTACTCCGAGATCAGTGTGCTACATACCGCAAATTTCATTTAATGAAATCAGTGGTTCATTATGTTAGGCTCCCCGCAGAGCGGGCTACCTCGAGTTATACCTTCACGTTTCCGAGTCAAAAACTGTTTCAAAGCGGGTTTCCGACGGCGTCTAATCGGCGTCCCGACTCCGAGGTCAGAGTGCTACATAGTCGCGGGGCCACAAATTAACCGTTCTTTAAAGCACTTGCGATTCATTGGATGTGTTTACCTTTTCTCCATTTATCCGAATTCCCTTTCGTCTTGCTTTCGCTCTCGTCCTCAAACTTATCTTTCCCTTCCAGATTTCCATTAAAATGTAATCGCATTAGACCAACTGCGAACTGCGCCTGCCTCACCGAAAAATGACAGTGCACAGCACTGGAAATTCCCCTCACAGCAGTATGGCAGAGCTATCCCTTACCGTGGAGTCTCAGAGACAATTATCGGACCTGCAAACTAAATTTGGGTTAACATTCACTCACCGGATCATCCAACTGTACCTCAGCTGATGGGCTCGCAGTTGTGCTCAGAAGGACGCAATTTCTCGCCGCAAATTCCCTGCTGTGCCGCAGTTCCCTTCACGTAGTAGCCCGCAATTTTTCCGCGCATAAAAGGCCAGTGACCCCATCTTTCTAGCCCTCCCCATCCTTCTGACCCCCAAATCACGCCACGCTCGGTCTGGGTTTCTCTTCTACTGTGTGCTGCCAGTGGTCATTAAAACCGACCTTCTCGAATTATCACCTCAATGAGTTGAACCGCGGACTGCTCGTGATCGTCAAGACGAATTCCCTACCCCCCTCAATCCCCTTCAACTCGCTATCCATTTCTGATTAATCAATACAGACCACCCTCAATATGAATTCATCTGTCGTCCTGGTGCGACAGCTCATCTGGGGTGTCTTTTGGACTATGGAATTAATTCCTGCATGCTTTAGGTTGATTATTGTACATGTCGCCTTCCTCCAACACCAATCCGATTCAATGTGTTCGGCAGGCCAATCTCTGATCTCAAGAAACTTCGGTCGGTTGGTGCTTGGGTATGAGTTATTCCTTTTCGCACACGCATCTCCATTATTTCCCTTGATTTCCTATGTACTGTCTGTGTTCAATATCCTGTAGTTATCATCACTTTAATGCAGATAATTATCCCGCACTCACTTCGACGCTTACGACCCTAATCTCCCGGAGTGAATCGAGGATCCGTCTTGTTGCCTTATTCGGACATACCTACCTTCAGGAAGTTTCGAGTGACCTCGCGTGCGGGCCTGAATTAAGACATGGTCGTGCTTTTTGCTCCAACTCCGGCTCGGCGTAGCGGCGGCGGCGTGGTGTCGACAGCGAAGATCTAGAGTACACGAGCGAAAAGAAACGGAAAGGATCAGTCACGCAACATACCATGAACATATTATATCGCAGGTAGATCTAGAATTCACAGAATTGAGTTATATGATACGAGTCCCACGGCGGGCAGAATAGAAAGTCTCAACAGCTGAAAACGGAGTGAAAGAGGGACTCATGAAGCTGACAGATAAATCCTCAGACCCGGATGAAAACCGTCTGCACGGGATGTATGAAAACTGCAGTATTGGTTCTGCGCGGGATCTGCATAAAAATACAGTGAACGAGGTAGATATTGAGCTGCTGACCCTTGCAGCTGCCATGACCGACTTCAAATATTCATTGCGCGCGTGATCTGGAATGAAACGCAGAGCAGATCGATGTTGTGGCCATGTACCAGCTTGCGGGAAGAGACGGGATGGATTATATGGCATATGATGGACCTAACTAAAATTCAAAACGGCTGCACAACAAGTCCGAGCCAGCATTGAATGGCGCGGAATAGAATGGAAGAAATGAACTGGGAGTGCGTTGTACGTACCTTAATAGCGAGGAACTCCGGAACTTACAACGTGGAAATCCGATGGAAGCGAGCTGTGAAAAAAAGACTGAATCGAGTCGAGTCGGTGTTATACGAGATTAAGATGGACCGTACTACAGTGAGTTCATGACGTTGGTTCTTATGCAGGGAGTTGCGGAATTCGAGTCCAGTCAGCCGTGGATAATATAGATTCAGTGCCATTGGCGGAACGTTACGCATACGTAGCGTAGAAGAGCTGAAACATGATACGCCGCGGAATAATTACAAGATCTGAAGTGAAATCAGTATGGGATATTGAAGAAGAGCATCGGCCTCCGCCCGAGCGCAGGTCAACTCAATGTCAATAATCCAATTCAATTGAAGAAAGAAAACCGAGCGTGTGAGATTCGCGTTGAAATAACTGGGAGAGATTCGACAGCCCAGGAATACCAATATACCGATTACCTGAACCAACTCCGACCGTGGTATCCAGGCAGGTGTGAGGTAACTGTACTTGAATGCACTTCGTCCTTGCTCTCGCGAGCCGCCAGCGTGCCCAGAAAAACGTCCGGATGGCCTCCTGCCCGGCAGAAGTGGACCACTTGGAGCCTTGTGGGATCATGTGGTTCTGGTCCGAGTCCCAGGTAAGCTCATCGAGAAGCTCCCCAGCCTCCAAAGCGCTGACACCATCGAATGCGGCATCGCAACCAGTGAGGCGGACAGCCAATGTCTAGCACAGGCTAGCGCGCGGCCGGATGAAGGCGACGAACCGAGGCGATCCAACAAAGAAACGGAAAGGTGTGGAAATTCTGCAAAGACAACGATGCGATATCCATCCTATGGAGTTCAGTGAGGAGTCTGGTGGAGGTGGAGTAAAAGAATTGTACCTGTGGGTCGATGGTAATACGGTTGTCATGATATGCTTCGAGGAGGTCGGACGAAATTGCGAAGACATTGTCAACGGAGATGCACTGCTCACGCGAAAAGGTGGATGGCTGCGAAACGGTGGGTGAGAACAGAGGGAGGGACCGAGCGAAAGCAGACGAACGGCAACAGCACGGGAAGCAGTGGTGGAATGATCCAGGTGATGCAGCCGGAGGGACGGCCAGTGAAACAGCACAACCCGCGGTTGCGCTGGCGGGCCTCGTTGGCAGCTTCTCTGGGACAGGTTTCCGGTGAAAAATGAGTGTAGGTGGGGAAACGGGGCGGAATTCGAATGCGCACCCCATATGATAAGCAGCGTGGTGATGATTGTCAGGAAGTGGGTTCCGTAATGGCGAAAGTTGGTTTGGGCATGGTGCAGCCGACTGGGTAGGGATATGGATTCCCGTTGGGGCTTAGCATCCGGTGGCGGCGGGTCGGAAGAATAGCAAGAAGTCTCTGTGCCGATCTCGTCACATCGGCACCAACGACAGTGATAGGACGGTAAACAGCGGGAGGACAGACGGGCCTGGTCGAGCAGAGTGTCCAAAATAACGCGAAAGACGCGCGCTGACTGGGTTACGTCGGAACTAAGCGCTGGACGAGTTTAGATGGCATGGGACGAGAGGAGGATGCACGGGTCGCCAACGACGCTTACGAGTGGGGAGTGCGTATCCACGCTGCGGTGGAGACGTACGGCGGCGTCCGCGGCGAAATCACAAACCCAAATCGACCGACCGTAAGACGTGTTGACTCTCAAAAGTGGCGTGGGAAAAGTTCATGCCGAGGTCCGGCAATGAATGCCGTTGTGCCGTTGCGTCTAGCAGTGGCCTTCTAACAGCGACCTTGTCCGGATCCAAGTCTGATCCTCAACGGTCCTGTGATGCGACCCTTTCTATTTGCGAGCTGTCAGAGACGACCGACATTCCCGCTACACCTACATACCCCGAGTGCTAAAACCGGGATTGTCGGGCCTTACATGAAGATTCTTCATTGATTCTTCTTGTCCTCCAAAGCTAGCGTCGACCATTCCGCGCGTCAGGGCCGCCTTTTGGGATGGCACGACATTAATTCCTTTCATATTAATTTCTCAGAAACATCCGCCGGCTCAAAATCTTCTCCGGTATCACTACGTTGTTCACAAGGGTTTTCAAGGCTTGGGGTGGAGTGGTCGCATCTGCGCCCTGCGGATTTGTATAAAATTCAAGCAGACATCGCCGTTCGACTCGAGCTCAAGCCATTGGGTCGTCTTTTTTCTCGCTTTTTCATTCTTCAATTCTGGCTCAGCTTTCATCGAATTCTCGTTACGCAAAGACATCGCAGTTAACATTTGCCGGTAGACATCAGGAGTGGTGTGGACAGTATTGACGGCGCAGACATGCTGGTGCCTCAATGGTGCCTTGACTTTCTCCATCGGGCTTTCCGATATCTCCTGAAGAACGAAAGTACCCTCGGCGTCGAAGCAATCCGGGATTTACTACCCCATGAGTCGCGACGGCACACTGGCACGGACTCGTGCTGTTCCTTCAGTGAAAGCCTTTGATGTGACGGACAAAGAAGACGCTCGAGTAGAGAACTCATATAAATACCTGCAGCAGCCCAGACATATCTGCAGTGAATCCTCTCAGCGTTTTCACCCATCGTACTCTTGCAATGCGCTCTACCTTCCTCATTTTCGCGCCGTTGTTGGCCCGGGTCCGTGCCTCGCCCACTCATGTCTTGCACGAGACTCGAGCGCTGGTCCCGAGGGGTTACGACGATGGCGGTCTTGTCGATGTCGACACTATCGTACACTTCCGCATTGCTCTCGCGCAGAGTAATATAAGCGGTCTTAAGGATGTCCTAGACGAAGTCAGCAACCCCAGTAGTCCCCGCTACGGTCAATACCTATCCAAGGAGCAAGTAAGTTGATTTTCCATCTTTATCTACTACTCATCGTACGTTCGGTTGACATTCCTGGCGTGTCCAGATAGTTGAGCATATTCAGCCTTCGCCCATTACGATCAGTGCCATTCAAGACTGGCTCACTTCACACAACTTGGCGTCTCTATTATCTCGCCTTTCAACGATTGGATCGCCTTCTCGGCCTCCATCAAACAAGCCAATCGTTGCTCGCCGCCGACTTCGTCAACTACACACACTCGGCAACCCGACGCTCCTTCATCCGAACCCGATCGTACTCGATTCCCGCACTCTGAAGTCGCACATTGAATACATCACACCCACCGTATCGCTCCCGTCCTTGTCCCCACGTATTGCTCGACCCCTGCGGTTTATCAAGGCCCGTCGCTCGTGCTACTTGCACCGGCTTCATCACGTCTCCGCAGTGCCTTCAAGGTTTATATGGTCTCCCGACCACTTCGCAGAGTGGAGGGAGCAACTTCCTCGGTGTGGGTAACATAGATGGCAACGTCAGTAAAATGCTTATTATAGCATGTAAATGGTGGCTCTAATCCTCTATCTCGCAGATATGGCTGAATACAGATATCTCTGTAAGTGCTGATGTCCTTGCAACACCTCAGCAATATCATTTTAACCTTTCACTGTAGACGTTCATGCACGATTATCGTCCTGACAACATTGCATACGATTATGTACCCTCAATATCGACGGAGGCTCTAACAATCAAAGTGAACGGCTAGCGCAGAAGGGACCATGGACATGGAGTACACGGTACAACCCACTCCCCTCAGAAAGGTCCATCTTTCCACTCACTGTAGAATTAGGTTGGGCTTTTGAACGGTATTAAAGTATTGAATTACTTCGTTGGCCGCCCTACTCACTTTGGCGACCCCTGGACCGACCTATTTTACCACATCGGAAACGCAACCCTCCGCCCCACAGTTCTCACAGTCTCTTATGACAGCGTTGGTGTCATCGTTACTCAATATAGGCCGTACTGATGATCACTTTAGCGCGAGAGTGACTTCTCTTCCGCGACAAAGCAGGTGCACCATTCTCTTACTGTGATCCTTAGCCAGACTATTTAACTGGCTATTAACTGGCTGATTTAAGCGCATCTGCAACGCCGCAATGGTCTTGGGCAACATGGGATATCTGTTGTCCTTGCCTCTGGGGATCGAGGATCGGGAGGACTCGGAGACACTGCCAGCTCCTGTGGAACTACCAAATTCGAAGTGTCCTTCCCGGCTAGCGTGAGCCGCTCCTGCATCACATATGAGTATTCACCGAAGTTTCCTTCCTCAGTGTCCGTATGTCACGGCGGTGGAGCAACGACCCAGACCTCTGGGACATCACCCGAGAATGGCGCTTCGTGTATGTACATCTTGCTCAACGCGATCACTTGCACTTATAGGATGTCCAGTGTCGGGTGGAGGGTTTTCCTCGGTTTTCGCTCGTCCGTGAGTGACGAGCATCTCTCTGGAGTGGCTGGGGCTGATTTTTAGGGCAGTTCTTATCAGAACACCCTTGTGGGATCTTACCTGGCCAATCAAAACCAAATATGCTCCCTGGCAAACCTCCACCGGAAGAGGTACGTGTCCGCCTATCCACATAGGTGAAAATGTCTGAATATGCGTCGTCAGCCTTGCCCGACGTTTCTGCGCGACACGAAGGCTGGGTTGTTGCTAACGGAGACTCCGACCTTTACGCTGTCGGCACCAGCATGGCCTCGCCGATCTTCGCGAGCGTCATTGCCCTCCTCAATAATGAGTTGCTTGCTGCAGGAAAACCGGCCCTAGGCTTCCTCAACCCGTGGCTATACTCGACAGCGTCAGCCGCGTTTAAAGACATTACCGCGGGTTCGTGATTCCCTGCGAGCCCACTATTATACATTAACGGAGGCGTTGTTCACGCTCGATTAGGGAACAGCGACAATGGCTGCGGCACTGGTGGATACGGCGCT
Source organism: Mycena leptocephala (assembly GCA_029378395.1). NCBI lineage: Eukaryota > Fungi > Basidiomycota > Agaricomycetes > Agaricales > Mycenaceae > Mycena > Mycena leptocephala. The sequence goes on along the minus strand of JARJLF010000704.1, from coordinate 6,041 downwards.
GTCTGTGAGTGCTCCCCTCCCGATGCACGCCAAGACACAAACTAAATTGATTCCTTCGATAGCTGGATGGGATCCCGTGAGTGTTGTTGATTTATCAAACCGATCCTAGGCGTAGCCTTGCTCATGGGGATGCACAGGTCACGGACTCGGTACGCCGCTCTATGCGAGCCTTCGCACCGCCGCTGGCCTGGTTAAGGCCATGAAGGTCTTGTTAAATTGAATGCGATCTCGAGAGCCATTTAACGGCTTGTACGAGCTATTGATAACGTTCCTACGATCTGCCTGCAGTCTTGTACTATACGCTGATTTAAATACACCCACTTTTTGGGTTATACACTTGTTCTTCATTCTGTCCCAGAAAACCCATATCTGCCAGTACAATTGCGGGTATTGCAAGTGGCGTTTTATCCGCCCTAGTTTTGATTGTCATGGTTGCGTTTTGTATGTGGCGTACAAGAAGGACTCGGAAAGCCGAGCTCGAGGCTATCAATATCCTTCCAATGCAGGTGCACCTTTCCCCGCCCGAAGGATGATTATACCACACTCCAGCGGTGCGCCAAAAGCCTGGAGCAGCGCCTCCGATAATGCCAGAGCGACACTCTCCCGGCGCAGATTACCCAGTGTTGGCGGTGCCGATGGCGAGGGGAGTCCGAATGTTCAACTGGCTGCACGCCAGAATAACATGCTCGAGGAGCGGATTAGTGCGTTGGAGCGCGAGTTGCGAACTCGCTACGGCTGTCGAATGCTTCGACCCCTGGATATTTGGATTAGATGAATAGGAGTGGTTCAATGCGAGTACATTGTGGAGGGCCTTCCTCGATTAAAGGTTTTGAATCCATATTGAAACTCGAACAGGTATTGATGGGATTAAAAATATCTGTAGTAAAAATTTCGCACGCTCAACCAAATTACGCCCCGAGCCCGAATCGAACGGGTATCTTTCTGCTTGATATGCAACAGAAACTTGAATTGCAATAGGCCGTAGGTGAGAACCACCGCCGCCGGTCTAATATTCCTCAACCCACACACTGAAATCAACCAAAGAGATAACAAGTTGAGGCAGACGTGGATTCTGTGTGAGCATCTGCTACAATGGTTCCACCGCCTTGAATGATCGACACGCCTTGCCTGAGTCACACATTCGTGGTAGTATTCTCCCTCGTGCGGAGTTTGAACAGGCTTACAGGAAGATTTTCCATGTTAAGTCGGCCCATGTGAAGCCAGGAACTTGAACTGCAATGCCATGTCAAACGAGGAATAGGTTGTCAGACAGACACTTACCGCCACTTGCCTAAAGACTCCCACTATCTGCATATAAATTCTGTCTTCACTTGACACTTCCCTATCACTAACAATGTTGCCCATCACACCCACTCTCCTCGCGGCATTCGCGTTTGCTTTCATCGTCCATGCGCAACTCTGCGTCTGTGAGCTAATACTCCATTCTCCCGTTTGTGTGATTTCGAGTCAGTCCTTCCGTCCAGTTAAACGCGGTCTTGGAATTTGACGGTGGTCTCTGTCCGCAGCAGGCAGACTCTTTCAATCGTTCGTGCGTAGACAGTAATCTTAACCACAGACTTCTCCGAATGGCTTGGTGCCCCTTAGCAGAGCTTGAATTTGACTTGACGGGCGTGGCGGGCGTGGCTTGGGCTTGGGCGTGACTTGTGCTTGTTTACACCGAGGACTTACACTGCAGGTAAAAGCTGCTAACTGTTCATTAAGCCATTCCCGTCGTCCAGGGTCACCAGAACGTTCCTACTAGCCTCCATTGCCAACCAAGTTGAACCAACTGCGGTTCTTAAACCATGTTCGATTTTGTATGTTGACCGCGACTACGCAGTCTTGGTGTCAAAGTTCATGTAATTAACTCGGCCTGAGTGAATGGGAACCATTTCTGCCTGGCCGTCCCATACCGTCAATAAATTTAAATTCCCCACAACCTCTCACGTTCGATCGGTGAATTTCAACGGAAGCAACTCTGTAGGTTCGGTGTCTGAGTTCAAAATCCTTTTAACGATGATGGTGGTTTCAGATCCAGACTTCTCCGATTGATTTGGCTAAATGGCTTGCGCCGCTTACTGGGAGTTTGAATTTGGCGGGGCAGGCGTGGACGGGTGTCAGCGTTGGTCTGGGATTGGCCGCGGCTTGCTTGTGCTTGCTTACGAGTCACTTACACCAAGCACCGACACTGCGGGGAAATCATCCCTAACCGTTCACCCAGTGTTTTTGAGCTCAGGTTGAATTTATGTGCACAACCCGTTCATTTTCGGCTTGAGATCTAGCTATCCATCAGACATAAACCAAAGGAGCAATGTAGCGACATGAACATTACTTCGCACGAATGTTAACATTTCGCAATTTAAATCCTCACCACCAAACATCTACATGTGGACAATCCGAGGACATTAGTAGGTTGGATGACCCATGACATGACCTCTGGTGTTGCTTAATCACGTTGTCTACAGTTGTATAACTGTGTTCGCCCCCAAGTCAGTCTGCGCAGGCACAAACCCATTTGCTCAAGCTACGCCCAAGCCGCACGCCGCAAAGGCCTGGATTATCTAGATACGACCGCACACCGCACACCTGGGATAGGTCAATACAGTTAGACTTGATCTCAGAGATATTTTGCTGAGCTAAGGTGTGGCTAACTTGAGGTGGTAGCTGTAGAATTCGGCATACTGGAGTTCACAACAATGTACCCAACTACCAGATAATCCGCACCTTGAAATTTTCAGATAACTGGTGTCGTCAGAATGCCCTAGACCAATTATGCACGAGATAATCCACGGCGTCGATGGAGATGTCGAGTTCAACATTGAGCACTGAACCTATCTCACATTTTGCCCAGGAAACCTGGAATTTGGCAGAAATCTCTGCATTTCAAACCGCTAAATTGAAGACGAGCATTGTCCCTACCATTGGAACGTCAAAAGCCAGTCGACCTGCAGGCATACCAGCCACAGAGTTCAATGGAAATAACCGAAACTGCGAGAATAAATTTCTAGAAAAAATGGGGGATACATAGAAGAGACCACGAGGAAGATGAATCACTATATAGCTACGGTGTAGGGTCGGTGGGGAACGCGTAGGACGCGCAAGCCACTTTGAATTTTTGGCTGGTGCCAAGCCAACAAAATGGCTTGCAAGCCGACTCGGAAATGCCGGGCGAGGGCGTGTGATCACAGCCAAATCCACGCCCACGCCTGAAACAAGCCAATCCGCGCGGGCGCAAGCCACTTAGGCAAGCCAAAAAAAGTGAACTCTCCACCCGAACCAAGGGAGCGTCCAAGTTCTTGTTAAGTAGGAAACTCACTCCGACCCCTTGACTTGAAGGATGACAGTTTTGACCGCTTTGCCAAATCCCACTTTCTGGGTAGTCCCGTGACCGTTTCGCGCCGCTACCGCAATACTGGTAAGGTCATCCATGCAGTGTTGGTGGGTCACCGCCTTCGAGTGACTAGTCAATAGTCATTGACGGCGACCAGTCAGTGACTAGTCATCAAGTCGTGCCATTGACCTGACTTCCGTGATGGATCGGACGCTAGCCGAGCGGCCATTCCCACGTCGCCGGCTAGCCGGCTCGTTCTCCGCCACGCCCGGAAACTGCTGTTCCAAGTCAAAATAAATACGAAAAATTGTAAAATAAGTTGAGGTCATTAGATAATACCCTATAGTCGAATTTTAGACACCTGCAATGAATAATTTGGGCTCATTTTCCAGCTCATTCAATGAATGATGTTTTGGTTTCATTTGCGGCGTGTGATGCAAGTCCACATAATAGCATCTCAGTCAAGATCTCTGATTTATTCAACTTCACAAAACCATGGGGTGTCTCAGAGCTAGAAGTTGGGCGTCAGAACTTGAACACAGAGGCTGAGCTAGCTGAACTCATTGACAAAGCCGGGATCTCAGATGATGGTGGGTTGGACTCTGTGACTGAGGCGGTCTTGAATGGGTTGTAAATACAAAAGTTCATCATGTATTTGTACTGTTATAATGTTGAAGCTATGGCGAATGTTGCAGACTTGTAATCAAAAGGTCTGTCAGTCAAATTGAATCAATCAGTGCCGGTGGGCCATTTTGATGATAAAAATGATGGTTCAATGGGCTAAAACAGCATCTAATGTATATGTGTGGGTCCATATAAACATAATATATCATAGCTCACACTCGAACACGGTCAAAACCTGTTGAAAACACCGTGGAACAACGTCTCCGGGCTTGCCGGCGGCGGTGTTTCCCAATTGGGACTGACAGGTCAAAAGTCAGGTCACCTTAGCGACCGGACCGACCTGCCAACCGTGACTTTGTGACTAGTCAACGACTAGTCGACGACTTGCCCAACACTGCATCCATGGGCTTCCCCTTCTTCCTGATTGGCTGCCGGGCGCCCTTCCCACGCCCCAGGACGGACCTCGTCACCAGAAATCTTGTCATGAAGTGCTTCTTTGATGGGCATGCTCAAACTCTGCCTGCTCCCTGCCTCTTATGACCTCCTCTCTTCACATCATCAACCATCGATGATCCGACTCTCTTCGCGCGACTTTCGGTAGCGCGATTCTATAAAGCTGTTAACAATGTTCAGCGTAGAAGTTCATACCAACCATGCGACCTCTCATCGAATCATGTTCTGCTCTTGTTGTCCTTTGGATAGCATACACGCTCTATCGTCGATGGACGCGCATCTCCATCTCTGACATCCCTGGACCCGAGCCCGAGTCTTTCCTTCTTGGTACGGACCCCATGCAGTGACTCGCATGGCTCCAAAATCACTTATGTCATTGAATATCCAGGATCCCAGCGTCAAGCGTTCCAGTGCCAGGCTGGCGAGGCAAGTCCCACCTTATCCTTCACCTCCCTTTCCGTTTAAACCGCTGCTCCAGGCCGATTTCAAATGGCAAGCACAGTTCGGCCATGTCATTCGCCTGAAAGGAATCCTCGGCGTACGTCGTTTTAATTTTAATTCTTAATTTTTTTGACGGTGCCCCTTGCTGACTTTGATGTGCAGACGGATCGTTTACTTATATCTGACCCGAAGGCGCTCCATTACATGTACAGCTCAGGATACCACATCCGGAAACACGCCGTCAGAACTGAGGCCACGAAAATCTTGACGGGAGAGGGGTTGGCTTGGGCAAATGGTGCGTGTGCGCAGACTTCAGTCCTATTGCCGTGTCTCACCTATGGGCATCCTACAGACGACGTCCACAAACGCCAGCGCAGAGTTAATTCCCCGGCATTCGGGGCCGCTGAGGCCCGTTCTTATGTGCCCATCTTCATAGCATATGCCACTGTGCGTCCCCAGCCTTGTTGCATTTGGTCCATACTCATTTACCTCACCTCTTGTAGAAGGTGAATCCAGTAAATGTGATTCCTTCCCCTCTGCTCCTGACATCTCGGTCCAGCTGTCTACAAAATGGAAGGAAAGTCTGGGACCAGATGGTTCAACCGTCGTCAATGCCCCTCGCTTTTTCACCCGCTATTTCTTAGATGTAATCGGAGAAGGTACGCGGCTCGCTCCGCTTGACGCTTGTCGATGATTCAGTCGATTTTTCAGTGGCATTCGACTATCGGTTCGGGACAATCAACGACGAGGATGATCCCCTGGCCACAGCGCTGTCCAGTGTCGTGTGTGTGGTCCTTCAGTATCGAAGTTTTCTTGCATAAACTGATTCAAGCACAGGCCGTCGCTGACTGTCCCCGGGAAGACAACAATCTTCATCATGGGATTGCTGGAATTTCTGCCCGTCTCGTGGATTAGATTCTTCATAGACTACGCCCCCTTTAAGAGTCTTCGGAACGGGCGCCGAGTAGCTCGTCTTGCCACGGGAATTGCGAAAGAACTTGTGGACGAGAAGGCTGAGGCGCTGTTGGCTGGAAAGAGCAAGCGCGACATCATGAGTTTGCTCGGTGCGCCGCAGTTTCTTGATCTCTGGCACCTGGCTAATAGCCACCTTTTTAGTCAAGGCCAACGCATCCGCAAATGAGCGCGCGAATCTCAGCGAAGCCGAAGTGCTTGCACAGATGCAGTGAGTGCC